>OX393576.1:60026029-60626029 GCA_947652605.1 Elmis aenea
GCGTACTTTCGATGCCCATACAGGGGGGGTATTTCGGTAATTGTCAGAGATTTAAAAAAAAAACTATATTTCGAAAATTAAAAAAGATCAAAAATCTGTTTACGACAATAAATTCCTCTCGAAAAAAGAAATCGAGACTACGTACTTAGTTTTTTTCTATCTCTGTTAATAACCGAGATACCCCCCTGTATGGGCATCGAAAATACGCCACCCTGAACATAGACCGCATCAATCAATTCTTTTTTTGGAAAATTCCTATTAAATATGTTATACTCATTTATTTATGTTTTAACAATTGACAGCAATTAACTCTGACATTTGTTACTACAGAAATTATTGTTTCTATTGTCAAAGTCGGGGCCTACTCCGAGAAAACTAGGAAATTCCTACACAACGCTTATAAGAATAAGTAAAATGTAAATATCTCAGAAAATATTCATTTTAGGTATAGGTAAGTATTAAGAAAAGTTGAAGAAAAACAAAAATGCAACAAAATGACGTAATAATATACAGGGTGTTCCATTTGAAAAAATAAAGTTATTGATGTTTGAAAATTGGGAAGTTGGCACATCTATAAGAAACACCCTGTATAATATAAATTAATTTTGATGTATTTAGACTATGACTACACCTTTTGACTTTGTATGTGCAAAATATCATATGCCAATTATTATTCATAAGGTTGTGCTCTTGACAAGTATTGTACCCTGTTTTTCTGGAAATTCAAAGATTTTTTAAGATAAATTGGCAACGTCGCAAAAAAATGAAAAAAACAAAATACTGTCATATGGAGATTTTCTTGCTGAATTCGATTATGCAAAAATATACTGGGTATTCAATTTAAAAAAAATACCTTTAGTGACGCCCCACTTTTATGAAACCCCCTGTATACTTGAAACTAATTTTAAAACATGCACGTGTAGAAATACTACAAGTTTTATTAAAAACTTTTTTTAATTAAGTTGACATTAAGGGCAATAATGGACTTTATCGCACTAATGGCGCACCCTGTATGTTGTATAACGGTTCTCAAAAAGTCATTGGTTTTTTAAGTCTTGTCTTTGTTTAGGTGAAATGGACACGAAACCGTATGAAACAATGTAGTATTTTAATAAACGAATAGACAAAATAAGTGGAAACGTTCAGAAAAACTGAATGTTAGATAATCGAAGGTCGGATGATCGGAATCCTGCTGTAATAACAGCTGTTGCAGATTTAAATATCTTTCAAGTTAAAATATTTTCAATGTATGTATGTATGTATACAATAGGCTACCAATTTTCCCAAAAATTACTTTCTTCATTGAGATAATTGTGAAAAAAATCAATAGTTTGCCGTAATGTATAAATTAAAAATCAGCAATCAGTAATGAAATTAAAAGTCGTTGCAAGGTGTTAACTGTGATAATATTAATAAAGTGTTTTATGTTACATACATATCATGGTTTTCTTTTTCACTCCCGACAGTTACAATTCCCGCAAATTCATTTTGCTACGTGCAACACGCACACGGTGGCGTTTAATTTGATTTAAGACCCGCTGTAGATCTCCTAGTTTCTCCAGACTCTGCAAAACCAATATTGGCGAACAGAGTTTGAGATATAAGTGGTGTGAACTTTGCCACGTTGGGATTAAGCGCCATTATCTGTTTTATTACTCTTCGATACTTTTAACTTTATGAAAGTTTTCAAATTTTTCTCGTCTGTGAAAGCGTCACTCTGGAAAGTTGTTGGTTCAGTAGCTTTTATTGGGATAAATTAGGGAATTCTAATAATATAAGAACTTAACTTTTTTATACTTTTTAATTTTATTTGACGCAGTTTTCGCGTTCCTCCAAAGATGGTTCATATTAAAAAATGCTTTTAGTCGAACCCAGTCGTAAATGAAATCGAGTCAAGTGGATCAAGAACTGATAAATATCAGATAAGAAAAGGTAAGTATAATAACCGTAATATGATCATGTTGGTGTGTCAGTGTACTCAAACGAAGAAAAGTTATTCATGAAGTATGACTCCTTATGAAGAATACAATGTCTCAGACACTATTAAAAATTGAAAGAAATATTTTGGCTTGTTTATAAGTATCTACCTTGAAAAAGTATATATGATGCCCAGTTTTTACAATATACTGAACATTTGGAAGAACAAATTCAAGGTTTTTAGGTATTCCTAGTTAAAGCAGATGCTTTAACCATATTGATAGAGCTTTCTTTATTTTTGAAATAAGGTATTGTAATTTTTTTTAAATATACTTGCACACGATTCTGATTTGCATCTCTTTTTAAGAACTGACACGTCAGCCAGAGCCGTGTTCAAGTATAAACGCAAATAGGACCTCTTTTGCTTTGTACAGACTTCGCATAATTTGTTTGCCTTAAACCCCCTCAAAACCTGGTATTAGAATTGTTACATAATGTACGCGGGGCTCTTTATACAGGGACGCGCAAAAGTATGGAAACAGACAAATATTTAGATTACTATTGCAGATATAACAATGAAATTTTGTAACTGAGCGTTATGGTATTTTTCGGATTCGATGATATATCAAGGTTGCAATACGACTTCCGGTTCAACCGGAAACGGACTCAAACTTTGAAATTTTAAATGAAACACCCTGTATATTATTACATTTTTGGATTCCTCTTAAAATTTACTTTAGGAATTATAAAAGATTATATAGGTCTAAAGTCAATAGTTTTCGTAAAATTTATATTTTTATGAATATTTTGAGCGATACAGCTTTTTTTTTTTTAACATGTAAATTATTTAAAAAGGAAGTAAAATTTCGTTTAAAAATTATATTGACCATAGATTAATTAACACTTTGCGCTAGCTACATTTTAAAAATATTATACAAGGTAGTACTGTCTATGCGTGATAAGTTCAGACATTTTTTGATAGAGTGTTTTAACACTTATAACTAAAGGACATCAGTGACGGCGGAGTGTTTTCAAAAACGCATTTCTCCTGTATTTATTTTCTTTGCTGGTTCTAATAACAGCGTCACAGGACGTCCAAACACTTGTTGCTTGCTCGTGAAACATGAACAATAAATGACATATATAACATTGCAGTTGGCATCCCGAACTAGATTCTTAGACACCAAAAGGTAAGATTTTTGGAGTTTTTGACATTTCTGCCTATTACAGTTTTCTATTGTGTACCTACCATTTAATACGACACTTGTCGTGTTCAACGTTGGTTAATCTTAAACTGAAAAATATGTATTTGTGTACTTGATTTTGTAAATAACTCGTCGACGGTATTAAAAAAAAAATAGAAAATCTGATAGCACATTTATTTTACAGCTTAGATAGAGTGTATACAGTAAGTAATTAATTGCCCAGAAAGTTTAAAGTTTTGTGTATTACTCTTGCAGGTCCGGAAATAATAACACACGTGTGTTTTCCTAAGTATACAAAATATTTGCGGGAAATAATAGGATTTTTCACTGAAAATGTTTACACGTTGTGGCTTGAAATTGCTAAACAACATTTGTAGCATATCGAGGCATATGTTAAATTACCTAAATTAATTAAATTGCACCTCAATTCATTTTTCCAATTCATTACTAAAACTATTTTAACGTAAATTATTGTTGTAGTTATAAAGAATGAGCAAAATGAAGTAAATAAAACAACTTATTGAAAAGGCTTAGTGAGGTTAAGTTAGAAAAATTTAATTAGTTTACATTGATATAACAATTTCGAAGGAAGTTATAGGCAACCAAAATGCTTATTGGGTCATACAGAACCCAAACTTCGTAGGAGGGTAAAATCATATTTAATCTTAATATTGTGGAATGCTCAAAAAGTTTGGTACTTGTCTGTTTCTTGAGAGCCAGTAGTGGTAAATGTCACTTTTTGCCAACCATTCGCTGTCATATAATCTGAAGGGTTTGGGTGAAAACAAGAAATGTCAACCAACACCCTTCTTGTTGCCTTAATTGTGATCACTTAAAAAAAAAAAGCTTTAACCAGCCTTTAACCTGACCCTCTTTCACTGATCAAATAAATGACGGTCAGGTTTAAGGTCATCTAAAGTTGTTTTTTTTTTCAAGAAACAAACTCTATTTGTGAACCAGTGACAATAGACACTACTGCCTCTCACGAAACAGATAAGTACCAGTAGTTTAAATATTTTTTATAGGTAAATTATTTTGTTATTAATGACGATAATTAAAAGATAACAAGAGAACAAGCAGGTTTAGTAAGCCTTCTTGTACAAAATGCAATTTTTTTCCAACTTGTGAAATATTTTTTTTCTGCGTAATTTCGATATCTTTATTGCATTCTAAGTATTTAAACTAACATTAAAGAAGTGTTTACTTTCAATAAACACTTGTTAAAAGCGTCTGTCAATTCTTTTTAAGATTGTTACAGAGTATACAAAGGTTCGTTATTGATCGCTTTCAATTAATTACCAATTAAGCGGTAAAAAGTCGATCGAGTTTATTTAAAAGGCGAGGGAGTTGTCTGATTTAAATATAAACGGAACCGACAACCGCTTAGAGTAACAAAAAGGCTAGGTGTCTGAGTGACTGAATCGATCTTTAACTCAGGTATTTCTTTCCTAAATGTCAAACTTGCTAAGGTTCTTTAGTACTAAAAACCACAGTAATTTTCTCGCTCACTGAATTTCCTTCTTCACTTTAGCCGGTTTTTATCACCAATACTTTTAAGTAGATCAGACATCTGTGCCATCGCCCGTACTTCTACTTAGTTTCTTATTATCTTCAGTTGGCTGCGTTTTACTTTCTGAATTTATGTTACTCCTCCACATCAAAAGTTTAGCTTTTACGCAAAATAATACTAAACGAAAAAGAGGATCCTGCATTTCATTAAAAGATTGTTAATTACACAATTCGTCAACAAATTTCAACGTGGAAACCATTTCGGAACATAAGTTTTTTTTTACCGATGTAAAGGAAGTTCCGGAACTTTGCCCACCCCTGGTTTAAAGTAAATATTAAATGCGGTGAATTATATATTATCCCCTCTCTTAAAAATATTGCTTTTGATGACTTTTTCATCAAGAAAAAAAAACAAAACACAAAAAGCTGTAAGGACACTTTTGGATCTAAATGATATTTGAAAAATAAAAGATATATTGTGACGGTAAAGCATTTAGGGAGTAATAAAATTGGGGATAGTTTAGTAAGAGCGTATATTTTCGTTCTACTAATTCTTTTAGCTTGTTTGAATTCATGGTGCTAGATTGTTTGATAATGTACGTACTTTAGAAATCTTTAAAAAATAATAGAATTTTTGTTTTGTTTTGTTTTGCTGCCCAGAATTATACTATCTGTCCCAAATGAACATTCAGTAATTTATATGAAAAAAATGATACGTGTAAGACAGGGGTGCGCAAACTTTTTATGCCACGCCCCCATTTTTTCAGCAGGTCAACTTGCGCCCCCTTTAATTTTTTTTCGCTTTGAAGTTAGCAGGCATCAATAATTTTCGATCAACCGATACGAAATATTACAGAAATACAACATTGCAAACAGAAAACATATTTGAAATGTAAAAAAACTTAATTTTTTCTTTTAAATTTATATTATGGCTGTCGTTGCGCCCCCCGCATCGTTCTTCGCCCCCTAGTTTGCGCACCCCTGCATTGGCAATCCCCTTTTAGTTGCTTAACTGCTAGTTAATGATTACCTAGCTACTGGGATTCCATTTGCATTGGCGTAGTTATGAGGGGTCCAAGGGGGCTAAGCCCACCCCCTTGAGCCTACCATTAGCTCCCCCTGAGCCTACCATTAGCCCCCCCCCCGGCTTAGTTAAATGACAAGAAAGATTAAATAATTTGTCAATTATCAACATTGAAAGTGAAACTGTTGAGAAACTAAATCCTGAAGAAATTCTTGCTGAATTGGTTTCCAGTGGAAACCAACCGGAAGATAAATTTTAACTAATAAATAAGTCCAAATTCAAACTGTGCTTTTGTTTATTACGTAAGTAAGTACCTAGTTTAGTAAGCATTATGTTTTAAATTTTCTATTTTCCTTACTTACAAAACATCTTTTATGTTAGAATTATTATATCAATCTTTTTTTTTCTTGCAATTAAAATGTAATCAGTACCCAACTAAAAAATAATAGAGTTGGGCTATATAAAATACTAAAATAAATATTAAACTAGGATACAACTAGATATTTATTGGGCATCCTTACTAGTTACTAACTATATTTTTTGTCACTATTTAACCGTATAGTTTTTAAACGGTATAAATTGTTCTGTAATAATTTGTAATAATAAATTACCGTCGTTTTGATTTCTGTAAATTGTCAGATCAAGAAATGCCGCGGCGCAGTAATTTTTGTCTTCCAGCGTTTCCCTTATTTTTAACACAATTCGATGAACCTGTTCTATGGTGTTATGTTCTTCCCTAAAGCCAATTTGGTGATCAGGTATCAGGTGTAGTAGTTTTTTAAATAGTTTTGATACTACTGGTAGGAGGTTAATCGGTCTATGTGATTTTACTTCCTCAGGTGGTTTGTCAGGTTTCGGAATCATAATAATGTCCGCAACTTTCCGTTGACTAGGAAAGTAACGAATTGTAATGATGGCATTGAAAAGCTGTGTAATGTATTTTATGCCTGTTTCTGGGAGTTCTTTCAGTACGTTTGCTATTATTAAATCGTAATCTGAGATTTTTTTTGGGTTAAGCATTTTTATCTTTGAACTTTCCGCAGTTACTTTGTACGGTTTTATGGGTATTTTCAGTTGTCCTGGGACATCCAGATATTGTTGTACTTCAGTCTTTTCGTCTACCGCGTTTTCAGATTGTAAAGGCTGAAATATATATATTTTTTTAATAATGGGATTGAATGAAAAATTGTTATGTTGTTGTAGTTGATTGTGTTATACTCGTAAAATATGCCAAAATTAAACAAAAACATTCAATGAAATACAAAAAAAAACTCCAAAGTGTTGGACATCAATGTGTCTGAGAAACCAACACACCAAAAAGTTATTATTTTTTACATTTCTGTAAACATTTCCAATTTGTTTGTAATTTTTTGTAGCATTTTATTTAACAGTAGCTAGTAAAATTTACCCATGTAGTAAGCAAAGCAGAAAACAATCAATTTATTTATTATTTTGGGCTTTCACAGTGTATTAGAGAATTTGATTATTCATCTTATTGAAATATTGGCCAAGCATTATTTTTGAATTTTTATTTTACCGATTTGTTCGTAGTCGTCTAATGTAAATTAAACAATAAAGTTCAGAGCACACTATTTATTCATAGAGAATATAGAAACTGTAAATATGCACTTTGATAAGTTTGAGAAAAACAAATTTTATTGGATCGAAATACGGTATCATAAACATTGAGTTTGTATCATATCGTCGTAAAACTAATATCATTCGATTTTGAGAGCAAATACGATGGTTGAGAATTTTTAACGGTAGATATTGGATTTGTTGTGGATTGAAAGTTGCTAACAATTTAGCTGTAATAAGTAAGTTTGTTTTGATTGTCTTTACAGGGAAAACTGTTAAACTAACAATGACTTAAAAGTCGTACCGTGGCGTGTAACTAAAAATAGAAAATAAAATATTCAATTACTTGAACATAATGAAATAACCTAAACGTGTTTAACATGTTTTGTACATAATATGAACCAGATTTAATTAAAAGCTTTGCACAACTTGAATATCCAGAGACCCATTATACAATTTCTTGCGTTGATTATTATAATACATTCTGTATATACCTAGCAGAGATTAAAAGTGTTCCATAGGCAAGTAAATGGTGGTGTAGTGTTCACTATTCAGTGTGAGAAATTAAATTTAATTGCTATTTGTACGCCGACTTTGTTTACCCAAGTTTCCTTAGAATAAGTTAAGCTGTAGTTTAACCCACCCTTAACAAATCTGAAAGTATACATACTCTCATAGTACGAAAAATTGAATGGACTAGCAATTGTGTTGCGTTAGAGCAGAAAAAGTTAAGAAAAAACAGTTTTAGAGAATACAAAACACTTCATTAGCAATTTCCTTGTTAAACGTTAGACGCAAACTAGAAAACACAGCCTCTGAATTATATTAACTATAATAAATGTAGCAATAAATTTAAATGGTAAAATTTTGTGGCAGCAATTAAAATTATTTTTAAAGTCAATTTACTATAGGCAAGCACCAGTGGCGTATCCAAGGAGGAATTAGGGGGATAAATCCCCCCCGAAAATTTGAAAAGGACTAAAATTATAATTACCGCATTTCCAAACATAAAATACATATAAAATATATGATATGTTTGTATATTTCACTTATAAATGCTACTTTTGGGTAAGTTTGACCGTAAAATTTTTACAAAAATTGCCTATGGCGCTTTTACACCCTGGGCCTTCCGTACCTCTTTCTTACAATTCACTTTTTGTTTCTAGCCCCCATAGACCATTTTTTAATTGCACCATTACCATACCCCGTTTGAAATTAGTCAGTATTGTTTTTGCAAATTAAAACAATATCCCCCCTGAAATAGTTTTCTACGTACGCCACTGATAAGCACTACAATTGTGATTGTAACAGTTAAAATAATTTAAAATCCGTTGAATCCAGGGTGGCCTGATTTAAATTAATCGATTTAAATTAATTGATTTAAATTAGCTGATTTTTTAAATTAAAATCATGATTAAAATCAAAGTTTTTTTTTCACGAATTAACGTCACATAATTTAAATGCATGTTTCACTTCCATCCGCTTAAACAATTGCTAGTAAAATACGCCGGATATATTGCTAATTGGCTTCTTATAGATCGAGGAGAAAAAATAAAGTTTCTACAGAAATTTTCATTTTAGGGACTTATGCCGGTAAATTTACTTTGTATATTTTCACAATAATTTTTAATTTTGGAGTCTAGAGCCTCAGTCAAAAAGTATGCAACCATTGGAAAAAAAAACTAATATAGGAAATTATATCGAAAATTATATGTCAGGAAATTTTCTTCTTTATAAAAGTTGATGTTTAACCTAAAACTAATTTTAAAGATGAAAAAATATATTAGGTACACTAGATTTTAACGATTTTGAAAATATTCGCAAGAGTAGAGGACCCCTATTTTAAGTTTTACAAAGAACATTTCGTGGGAAAAAATTGTTTAGATATCTATAAATAAAGATCTGATATCGTTGGGGGTGCACCTCCCTGTTAACATAGTATCACTCCTATTTGTAATATCAAGGGACATTTGTAACGTTCTCGTTAATTTTACTCGACTTGCTAATTTAAATATTTAAAGTATCGATAATATAAAATATCTGTAGCTGATGGACTCCAGTCCAATTATTCCAACCAACCCCAAAAAAAAAAGAAAAAAAAAATGACAATACGAAATTTGAGGTTACATTTTCAGTTTTGAATTTTATTGTATCGTCAACATTCAAAAAGTTTGCAACTAATGGAAAAGTTTTTTTTATTATCGATTTCTCGGACTATTTTATTCATAAGAAAACTTGGGATACAGAATAAAATTTTTAATTTAAGATCTAAAAAAGCCTCTATAACAATTTATATGACACTAACTTTTAGCAATTTTAAAATATTCGCAAGATTAAAGTGCCCTTATTTTAGAGTTTAAAAAAAGATAAGAAAATTTGACAGTTATTCAAAAGTAATCGTGATAAAGCAGCTTTTAAAGGTTTGCGAAGTGTCAATTCATTAAAAATCATCCTACAGAAGTTAAAACAAAATTTATTTAGTAATACCTTACAAAATATTATGAATATTAATTATAAAACTGGTTTTGTTCCTACAAAACAAAACTAAAAAAAAAAAGTGATCTAACGAGCTAATGATTTTGGATATGTATGTATATGTTCAACATTTTAATATATAACTTTTTTTAAGTTAAAATATGGTTTTTAAATCGTACTTGACTTAGAAGCAAATAATTTGTTGATGAAAATGATCAAAAATGTGGTTAGCAAGAGAAATTATTTAATAATGCGTATTTTATTTACAATTAATCTTCAAAAGTTTTAACATACATATATAAATTATTATTATTAAATACGGTATTTGTTTATGGATAACGAATTTTATTGATAACAAACATAAAACAATATTAAATTCGTATTGATAATTGTTAAATACCGTATTTATTAATAAAATGGTAAAGAAAACATCCAAGTCGTGATAAATGTTATTTCATAACATATTTATGTTATTGATAAGATATTATTTGATCAACTAAAAAAACAGTAAATATCCAACATAAAATAATAATAATAAATATTATTAAACAAGAAATTAATGTATTGCTACAGTTGGAAAAATAAGAGTTTTCCTCTTAGTTTGTTATTGCTCCACAACTTTCATGATATCATACTCTAGT
The DNA here is from genome assembly GCA_947652605.1 of Elmis aenea. NCBI lineage: Eukaryota > Metazoa > Arthropoda > Insecta > Coleoptera > Elmidae > Elmis > Elmis aenea. Next base: position 60,036,379 of record OX393576.1, read on the forward strand.
ACGACACAATAATTTAAAGTTTTTGAAGCAGACTCTTAATAAAAATTCAAGTTATTGGTATCGATGGATTCGTTAGAACTTAGAACAAGCTCTATTTAAATAACCGCTTAAACCACCATAGCTGCATTTAAAAAAGTTGACTTTTTTTCAAAAAACCGATTCTGCAAAGCTGATTAAAGTAACCTAAATGTCAATTAAAATTTACAAAAACGTTTTTCCGACAATTGTTGACATAATAAAAATCAATTTATGCAGGTCACGGCATCCTTAAACAACAATTACATTTTGTTTCAAATTTGATTTGAGGTTATAAAAATTAACCAGAATAGTGTATCCAAAATCGTTTCCTCTTTCTAAAAATGTAAAAATGTATAGGGTGTTCTATTTAAAATAACAAAGTTGGGGTCATTTCCGGCGAAACCGGATGTGAAACAAATGTGTGCATGGGCTCACAAAGCCCCGTTTTTTGCACATATCATATGTCTAAAATTTCATTTATCTAAAACTAAAACTAAAGAAATAAAAGGGGGTGTGCGTGTGCCACCCTTTATGTACACCCGGAATGTACCACCCAGAATACCTAGATGTTGCTTCCATTTTAAAATATAAATGAAATATAGGACGTACGATTTAAGTGGTAAGCGCCCCAATTTATGCATGTTTGTCCAGATATTTTAACATTTTATTGGAAATTTCTGATCGAAATTTGTTGTAGATATCAATACAATAGACAATTAATTTGATTTCGTATACATTGTTTGCTCATTTCTGATATTGATCTGCTTAATTATGTTATATCAAATTATGATCGGAGCGAACGGAAGATCTCTTCGCCATTATAGCTCTAGTCTGTAGATGCGGTTTTCAGATAAGACAACATCCTGTCATCTAGAACAAAATTGAACACGCCAAGTTGTACGTGTGCAGAATTCCACGCGGTGATATGGAGAGGTGGGCCAGCAAAAACGCGGTGTATTGCGCTAAACTTTGACACGTGTCGTGCAAACTTTAATAAATTAGGCTTTAAGGATACAGACTTTTTGTTAATGAACGACTTTTAATCGCGCTCTGCTGGTTATATTACATTAATCGACGAAAACTGAACGACAACGCGCATATTAATTTTCGTAACGACGTTAATTTAAAAGTTACGCAACCAAATATCGGTGCTCAGTGGTTCGTTTATAATTATTGTAATTATTATTAGTGCTACATCAGCAACATGAGTAATTATGTTCACCCTTTGCTCCACATTATGTTTTGACGTATGTCACAAACAGGGATGTGAATAGGACCTACTGCTGTGTTTTGGGATTCGTGCTGAAGGGAGAAGTGTTTTCAGCTCATATAGATTCACTAAGTATTTTCATTTAATTTAATAAGTATAACGGGTTTATGACTGGAAACTGTAATTGCTGTTGACGTTGTTAAAACTTGTTTAATATCTCGACAGAATACGTTTACACAACTTAGTTAAGAAAATTTGACGTTGTTTACAAAATTATTGTTCAAATACATGAGAAGGTAGAATTTTTAAAGTTAAGTATATATTTGTTGACAGTTATCAAAATTTGATCTCTTTACATAAAATTAGAGTAAATTTTACGACCAAAAAACAAGTACTTATTTAAAATATTTTTCTTATAAGTAGGTATAATAAAAAGTTTTTATTGTTTATTTTTTATATTTTTGGTCGAATTTTGGAAGATACTTAATAGATAGCCCTTCAAGGACGTTATATTTTTATTTTGTAAAAAACGGTACATTATAAATTCATTTACTTGGAAAAATGGCAAATAATCAGTAAAATGCAATACAAACTGAAATTTTGTTTATAATACTCAATTTAGCTCATTTTTATAATATATACAGGGTTGCGCAAAAGCATGGAAACAGACAAATATCTAGAATACCATTGTAGATATAACAATGAAATTTTGTATCTAAGCGTTATGGTAATTTTAGGATTCGATGAAAGTACTAAGATTGCAATACGACTTCCGGTTCAACCGGAAACGGACTCAAATTTTGAAATTTTAAATAAAACACCCTGTATATTTTTACATTATGTATTTCTCTTAAAATTTACTTTAAGAAATCTAGAAGGTTATATGGGTTTTAAATCAACCGTTTTTGTTAAATTGACATTTTTATGAAAATTTTGAGCGATACAGCAGTTTCAATTTTTTTGAAACATTTAAGTTCTTTAAAAAGGCAGATTGACAATAAATTAACACTTGGGTTTCGATTTTAATGTTTTTTACTAAACTAATTTATAATCAGGTAAATATATAGCTTAAAGATGAAAATAGAACGTTATTTGACATTTAAAACAAATTATCGAGATATTTCCAAAGCCGACTAATTAATTTCTATTAAATATTTTGTTTCTGCCCATTAATTATCATGAAAACCGCAATAACTCGAGAAATATTAATTTTAGACATTATAGACCTTTAACAAATTTTAAAGGTAATTAAATTATCGATAAGAATATGTAAAAATATATAGGGTGTTCCATTTAAAAAAAAAAGACTTATCCGTGTTTGAAGTTTAACCAATTGGACCGAGCATAAAAAACACCCTGTGTATTATTTTGAAATTTTAACTAGTTTGCAATCACTATGATACTATTGTTAAACAAAATTTCAAAGGAATTCGTTCTGAAATTGCTATGTTGTGAAATATCAATATTTCTGTCAAAATTTTCATAAAAACTTAAATAACTCAAAAACGATTAATTTTAGACACATTAAACCCTATACATTGTGAAAGACAATTTAATTCTGCATCTAAAAAGGGAAAAATATACAGGGTGTTCTATTTAAGAAAATAAAGTCACGCATCGGTACGCAAAAACAAAACACTGTGTACAGTTGAAAATAATTTTAGGTTATGTACTAAATTACCGCATACAACTTTTATTCGAAACTTTTTTTTGTACAGTTGCCACAAGACGAGATATTGATCCGTTACGTTACTTTTTGGACACACTGTATATGCCTAAAATTTCATTTATTTAAAATGAAAACTAAAGAAAAAAAAGTGGTGTACCACACTTTATTTGAGTCGTCCGTTTGCAAAACCATTTAAATCCACCTGAATTTTTTTTTGGCAAATCGATAAAAACTAGAATCTATGCTTTTTATGTAAAACAGTGAATTTTTTTTGTTTAGGCAAACAAAAAATTGTTTATTTATTCTCCAAAATACCTATAATTTGACTATAACAGGAGATTATCAATACATAAATATTTATCGGATTTAACTTCTTTTGCTTCTGTATTTGGATTTAACTTCTTTTGCAAATGAAGTGTCCACGATGTTTATTTAAAAACATATGCGAAAGTAGTTAAATCCGGTCCCCCGAAAATTTTGTTGTAGGTTTATAAATTAATAAAGACAATCTGTTTAAACTAATTTATTACAAAACTTATAAATCAAAATTATTGTAAAAAATGTTAAAAGTGTATTGTAACAATATGATCATCAAGTTGATTACGACAAAACTTCCATTGGAATGTCTAATAATTCGTCGTCTTTGTTTATATCCATGTTATTCATCATTGTAATCTGTTATTAATGGATAAGTCTCATTGAACACACCAATATTTTCTTTCTAGCTTTACCTGGAGGAATTTCTATAATAAACTCATTGTCTCCTTCCATTATTCAGTAATAACAAACACTTTCATCAAACAAGATGGCAGAACTGAAACTAAACAACGGCCTTTTCCTTCCAATTCTGATAGAAAGACAAGACATTCACGGATATAGCTGCTTTTGTTTCTGTAATTTTTGGCAAACATACCTTCAAACATGGATTTAAATGCTTTTGCAAATTAAATATGGCGGGTTTAGATTTAACTTCTTTTGCACCTGAACACTAAACGGATTTGAATGCTTTTGCTTCTGTACCCACTTTTCAACTACGAATTTGAAGTGTTTATAATTTATTTTGCATCTGTAGAACATGTTCATTTGATAGCCAATGAGTTAAAGTTTCCAGGGATAACAAAAACTCAACCTTCGATTTTTATGGATTTAACTGCGTTTGCAAACGGACGACTCATTTACACCCGGTATAAATAACCCGAAAAATGAAAATAAAACATATTTTACGAATATTATTCTAAGTTAGTTATCATGTTTCATAGCTAACTTAGAATTATGCGGTTTTTCTTGATTTTCTCGAATTATTTATTTAAATAAATATGACGTGATATATCACTAGAAAGAGCAGAAAAAAGCACATTTCACTAATCCAAAGCCAAATTGAAGGCTCATAAGAAAAAATGAAGTTGGGGGTATATGTCAAAAATGAAAAGTGATAAATAAATCTAAGTTAATAGTAACATTTTACATAAAAAAAAGGTACAAATGAAATTGATTTAATAATTAAGACAAAAAAGTTATGAGAGAAAAAAGATATTCGACTTTTTCATGTTTTTTGCCATAATGTAATATATAAAGTACGAGGAATTTTGTACTTTTAAAAATTGATTGTAGCTCCTATCATAATAATTCATCTAATTAAAGCAAACCTGTATCTCTTATAATAAGCAAGATCCCCATGCTGGAAATGTAATCTGGGACTCCCTGTGTACCTACAATAGAATGTTAATACCCGAATTTCATCGAGCACCTTTATACAAATACTATTTCTCGTAAAAAAATGCAGTTACTTTCTCTTTTAGTGCCAGCTGTTATAGCTTATATGGTGGCCTAACTATTTCCGTACACTTCTAACTCCCTAGGCGCGGCCCTGCCTAAATCATTCCAACACCAGATATCGCTCTAAAAATAAATGCTTCAGTCGCATAAATTTTATGAATTTGTATTTATTTGTTAATTATATATTTTCAGCATTTACTTTGGTTTAAACATCTTTTATTTTCTTTTGTACGGGGGTAATGTATTACGACAAATTAAAAGCAGTGCGTATTTAATAAGACTTGGCCTAAATAAATGAAATCCAATTTATACGAAACTCAGCGTAATTACCCCTTAATCTTTTGCAGTGTCTACGTGAAAACCTGGAGAAAATGAAATTCTGCCGTGCGAATTAGCTAAGAACGTAACTATTAATTAAACTCAATTATTCGCACAACAGAAACGAAAAATATTTTAAAAATATGCTGATCATTGAGTAGGGCGCAAATTTTCCTACATATTGGATTTTAGCGTCACCATTAACCACTATTCTATATACAGTGAGCTCGCGTTATAAGCAACCCACGATATAAGCAACTCGTGTTATAAGCAACACTCGATATAAGCAACTATCGCATCGGAGTATACGTTATAAGCAACTGTCAGTGTGACAGTTAAAAATACAAATATCTAAAATACTATTGCAGATATAACAATGAAATTTTGTACTGAGCGTTATGGTATTTTTCGGATTCGATGGAAATATTAAGGTTGCAATGCGACTTCCGGTTCAACCGGAAACGGACTCAAACTTTGAAATTTTAAATAGAACATCTGTATGTTTTTACATTTTTGGATTTCTCTTTAAATTTACTTTAAAAAATGTATAAGGTTATGTGGGTCTAAAGTCAACCGTTTTCGTAAAATTTACATTTTTACGAAAATTTTGAGTGATATAGCACTTTCAGTTTTTTTTAACATTCAGGTTACCTACCTAAAAGGGCAGTAAATTATCGTTTGAAAATTAGATTAACAATAGATTTTTTAACAATCATTTTATTTTTAGGAGATTATTAATATACAGCGTCATTCAAAAAGTTGCCAACGAAAGGAAAAGTTTTTTATTATTTTCTCAGGAAATTGTATTCTTAATAAAAGTTGGTGCATGGTCTAAAACTAATTTTAAGATAAAAAAAAAGTTTGATAAAAAGTCATATGACACTAGAAGATATTAGCGATTTTTGAAATATTTGCAAGAGTAAACTGCCCTTATTTTAAAAGAAACAAAAAAAAAATTATGGAAAGGGTTTTTAAGAATCCCAAAATAAGGCTAGATTTAAATGTTGACGGTCAAATTTCAATTTTTATTTTTTAAGAAATTTTAACATTCAAAAACTCTGCAACAAATGGAAAACTTTATTTATATGGAAAAAAGTTATTAAGAATCTGAAAACCGAGCTAGGTTTAAATTCTGAGGGTTAAATTCAAATTTTTATTTTTTACGAAATTTTAACATCCAAAAAATCAAAAAGCCAATAAAATCTAGTGTAATATGACTTTTTAATAATTTTTTTTCATCTTAAAATTAGATTTAGACCATATACCAACTTTCATTAAAAATAAAATTTTCAGAAAAATCGATAATAAAAAACTTTTCCATTTGTTGCAACTTTTTGAATGTTAAAATTTCTTAAAAAATAAAAATTTGAATTTGACCGTCAAAATTTAAATCTAGACTTATTTTTGGATTGTACATAACTTTTTCTTACACATTTTTTTTGTAACTTTAAATAAGGGCCCTTTACGCTTGCAAATATTTCAAAAATCGGTAGAATCTAGTGTTCTATGACTTTTTATCAAATTTTTTTCCCCCTTAAATTAGTTTTAGACCATGCACCAACTTTTATCAGGAATAAATTTTTTTGAGAAATTAATAATAATTTTTTTTCCATTTATTGCAGACTTTTTGAATGACGCTGTATAATACTACTAATAGGTATAATAAATTGGTAGGTGAAATTACTAAAATTTTTTGGCTTTATATAATTTACCAAAGACCATCAAGTTCAATTTATGATTGCCGGTGAAATTAGCACACGGCATAATAGTAACTCGTTGTTTAGATATTTTTCTCCCGGGAATATTTTTCTTACGTGAATGAACTACAGTTTTGTCCGGTAAACACTTGTAAAATAAGGCCGTTTCATCCACTCTGTATACTTGCCATGAAATCACATGACATTTTTTTATTTTAGAGATGTACAAAGTACATAGATCACGACGGAAGCTACGTGGCACACGCGTATGTCGTTTGACATAGGTAGCGCACGGATCACCATAGCAACGCGACCGCGATCGCGTTGTTATGGTGAACTTTCATTTTTAGTTTTGTAACTAAAAACAAGATTTATTTATGTTAAAAATAGAATCGTTTCTTTTTCTATCATATAAGCAACTTTCACGTTATAAGCAACTTTTAGATTGGAATTGGCCGCCATTAGTTGCTTATAACGCGAGCTCACTATATTAATAATCTAATGCTTTATGTTGCTTTAAAAATAGTTGCTTAAGACTCTCACAAAGAACGTGGTAACAAAAAACGTCATCGGGCCCAGATTTTTTTTTTCATGGTCTCAAAGTAAATTAAATAAATGATGTGAAAATTTATTAACTATAAAATAAATTGTGGTGATGTCCAGGCCCCTGTGAATCCCAGGCCCGGGGTATTTTACGCCATCGCCCCCCCCCTACTCTCAACCCCCCTGCACATAAACACAATAGGTTGCTGATACCTTAGATATCTGGAAAAAAATAAAACCATCTGCAATTTGTATGTCAGTATGCAGCTTTTTTGTTGCTGTTTAATAATCTATGAGGTGTTTGAGGGTTATATTCTATGCAAACGGTAAAATTGAGAAGCTAATGATCTTAAAAGCATTGGTTCTCAATCTTTTTCAAGTCAGGGAACACTAAACTTTAGCATTTTTCCTCGCGGAACACTGACAATACAACATAAGCTTTAAGGCAGGAGCACCAGTGTTCCGCGAACCACGGATTGAGAACCACTGGTTTAAAGCACCCTGTATAACTTCAAATATTTGAACAAGAGCTCGTAGCAAGACCGTTTATGCAAAACAACTTCACCATAAGTTCGCTTATACGTTGCAACAGATTTTTTTTTGTGATGTCCAAAGCGGTTGTTTTTAAGTGTTAATTTCTCTTTAATTATAGAATGACACCCGAGAGATGTAACTTAGCGGGTCTTTAAAGTACTCGGCTTGCAAAAACATAAAACATAGACGCCTTCGTGTTGTTCCACGTTTTGTCACATTTTATATTCAAATTTAGTAACAAACCTGCAGAGCTCAAATTTGTATAAATAATAAAACATCAAAGAGATACTTTCTGTTCCGTATTACATTTTTAAAAGCAATTTTATGTAACAAAGTACATGAAAACAATAGGAGTGGCAAGTTAAGTTAAAAATAAAGGTATTTTGAAATGGTTATTTTAAAAACGTGCAATTTTTTGATTACTTTTTTTATTAAAAGCTACTAAATTAAAACTGCTGTGTACAAACTTTTATACAAAACAAACTATAAAAACCTGATCTTATTTTTTGACTACCTGTCTTAGTATTTATTTATTAAATTACTTTTTTAAGAAAGCAGTCTACAGATGAATCGAAAATACTTTTAATGTTCCATAAACACGTGTCAAACGCCTTATTTGCGGTTTGAAAGCGTTTGCATTTACATATCTATTTCATTCTCAAAGTAAATTGATGTTTGATGTGGTGCAGAACATATGTTCACTTAAAAGCCTAATTTAGAGACGTGTTTGTGTATGAATTTCAATATTTTAGGGATATATTTCCTAAAAAAATTGATTAATTGCTTTAAACAATATTTGAAATTCATTTGATGCCTATCTAACACAGAAAAAATTGATTATGACTAACAAGCTGAATTATTTAAAAAAAATACGGTTAACAGGGCAAAGTGTAGAGTAATTGGACCCTTTAGCAAAATCATTTTTTATTACTTAAAAAAAAAAAACATTGTATTTGTTGTAAAACAAATATAACTTCCTTGTAAATGGTAGTAAAAGGTTAAATTTTTAGATAAAATTCTTATTATTGAAATTTTTTATTCGGATGTTTGTTTAAATGATAAAAATAATAAAACTATGAATAGTTTTAGTTATTGACCCTATTTTCACAGTTATTGATCATCAAAGTGATATTGATTGACCAAACAAAAAGAATGTAGGTATTGGTTATTGGCCATATTTAAAACATAATAGTTGGCCTTTATGTGGATACTAAGTATAATTTAAATAACAGGTACTTACGTAGGTAGGTAAACAAATTAATTTTATTAAAGACTTTATTGATTTCATCTAAATAGAAAGCTAATACATTTTTTAGTACAAAACATTTTTTAAATTACGTAAACTATTATGTTGCGCCAAAAAAATTTGTTGAAATTTTAATTAAACATATCAAGCATGTAAATATATTTACATTAGATGTATGTAGATTATTTTTAATAACACAATTTAAGTGATACTGCCATATACAAGTTATACATTTGACCCCTGAACTCGTAATAGTAATTGCAAAACTGCAGGAATAGCAATAGTACAAGTCGAACCTAATTTTATATCTGTAGGTGATGACGACTCCCCTATATCACAATTTTTTGACATATTATTCTCTATATCAAATATTTTTAGGGCACCCTATTTTTATATTCTTTGTTGTCTTTTTGTATTTTCGGCAAAACTGAAATTAAAAATTTAAAAAAATAATCAACACAAACCAAATTCAAAAAATCCTTTTCTCCTTAAAACACAGTAATTGGTCTTCACCGATTTCGTAGTTATTGGCCGTGGCCAAAAACTAAAATTGTAAACTAATCCTTGTTATATCATATTACCGTTTAACTTATTTGAACAACATACACTAAAGTGACTTAATTAATGATAATGATAAAATTATTTATATTTCTAATTATTGGCCCAGAGGCCAATTGCTATAATGAAGCTTATTTTCAGTTACATTTGTTGACCCCCAGAAAATTTCCATAATAATTAAAAAAAAAATGGTTTGGTTTATTCTGGCATTCATTTTAGAGTGTATACTTAGCAATTAGTTATTTTTCAACTTAAATAGCATGTTTGTACAATAACTAATTGTAAAAAACGGTCGATCGCTTACCTGGTCAAACATACAGCACAAAACAATAGAATAACCTGCACTTTTTTTCCGTCAGGACTTACATCGTCAAAATTTTTAATGCCAACTGTTACACATCAAATTACACTACAAGCTTTAAATTTTCATTTAGTAAATAACTAAATAATTGAACACATACCCATCTCTTAATAATATAGGTTATAAAATAGGACGCCAATAACTAAGCTAGGGCCAGCCACTGTACTACCACTTACCGTATTTGGTAAAAATTCATTTTTAATATGTGCTAAGACACTTCATTATTCTTCCTTTTCACTCTTTAAAACCTCTCAACCAAACTTCTTTTGGGATTAAAAATGGTGTATCGATCTCGTCCTTAAACATGGACGTTCTACCCTACAAATTTTTTTCTAAGTCAAAATAGTTACCAAAAGTCGCACATTGCCAGGTATTTTTATTAAAAAGCCTGAAAAAATAAAGTTCGTAAAATGATTTTATCAGTCAAGAACGGGTGACGTCATTTATCTGTTTAATTTTTTTTTAAACGTTAATTTATAGCAAATATTCCTTCCAAATCTGAGCCAGATCACGCGTCGCATTCATGAGTAATGGCATTTAAAACATTATTGTAGTAAACACCATCGTCAAGCGTCAGGTGTAGGGGAACTTTTTTACCTATTACCCTAAAATTTATTTACTTACGTCGACATCACCCACTTGATTTAAAGGGGAAAAAATAATACATTACTTAAATTCAAAAGGTTTATTGAATCTATTTATACGGAGAATACAATTATAAATATAAATAGTATAAAATAAATGCGCTAAAATAAATTAAAATTCTAATTATGAAACAAAAGGATTTCTTTTTTAAAGAATTTTATTCATGTCTATTGAGTCCTGATTACCCCCAAGAATTTCAGTTTTACCCCACTTGGGGTAATTTTAATTTCCTTACAATCGATAATTTTTTCCGTGTCACAAAATGTACGGATTATTTTAATACTAACCGTTTTTGGGGCCCCACTTGACCGGTATTGGTTCGTGTTTGCTTCACTATTATGCACCAGTCACAATTCATTAATTGTTCGAGAGTTTTTGGTCAAAAATCAAGTCTGTGCTAGAGCTGTTTTAACTTAAGATGGACTGTGACGCAGAAACCAAAACTAGTCCAAAGCGTTCATTACTGCGCTACCTAAAAACATCCGTCTGTTTTAGCAATATGATTATAACCTGTCAATTTGTTTACCGTTAGTCAACGTTTTTAGAAAAGTCTAAATTTCAACCGCCATCCCCTCTCGTTGCGCATCCCCGGGCCACTTTAAGTTAAAATTACTATAAATTGTCAGATTTAGCTCCGTGCGACTTCTTTTTATTTCCAAAATTCAAAATTACATCAAAATAAAAGTATTTTAATGACGCTGACAGCATTGAAATAAAATCTACACGTATATTGGAGACTTCACCACAAAAAAAGAGTTGGAAAAATCATTCAAATCACTGGAAGATTGATATATAGAAGGTTACTTCGAATAAATGAAAATAAAAACTAAAAAAAGATGTTTTATTTTTATTTTACAGAACCAGTCTACGAACTTTATTGTCAGACTGTGTATTTAAATTTTTTGCAGTTACTAAATACATTTTAACACACTCTATCTTATTTAATACTCACAGTCAAAAATATTTGAGATACTTTCTCAGCAAGTTGAAGTAAAAATTGCTGAGGTTAAAGTTTCTCCGCGATAATGTCTGCAACTGCATAATACTAATGAAAATGATCAATGTGTCTTTCGAAACGTGCAGACGTTAAGTAATTTTCCCTTAAGCGAATTTTCGTGTGAGCGTCTCAATAATGAGCATTTACTACAAAGTCAACAGCTCTCGTCCAAGCCCCTACTACCCGAAACTTTCCACTTATTACAGCTGTAATTCTGTTTGAATCCAGGTTTCATGAACATTAAAGAGATAATACAATTGACAGATTTATTTGTAGAAGCAATAAAACAAAACAACAGTTCCTGGAAATTACACGTGACAACTCCGTTATAATGCCAATTATCGCTTTACATATTTGACTTGAAACGACAAAAACGACGCCGTTTGAATTAGAAGTTTACTTTGGGAATTACTAACACACAAATACGAACCTTATTAAGAGAATTCCTTCGCATAACGAAAGAATTAATGCGGGGTAGTAGCACTTTGTCTTGAGTTTAATTTTGTTTGGGGACTTTGTAAGATTTCATCCTTCATAAATACTTAATAATTTCCTTCCTTGTAAGAAAATCCCTAAAAACGTGCATTTGTTACACTTAGGAAGAATACAAACTGTATTTAAGAGTAATTTAAAGTTAAAATTATAATACTTGCATTTACAATAATTCTTTTTGGCAACTGTTCCAATTTTTACTCTGGACTTAAAAGGATAAAGTAAAACAAGTTTACAAAACTTTGAAATTAAATTGTAAAGATAAAATTATGTTTATAAAAAATGGACCAAGTTATACAAGCAAAGTTTCATGAAGTTTGTTAATTTTTTTAAAATATACCTAATACTAGGTGACAAAGTATACAAATTGAGTCCACATAAACTGTAACTAGTCCAACATCTGTGCAGTATAAGTACCTATATGCAGTGGTTCTTAATCGTGGGGCCAAATATTTGAAGGGGGCGCAAAGAAATGAATGAGAAAGCTATTTATTAAAACAGATGGATTACCAGTGTAAAAAAACCTAATTTAAAAGCAATTGGAGTACCTTCTTTTTAGTTGCCACTGCATAGAAGGATAGAAAGAGGGGTGCAATAAACATTTATATGAAAAAGGTTGAGAGACACTCCCTTTATGGCTAATTTTTATCAAAAAATCGTGTTAAAATAGACCTTTTGCTGTCTTTCCTGATGTAACTTCAACCTCATTAATGACTGACAAAAAATCTTAATTTTTGCTGGTTACTGTTTTCTCTGTTTGAACTTATTTAAAATTAAAAATCCTCAATTATATTTTTACTAGCACGTAACCCGTCCTAGGACAGGAATATTGTATATCTTAAATTTAAACTATTATTACTTTTTATAATACTTTTATGTTACCGGTGAGTAAAAATTTACGGTTCATTAGACACCTCAGTCGGTCAAATGAACCCGTACTACGTTACTATATTCATGCGTTACAGATAGAGTCACAGAGTCACAGATAGACAGAGTCAGGCTGGACTCTTATATATATTTATTTGCTGGTCTTACGCAAAATTTAATACATTGATTTCTCTCTTTTATTGCATTATTATGTGTTAAACTGTTAAAGCATTGTAAATTAATAAATTTACAGAATAATGTGTCCATATTTTTGGTTTGTGATGCTAATGCTTAATGGTGTTACTTTTTAAGTTAAATTAATTAGATGAAACCTTAATCGTAGCTATTTAAGCGGTCTGGTTTGAAATTGAGGCAAGTCCACTTTTGAAAAAATTAAGTTAATAATGACAATAGATAGAACGTTATATTATCTTTTTATAAGTAAACACTCTTGACACAAAATAATTCAAAATCGCTAATACTTGGCAATGAAAAAACTTATGATTAACGGTTTTGCAAAGCTGTTTATTTCGAAAGTGGTGCAAGCCCATCACAGCCAAAAAATATAACTCGAATATTACCACACACAGCGTGGTCCACATAGAAGGGTCAATATTGGGATAAAGTAAACGGTACGAGCTACAAAGAAGTTTAAATTATACAAATTGTTCCCCTTTCTGAGACCTATTCTTTAATGTTTTAAAAAAGTCCCATGGCACGCTAGATACTAGACGTAAATCAAAATGGGCATTTTTTTTTAAATCGTTAATAACTCGGTTGTACTTGATGGTACAGAAATATTTTTGCGAAAAATATTGTAGATTTTTTTACGCACTGTAAAATGAAAACCTTCATTTGTGGCCTTTCTATGTGGACCTACCTGTATATCTCCGGCTCATAATAAATACTCTGGATTCATAAAAAAATGAAACTCGAAATATAAGTAATTAGTATAAAATATGAACGAAATATCTAACTTTGCTGGAATTCTTAAAAAAGGAAAGGTGTTTTTGTTACGCAAAATTTTTATTTGATAAAAAAAATTATTTATTCTTATTTGGTAATTGACTAAAGATATTTAAATAAAATAGCATAATATTTTGTTGTTATCAATTAGGGGAGACCGGGGATAAAAGTAACATTTTTTTGTTTTTATTTAATTTCTCGTAGAGTATTACAAATTTTTTACATCCAAATTGGTTTAATGATAGATTGGACATTTGTCTTGCTTCCAAGATATTTATTTCGTGCGTTTCGTAAAGCAACTGTTAGAAAAAAAAATTTTTCTTTAGTAAGACAGCTGTTACTTTTAACCTTAACGTTGGGGCTAAAAGTAATAATGATTGGGGTAAGTTGTAACGGCAAAATAATTTACACAGCTCATAAGTAGTGGATAAATATATTAGTATTCATCAACAAAATTAATATTTTATTCAAAAATACACATTAGCAAAATGAAAAAATAAAAAAAAGTATTTTTGGTACAATACAAAATGATAAGTGAACAGTATGGCATACTAGGTAAGGGCGGTCCCAAATTATTAAATTTGTACTGGATCATAATAGCTGTTTGTTTTATTTTTAAAAAATCTAACCGCCCTTAAACTGACCGTCATTCATTAAATCAGTAAAAGAGGGTCAGGTTAAGTTGGATTGGTTAAAGCTTTGTTTATATTAAGTTATAAATATTAAGGTAATAGAATAAAAACAATGGCGGCTGGTAGGAAAACCAAAAGTACCAGATCTTACCAATTTACATAGGTTTTATAATTTAAAATGCTTTTTAAGAAATGATTTAGCTTTACATACATTTCCATCATTAAACCGATATTATATACTGAGTTTTATAATTTAATAATTTGGTAGTGCAGTTACCAGGTTTGCCAAGATTATAAGTACCTACATATTTAAAAATGTGAATCAAAAAGATACAACAAACTGGAAAATTATTCCGACAACTCATGTATATTCTCATCTACAAAGAAAGCCACCAATTATGTGCTAAGAGTGAACATTTGCAAGTGAAAACATTAATTGGGGTTGGTTGTAACATTTTGTTACTTTTGACCCCAAGTGTACACCAAAAAAAAATTCAGGGAATCCACAATTAACTACGGTTCTAACGTTAAATTGTATTGCATCCACCAATAGCCAACTAAATTTAGAACAAAATAATATAGGTACTTTTTTGTTCCTATTTTAGAGATCGCCTAAAAGTTACTCGACGGATGAGACAACGCAGTAACTTTTAGGCGGAAAATAGTGACTCTGGCTGGCAAAAAGGTAACCTCTATGACAGATGAAAACTAGCAATGTAGGTAGGGAGCTGGATGTAACTTAACGCAAAAGCGTTTAGGGCGATATAAATCAAAAATTAAAGAAACTATAGGCACTGTTACAACCTACCCGTGTTAGTTTTATCCCCGGTCTCCCCTATAATAAGAATGATTCAACTGAAATATTAGCCGTTTAAGTAACTTTTACAATAGTTCATTACTTTTGAATGTGTGGAAAGTTCATTTGGGTATACCAAAATCTATATTTTCTTAAGCCATCACTAATACATATACTTCTGAACAGTCAATTTACATTATCTAGCACTCATAAAATACATAAAAGTATAGCGTTGCTCGGTAGTCTTCTGTTTTTTAAACCGCAGTGGAAGTGTTTTTTAAAAAATTGTTCAGTTGCACACGTCAGACTTAAAACGACATTGCTCGATTTTTGTACATTCAGCTGCTAGCCAATGTAACTTCTTTTCGTCTCAACTTCTCCAGCTTGTAAAAATCTCCAAAACATATAGTATATGATATAACTTTCAAAAGCTTTGTGAGAATCACAGTGACGTGAAATTGCTGTTTAAAAATCAATTCTTCGGAGCGCACTCTAGCTAGATTAATAAATTGTTTCTCCAGTATAGACAGTAGGGAATTTTATTTTACTATGTATCGCAAATATTCCGCAAGATTAAAACTACTAGAAGTAATATCCATAACAATATCGATACGTTATATCGTCCATATATTTCAGTTCACCCACCCAAATGTGAATTCGTTTCGAAAATAATAGTAACCTTTCTTTCGAGGATAATATAAAACAAGAAAGATAGGCTAAGCGATATTTTACCTCAATTTTTTATGGCAAAAAGTGCCATAAAGCAAAACATTATTGAATTTTTTATTGTCGCTTCGAAACTTTATAAATTCGCTCATAACCATAATCCATCGAGTGAGGAAGACTGGAGTACAACACGGTATTTTCAGATTTGAAAATGATTAATTGTGACGCCTTATATTGTGACTTCATAATGGATCCGCCAATATAGCAAGAACATTTAATATTTTCTGCTTGCCAGTGGTGTAATAAATCATTTTTAGACACCACTCAGTTATAAGTTGTGCTGCATTGTCCTACTTGAATTTTAATGTTGATTTCTATGAAATGTGCTCTTCAAACTGACTGCTATCTTCTAGTAAACTCTGTTTATTTATGCAGTGCAATGCTACGTAGGTTCTTGCACTTGCACGATTTACACATACGTGAGAAAAATTGCAGAGTTTCGCTTATTACAAAGTACAATGATTTAGTAATTCTCTGATTAAAAACACACAATTTTTCCACTGAAGGTAGATACTCCTATTATTAATTTACAAACCCAAGGCTTAATTTTGAGGATTAGTTTATAGTGGCTTTAAAGGTTCCAATATTTAATTTGGACTACCATGGAAAGCTATCATATGCAACAGCAAAAGCATTGATTTGGTTTTGCAACAAAATTGTATTTAACAGAACTGATTTATTACAGTAGCTAAAAATCTAATGTTTTTAACATTTGTTCAATCTTTAGACGTGTTAAGCATACGTGCAAGGATGCATTTCCAGCCAGGGAACGAAACGAAAACGTTAAACAAAATTAACCGAAATTTATTTAAGAACGAAAACTCAAACGAAATTATTGTTTTTCGTTCAAGAACGAAAACGAAATAAATATTTTCCAAAACCGGTTTTAACCGGTTTTATCACTGTTCAAATTTTATTTGTTAAATACAAACGCGAATTCACCTTCTATGCTGAGAAGACTCCACGAGGCAGAAAAAAATTTCACTCGAAATAAGTGAGCTTCACTTTTCTCCATATACATGATATGTTTTAACAATTTATTATTTATACTTGCAATTTCGTGTAACACAAGAAACGGTACAGATATTCTCTGTACTTTTGATTGGATATATATTAATGTGTATGTTTTATTTGCGTTTATAGAGTTAATAAAAGTAAAATTTACTTTTATTTCGAAAAGGACTAATATAAAAAAAGATTTATTGTCTGATGTGTTGCTAGTAAGATTGAATGGATTGTGAAAATGTATATTGTGCACTATGTACAAATGTTGTATATTTCAAGTTAATTTTGTATATATTATTAATGTGTATGTTTTATTTGCGTTTAGAGTTAATATAAGTTTTCTTCTAATATGTTTTTAAATTTATAACATTCATGGGAACATTTAGTGAACTATCCACTTGAATTAATTCTTTTTTTTTTTTTTTAATAATTACAGCAAGATCTATTTTAATTCAAATTCATAGATTTTTAGTACTAAAACAAACTTAAGATAGCACTGCTATATTTATATATTTTTTAATTAAAATCGTGTGTACAATTTAAACTAATCAAGTTGTATTTTTGCACCTTACGGGTGTTAGGTATACTAAATAATATGGTTAAATGTTAATGTGTTTAACGATTTGGTAAATTTAATATGGCGGCGGTTCGCCAGTCTAAAATATGCTATCCGTGAGCATCGAAACCCATCGTCATCATTTATATTTTAGTGGAAACGCAAATATTGTTATCGTATTTAAAGAGGGTTGTAGTGAGTTAAAAAAAATAATAAAGTCCTCAATTTTTTGACGACAAAAAAATAATTGTAAAACTGGTTTTAACCGTTATTATTTCGTTTTACGAAAACGAAAAGAACGAAAACGATTTATTTCGTTTTCGTTCCGAACAGAAACCTCGTACAGAGCAGAGCTGGTCCCATAGGTGAGATGGCCATGCGCCAAATAGATGCAAAAATGTGACTGTAAAAATACAAAATTTTTAAGAATAACTAAAAATTAAAATCGTTTAGTATATGACAAAATTCGTAACCTATAAAAAAAATCTTATACAAGTGACATTTGTCAAGATTTAGGCTGAAAAACGTATTTTCTCGAATAAGTAAGAAAAAGATAAATACTATTCGATTGTGAGTGTACAATGTATTGACACTATACTTGAGCCAAAGCAAAAATTTGAAGTAGAATATTTTAATATTTTATTGGATGTGACATTCTACTCTTTAGAGTTTAGAAAGATGAAAGAATCAAAATTTAAAATAAAACATGAATACGTATTTGCCTTTCTTTATGATTATATCCAATATTAAAAATATGGTTAATAATTTAATGGATTAATTTTATGACGACTTATACATAATGCTGAAGGATGAAGACAAAGCAAACATATTGGAAATTAATTCGAAAAATGTGCTGATATAGCTGTCTTAATTTACCAGAATTTACAAGAAGTGTTAAATTTGATATCTAAATTTAATTTTGAATGCATATTTCTAAACGTTGTTGTAGCCCTAAAAAATTTACTAAGACTACTTGTAACTGTGCGCAGTTTTTCTAAACTGAACATTTTAAAAATTATTTAGGAACTACAACAACCCAAGAGCGATCGAATGGTTTAGCAATAATTTCTATTTAAAAGTTGGTACCTACAATAATTATTTATGGAGATGCAATCAAGCCATTTTCTGCAAGAACGCCTTAAATAATCATTAATTACTTGCATTAAACCAAAAGCTACATACAAATTTAATTACCTTTTCCGATTTTTTTAAAGTCTGTAATTGTTACAATGTTTATGTTCTCTAGTATGTATAAAACTTTTCTTTTCTATTAAGTACATATTTTTTCCAAAACGTCCGTTGCTAATACTTAATACTTAATAAAGAAGACAATTTTTAGTAGTGATACATTTATTACTGTATATCTCTCAAAAAATTTAAATAGGCATCATTTTTAAAACTTGCCCCAGCACCACAATTGATCAGTCAAGCTCTGACACAGAATGCCCTATTTTGTTTCATATTACTGAGATATATTGGTACAAGAGAAAAATTTAATTATCGCATTTAATAGGCCCTAACATTCCGATAAAAAATAAAAATAACAAATTTCTTATATTACTTCGTTATGTCAGGGCAACGAAATTCTTTCGCATTCCTATGATTAGATTGGGTCTCATATTGTTAAATAAAATAACTTCAATTTAGTCATAGTAACGCATCTCGTAGCGGTATCCCTTGATGTAAAAGCGGATGAGTGAACTTCACGAAGCAACTCATTCGTTAATGTTGAGTGTGAGATCAACTACAATATCCCTATGTTGTGGTAAGGGGAAGTAGACACAAACACCACTCAGCTGGTTCATTATCCAAGAGCATGGCAGGACAGTACACCTCCTGAATTTATTAGCCAAGCAAATGCAAATTATTTCGCCTAATTCAGCGCGTAATTATAACGCTTCTTACAACAAAATACTCTAGTTAACTCCCATCACAAAATATTTCCGCGCAATATTTGTTCAGTTTTTTGCTGCGCTCTTGTACTTTAATTGAATTTTTTTCGTATTCAATAAACGTCGTTCGTAGATATATTGAATTCTATTCCGAATTTATATTTGATATCACATAAAGTTGTTATTGTATCTTCCCCAGTGATTTTTATCCATCAAAAAGACGTGTATAATAATGCTTACAGATGTGAAGTTCTAATATTTGATCATTGGGACAGGCAAACATAGTAAATTTTGTGCTATTAATATTCGTACATTTTCAGCTCGTTCATTATTCAACTCGACGTAGTTATTGCATGCATCAATTTGAGAATAGCTAGAAATTATTGATGTTACAAGTCTAATAAAATGTCTAATAGTCATTAAAATAATGAATAATTGTACGCTCTTATTGTAACTAGTATTATTGTCTGCGTTAATATAATTTTAGGTTAGATTTCAGCTAGAGGTGCTTGCCATACGTACTAGAACAGCTGCTTATTATTTTTTAAATTTAAAATTAAAAAGCAATACATAAAAGAAAATTTCAAATCTAGGAAATTACAGAGGCAAATGTTATTAGGTAACGATACAAAAGACAGTTTTAATATAAATTTTGGTGTGATTCTTTCATATATAGCGTGTAGAATTGGATCATGCAACAAAGTAATTTTAACGGCAAAATTTTAAAACTTTTATGTCTCCCCTAACTGTTTTAGAAAAAAAAAAAAAAAATGCATTTAGGTTTTTTGCGAGAAAAAAAATGTTTGTGTCAACAAATGTAATCAATATTAGCGTTTAGTTTTCTAGTAACTGAAAATTGAGAAAATTGCAAAACGCCGTTTTGGCAAAAATCTGTAGTAGGTACCTTAAAATTTTAAAATATAAATTGATTGGGACCGTGCATTAGAAATATATGAAGAATGAAATTGATCTGAAATTTTGGTTATGACCATAATGACATGTGATCTGTTTAATGGAAATATTTTCAAGATGGTGACATTTCCGGAAATACCGGAAGTTGACATCTACTTTCTTAGTCTAAAGACAATTTTCTATTTTTATTACATTTTTGGATTTAACACGTTATTTTAGGGGGACTTGTAATAGCATTCTATACTAAAGTGCAGTCATTATTTACATTTTTGGGCTATTTTGAAATTTTTTAATTT
This sequence comes from Elmis aenea, assembly GCA_947652605.1. Lineage (NCBI taxonomy): Eukaryota > Metazoa > Arthropoda > Insecta > Coleoptera > Elmidae > Elmis > Elmis aenea. The sequence continues at coordinate 60,057,091 of OX393576.1, forward strand.
TTATTGTATTGCTTAATATTATCTACCACCGCCATTTTTTAAACGAAAACGCTAAAATTGAGACTATGTATAGAAGAAACCTTGGAGTTCATGCTGGAATTTTCGCAATCGATGTATTACTTACAGGTTGTTCAAAATTTTATTTTATTGTAATACAACTTTAGACCACTAAAACCCGTTTTTTTCAAATACAATGCCTACATTTTTTTAGTTTTCTTATGCAAAATTACATTCTACATCAATCTATATTGGCTTTTCCGATACCTATAAAGAATTTTTGATAAAGTTAAGAAAAAATTGTGAAATTTTTAAATAGTAACCTTTGGAAAGACAATAAATGCCAATATTATTGGCAATTGTTGTCATTTCCAAGGTTTACTATTTAAAAATGTTACAATTTTCTCTAAAATTTATCAAAATTCTTAATAAATCAAAAATTATTGCAGATAGGTAGACATAGAAAGGCTAATAAAGGTTGATGCAGAATATAATTTTGCATTAGAAAATTTAAAAAAAAGGTTGGTGTATCATATTTGAAAAAAAGAGTTTTAGTGGTCTAAAGTTATATTAAAATTAAATTAAATTTTGGACAACCTGTAAGTAATGCATCGATTGCAATAACTCCAGGATAAACTCCAAAGTTTGCTCTAAACATAGCTTCAATTTGAGCGTTTTCTATTTAAAAATGGCGGTGATAGATAATATTAAGCATCACGATAAAAATATTTTTTTTTTTTAAATATCCCGAACATCTAAAAAACGACTGCATTTAGGTACCTATAGGAAATTCTATTAAAAGTCCCTCTAAAATAACGTGTTCATCCAAAAAATGCAATAAATAATAGACCTGTGTATTTGTAATAAGAACGTAGATGCCCACTTCCGGTATTTCCGGAAGTGTGGCCCTCTTGAAAATATTTTCACTAAACAGATCATATGTCATTATAATGGTCATAACCAAAAGGCCGATTACTTAATCGCCAATACGACCAATTAGAGCTTATTCCGTACATGTCTAGTTTTTACCCAATTAAGTATGTGTCAGTTCCAATGTTTTTTTTTCTTCTTAACTTAAAAGTTAAACTCTGTATTATGTGTACAATGTTAAAATAATAAAAATCTGTTTAATACTCTATTTTTTTATATGTTACTCCTTTTCAATTAACGCCTTGGCCTTCTGTTTTCATATTATATTAATATTTTCTTAATTACGCATCGTTTAAGTTTCGTAGTGAGCCAACTACTAAAACGGGTGCCGCGCCAACACTTTGTGCGATAAACCCTCTTTGAAACTCGTTTGATTAATCAAATAGAACTATCGAGCACGTAGCTAAGTTTGGTTGCTACATTAATCTATATAATTGCTGCTTGAATATCTGAACACAAACTGCCATGCTGGGGCATAAATTAACACAAACTTGCTATAAACTCTCTTAAAGTTTTTCAGAAAATTGGCACTCAACACTCGCTTTTGTTTAAATTGGCATTCGCGCCACTTATATTGAGTTACTTGTTTGAAGATGTAAGGATGATGCAAAACAATTTTGTATTAGTTTAAAAAAGTCTTTGTAAGTTCTATTTATTCACTATGTTACATGTTTTCCAGTATTAACAAAAAGTACCTAGTGATGCATAATAGTTCATATAATTTGGTAAATAAGTTTAAATATGTTTTTCAAAATGTATAATTTAATTTAATCCAACCAATACAATTTATTATTTTAATTTTTAGATTATTTTGAAAAAAAAAGTATGAACTAAATATGTGGTTATATTTACCTAATTTTGTTAAGCTTTGAATTCATTGTTGTTTAAGAAATATAAATAGTATGTTTTTGTCAATAAAAATAAACAATTTTAATAACTACTGCCGTCTACGCCTACGGTATAAGGACCTCTTTTAGGCTTTGCGGTATCTAACCTGTATAGTGTATAGGTACCACAGACCACAGCTTTTAGTACTTGCGGATCACAGTGGTACATAAACTGTACCACTTACAAATCTGTATTTTTCATTGCTACTAGTAGGCCAAAAATTGTACCATCATTGGTTGTAACAGTCTAATTTGCACCATGATTGTGCACAATATTGTACTTTTCCCGCCCACAGGAGATTGTTTTAGGTGAGAAATATCAGTGTTTCAGTGTAAAATTGTTATCTACTGTTGTTAACGAAAATAGTTTATTTTATTATGTAACTTCTTAATCACAAGACCCACCAAATGTTAAGAAATCAATACAGATACCGGTAAGTTTAAATTTCAATGCCGTTCTATTTAAAAAAAAAACTTTAAAGCAATCGCGCACTCGTGGAAATCAGGGCATGAAACCGGTTTAAAAAACCGGTTAACCTTTATTTTTTGTCCAAAATTGTGATTTTTAACCGAAACCGAAACCGTTATTTTTAAAGGCAAAAAAAACGGTAACCTTTAACCAAAATAATAAAAAATCGTTTTTTTTAACATCTTTTTTTAATAAAAATTACGATGAAAAATACAAAATCTGTAGTAAATGCGATTAGTTTACCAAAAGTCATTACTGAACTATTGATTGTACATTTATTATAAAATTATAAATAAATAATATCGTTTCATACTTTGCATTCCTGATCTAAATAATTTTAAAAACCGGTTAATTTAACCGGTTTATAATTTAAATCGGTTTTTACACTAAACCGGTTTTTTACGAATAAAACCGGTTTTTCAACAAAAACCGTTATAAAAATAAAGTTCTCGATTTCGGTTAACCGTTAACCAAAATTTTTTCGGTTTCGAGCCCTGGTGGAAATACGCACTCGCCGCTACGCGGCTCCGTGCGCAACTTTTCCACTCGTGCGTGATATGCTTCACAAAGACATCACCGTATTTCGATAATTATTTTTATTCTTATAAGCTCATGTTGGAGTTGAAAAATTTAATAAAAATCATGCATGTGGAACAATACCAGAACAAATATTTTAGTCACGAAAGAGGACAACCAATTATCAAGGGGCGAATTCGACTGGAGAGTATTATTTTTTCAAACCGCATGGGTAAAAAATGAAGTAATTTTTCCGTGTCTGAAAGAGTTAAATTTAATAAAATGTTTTTATTTTAGAAAGCCGCCTGGAGCGATATTATATTTTTTAAACTCTAGACAGGCTAGATAAAGAGCAATATAATTTAGACAATGTTTTATAATGTTTACAATTTCTGTTAAAATCGTTTACCTACTTGGATTATTATTTTTTTAATAAAGTGGCTAATATTCAATAAATATACAGGGTGCGCCAATAGTGCGATAAAGTTCATTATTGTCCTTAATGTCAACTTATTAAAAAAAAGTTTTTAATGAAACTTATAGTATTTCTAGACGTGCATGTTTTAAAATTAGTTTTAAGTATACAGGGTGTTCTATAAAAGTGGGGCGTCACTAAAGGTATTTTTTTTAAATGAACACCTAGTATATTTTTGCATAATCGAATTCAGCAAAAAATCTCCATATGACAGTATTTTGTTTTTTTCATTTTTTTGCGACGTTGCCAATTTATCTCAAAAAATCTTTGAATTTCTAGAAAAACAGGGTACAATACTTGTCAAGAGCACAACGTTATTAATAATAATTGGCAAATGATATTTTGTACATACAAAGTCAAAAGGTGTAGTCATAGTCTAAATACATCAAAATTAATTTATATTATACAGGGTGTTTCTTATAGATGTGTCAACTTCCCAATTTTCAAACATCAATAACTTTATTTTTTCAAATGGAACACCCTGTATATTATTACGTCATTCTGGTGCATTTTTGTTTTTCTTCAACTTTTCTTAATACTTACCTATACCTAAAATGAATATTTTCTGAGATATTTACATTTTACTTATTCTTATAAGCGTTGTGTAGGAAATTCCTCGGAGTAGGCCCCGACTTTGACAATAGAAACAATAATTTCTGTAGTAGCAAATGTCAGAGTAAATTGCTGTCAATTGTTAAAACATAAATAAATGAGCATAACATATTCAATATGAATTTTCCAAAAAAAGAATTTATTGATACGGTCTATGTTCAGGGTGGCGTATTTTCGATGCCCATGCAGGGGGGTATCTCGGTTATTATCAGAGATTAAAAAAAAACTAACTATATACTGCTCTGGTCCATAAATAGCAATACTTTCCACAATAGTTTTATACATTCTAATTTTTGCATTTCTGGTTATGTTTTTGTTGCAGCATTACCTTTTGCTACATATTTCTCGTTCATTGCGGCCGTCCTTTGATAGTTTTAGAACTTACTTGACTTTTTAATTTCTGTGTCCATTAAATGCAAAATTAGTCTCGTTTTTCTAACTACCAGATATTCCGTTTGAGATGTATTAATGTCAGCCCCTACTTATTACAGTCTTCATTAAGCTTGAGTAGCATGTATTGTATATGTAAATATTTTTACATGGATTAAAATGACCAAATTTAATTGGATAGACGTAGATTAAACAATCAGACATATGAAAAAAAAACTTATTTTAGATAAAAACAATAGCTTGATCAACATCTAATAAACTGTTATGTGCTGTCAAATAGACACAAGCAATCTTTGTACTATCACAGAAGATATTTAAGCCTTATCTAATATTAAAGAGAAATCGTAAGAGAAGTACATAAGGTAGGTGTGGCCAATCGGTATTATTTATCTTCATTAAAAGTGAAACAATACTGTTTTCAACCTATGGACATTCTGAGTATTTCCTTTATTACTTTACTTTCAAGCTAAGAAAATGCATGTTATTGTTCGAGTGTTTAATGACTCGACAAGGGATTAACGTCAGACTACGGACTTAAATGTATAGACAGCACGCAAAACAAGACATTCCTGAAATTAAAACACAACTTTTTTGATGGTGTACCATCCGTATACAAAAGTATGAAATTTGCTAGTAGATTTACATACAATCTTTTCAAGGTATTGTGCATGAATATTATTTATAAATAAATAATTTTGAAACCATTATTCAAACAAAAACTACTTAGATTAATTAAAATTAGTGTATTAGATTACTATTAGTAAATTTGTTTTAAGCTATTCTTTATTATACGTTTTAAACTTTCCGGAGTGGAATTTTTTTCTCTTTAATTTTACAATCCTTTTTTTTGTAATAAAATGTAGAAACGATTTCAAATAAGCAACGAGTTACCTAACTGTAAAAACATAATTCAAATTGCTTTAGCCTTTACATTGTATACATTCTTTAAGTTCTATGAACCCCTATCTGCAGTAAACTTTATTGTGTGCAAGGTGTTGTATACACTTTTATTTCACTTCACTCTAACAGTATTTGACCTGTCAACTTCTAAACAGCTCCTTGAATATAAAAGCAATGCTATTAGTCATGTCATGGCTTCAGTATTATGTAAAGTGGACGGGTTATTGAAACATTTCGTGATAAAAACTATCTAAAGCAATGATATTATTAACGCACCAATGCAGTTAAGTCAGTTTTACATTAAACTGTACATTCCAAAATAAAGACACATCAGTCAGGCAAGGATTCATTAGCAGGTATAGGGAATGCTATCAAAAGTCCCTCTAAAATAACGTGCTCATTCCAAAAATGCAATAAAAAATAGACCTATTTATTTGGAATAAAAAAGTAGATGCCCACTTCCGGTATTTCCGGAAGTGTCGCCATCTTGAAAATGTTTTCATTAAACAGATTCGATGCCATTATGGCATAACCAAAATTTCAGATCAATACCCTTTTTCATTCTTCATATATTTTTAATGCCCGGTCCCAATCAATCACCCTCTATATTGTTGTATTGGACAATTACGGTGATATAAAAATTGACAGACTTTTTTAAATTAAATTTTTACAATCATATAAACGTCTTCCAATTTGTTATTAAAATAAATAGTTTTAGATAATGGCCTTGCCAACGATGGACCTTGCTACGATAACTTCTAGAGAATATTAGACGAAAACGGAAAAGTTTTCTACTAATTGAGAGATGAAAGATTTTTTAAATCTGTGAAGATTTTTGTTTGGCTGTAATTTTTCTTTGGAATTTGGAATGAGAAAAAAATAAGAAATTTAAATAGGCCATAGTCAATTATCGCTCCCATTTAAAAAAACGTAAGTTTGTGTCAACTTTTTAACGGCGAGTGTATTTTTTTTTTATTTTATCAAATTAAACATAAAAATATCTAAAAATAATCTTTATAAATATTTTCGATATTTGCAACAATAACGGAGATATGACACATTATTATTATGACAAAAAACACTATTTATTCAATAATTCGAAAACCGGAAATTTAAGAATATTTTTGAAAACGGTTCTGAGTTTGTCTCAAAAAACTGCACATTTTTGGTAATTTAACCGTTTCTCTATCTTGACTATTAAGCGAGATACCCATGCAATCCCATCGAATTTGGACCACCCTGTACGTTTAAGTTAAAAAAAAACTCTTTTCTGAACATGCTACCGATACTGGCAATGTCGCACAAATTGTCAGAACAATAAACACATTAGTAACACTATTTTCTATTTTTTTTTTTTACATAAATATGATATAAGTATAGAGATAAGTATTTTTTTATAATTCACCTTGCTACTATTTGTAATTCACTACAATAATATGTTCCGTCAATTTTCTCAAAATATCATGTTTTAAGTAATTTTACAATGTTAAACATTTTTCAAGCAGTTACTTAAAAGAAAATCATGGATTTTATGAATTGTAGACATCAACAGATGCAATTGCGTTATCAATAAGTAATAAGTAAAAGTACATAAACAACAAATTTTTGTTTAAAATTTGTTATGATTTCATCCTTTTCTTTATACACAAACTGCTCTTTTTCCAAGTCCAACTCTTTCTTGTTCAAAATTAGGTATTACACCTTAGATCTATGCGATTTTTCCAGCATCTTTAACATTAAAAAAAAAATCAGTTCGTATTTTTTGTATGAGTAAGACGGGCGGCCCCGAATCTTGGCGTCCCGCAATTGCCTAGAGTTGTCTTATGGTTAAACTTTCCCTGGTTATAATATAAAAGTATGCTTGGCAACAAAGAGTTTTTTTTCCCGTGATTCACATGATAATTTATTAATCTTTTTGTTGCACTTAAGCAAATCACTTTTAGTACTAAATTTTCTGTATACGCACTAATCCACTAATTGTTGCCTGGGTTTGTTTAAAATGGAGAAACACGGTCGGACAGCGAAACCAATATGTATTCGATTCCTGATTCTTCTAACTTTAAAAATACCGTGGATACGTCGATAGAATTCAATGTAAACTTACAGTAGAGAAAAACAATGTCGCCTTCAGTTGTATATTGGAAAGCTAAAAGAACAACAAACGTGGGAAAAAGTAGTTAAAAATATACTCCTTATTGATAGCAGCACGAAAGTGAACGTAATACTCATGAATTTCTCTGTTCCACAAAGCTAGACTATGAACATTTCCAAACTCACTTACCTTGACAATAACCTTAAGCTATAAAAAAACATATCAATAAAATATCTGATACAACACCGAGCAAAATTACAGCATCGTTACGTCTGATGTGCGTTTTTCTTATTGTTTCAGAGTTACGATGTTGTTGTGTATATATTTGTTGTTTAAGGTTCAAACTTTACATGGTTCCGCTTCCTACGTTAAAGGAATACAAATGTTAGTAGTGGCGTCGCGTGGCTTACACTGTTACGGCGCCAAGTCCGGGCTTAATGACGTCATCCAGCGAGGCGACTTCCGAAAGGCACTTTATCCTATCGAGGGCTATATTTTAAGGTTATTTCGTGTCTACAAAAACGATCGCATCAATTTCTTATTCGAATCATGTAGTAGATTTTATACCTATCAGCTACGATTTGGAAAAATGGAGTAAACTAAATTCAAGGAAATCAAAATGCTCGCTATGCACTTTTCAGATTTATCACACGTAACTTGTATACATTTATATATAGGACACGTCTCGTATAAATCACCACATATCTCTAGATTGTATTTCGATGAATTTTATAACGCACCTTAATTTTGTCGCAACATACATCAAGAATATTGACAATGTCAGCAATACTTTACGAATATGTAAAAGTACACCCAAATACAGTTGTCAAAGTTTTTATAAGTAATAATTATTTTGCTAAATGCAATATTAAAACGACTTCATATTTGTCCGTCCGTTTCTCAGTGGTAATTTGCACCTAAAATTACTTTTGTACATCATATTAAAATAAATAAATAAAAACATTTTATAATTAAAAAATCATTGCATACATTTTTTCTATAAAACGTAAAATTTTCAATGACATATTTTCACAAGGATACGTAAGGTGGTCACTTCCGTTCGACGGTTTTCGAAAACAGCTTCTTAGGTAACCATCATTAGCCTATCATTTTTGGTTTTTCTCTGATTTTTTTTTATATTAGACAAAACAAAAGTAGTCCATGACGTAGCTGATTCTTATTTTTCCAATTTTTTACAATATGGCGGATATCTGAATGAAGGCTTAGGATTTATGGCTACAATTTTGGTCTTCTTTAATTTATAAAAAATGAACAACGCGCTCAAAAAAATTCCTATGATAAAGATTACATAATTGTATCAAGTTACCAAATCTCCTGCTTTTAGAAACACCATTTTGTTAAAAACCGTCCTAGGTGTATGTATAGCCCTTTAAGTGATTCAATCCTTTCTGAATAATTATAATTTTAATTAAAAAACACTTTTTTAAAAAGATTCTTTATTAAAAACATTAACAAATTTAAAACTTTCGGCTGCTTGTGGGTGAAAATTTTATTTGTTTCTATAAATAAACTAATACAGTAGCTACTGACTAAGATACGACAGTCTTGAAACTATTTTAGTTTTTTCATAATAAATTTCTTCATATTTAAGCAATAAAATACTATATTTAAATGTTTATGCCATCTATTTTACAAAAAAAAATTTAGAAGCATGATTTTATGTTCATTTGTAATTTAATTACCCATAATTTACAACAAATCCCATTGTTTTGAGTAAGATATTAACGAATTTTCAGTATATCTTCTATAATAATAAAAATAATTTTTAAGTAAACCTAATATGCAGGGTGTTTCTTTAATATTGCGAAAAAAGGAGGTGATTCCTTTTCAAAAGTTAAGGGGGAGTCTCTCATATAATTTTTTTCCTTGGACGTCTCCTTTCGGAGTTACACCCCCCTAAAGGGAGCGATAAAATTAGGTTTCTATTTTATTTCTCAAATTTCAATAAACACAGGAAAATGATATTTTGTAGATTTTTTATACTTTTTAAAAGGTTTCCCATAGTAATATTTTTAATCATTCGCACCTTCACAGGGAGCTGAAAAGTACGACCCCTGTTGGTTATTTTATCAGACATTTTTGGTGGTTTAAAATTTTGCAATTTACATTTATTTAGAAACTTTTTTCAATCTACAGTTTTTCTCGTAAAACCTACAGTTTTGGTGTACAAAATAAAATAATAAACATGCACCATTAAATAATATTCCAATATAAAACGATTCATTTTGGTGGTTACCATAGTTTGTAATTGACGGGTGTAATTATTAATTTTGACGTTTACCCGGCGACAACGCGCCAACGCCCGTCATTGCAAAACTTCAACCCACCAAAAACTTTTGATAACCAACAGGGGTCGCACTTTTCAGGCCCTTGTGAAGGTGGGACATGATTGAAAATATTATTGTGGGAAACCTTTTAAAAATATAAAACATCTAACAAATATCATTTTTCTACATTTATTCAAATTTGAGAAATAAAATAAAGATCTAATTTTACCGCTCCCCTTTAGGGAGCTGTAACTCCGAAAGGATACATCTTAGAAAAAAATGTATAATAAAAGACCCCCTTAATTTTCGATAAGGAATTTTTTCGCAATATTTAAGAAGTATATTGCATTAAAAATATTAGATTGGCAAGTTACATATTTTATCAGTTTTTTTTTCAAGTTAAGCAAGTCCATTTTAAAGAAATGTAATTGTCGAATTCCATGATGCATATTTTTGCATAAAGTTCAATTTGACTTTTGCATAACTTTCTAAAACATTGGTTTGAAGGTTAGCATATTTTTATACCAAACGTCGACTCCTTAAATAGTAAAAAAAGGGTTTATAAAAACTTCGGCATCGCTTACTACAACCCTAATTTATATACAAAATTATTTAAATCGTTTTGGTGGTTCTTAAAAAAATTATATTTTTGTTACGTTTTATTGCTCTGACGATAAGTTCTATTCAACTTTTACTAGTAAATACCAACGAAAAAAGATCAAAGAGTTAAAAGAAGCTATTTACTACTGATTTCTAAAAACTCAAGTCTAGTTGCAATCGTTTTACTTTGAAGCCTTCAAAAACATTTTGCTTGGAAAAATATTGCTTTATGTTTCTGTTTTTCGTCCCGAACCTCTTGCATAGTACACAGTAGATTCTCTACGCTAAATTAAAACGTAATCTTACGTATATTTACCAAAAGTATTTCAGTTTCGTTTTTATAACGAAACGGTTAAGAAAATTAATTACTTATTTGTGTGTGTTATTAAGTTATTATATAATGATGTACGTCATCTTCATTTTCAAACATAAACAGATTCGCTGTGTCCATTGTACAAGCGCGTCATTATTATCGCAATAAGGATAATGAAGGATTTAAAATATTTAAAAAGTGTAAAGATTGATGTGATAAATTTCCCATCACCTATTTTATTTTAGGAAAAATCTCTTGCAGAAATAATTAATAAGTTTCAAGATCCTCATCTCTTGTTATAATAGAAACGATTGCTATTGATAAGGAGACGAGAATCTTGAAAGTGGTACAACATATCGCATTTTTGTAAAAAAAATGCAAACGATTTTAAGTAAAAACTTATTGATAAATATTAATAACTCATATAACTGAAGGTACATTTTTATATTCGCGGTTTGTATACTCTGAGATATGTTTGATTGATTTGGCAGAAAAAAGAACCTGTTATAAATTATGGCTATGGGTCACAGTCAAATTAGCTTTGTGTTAAGTTCTAATTAATTAATTAAAGAGCTCCTGACTTCTGGATGATATGAGGTGTGGCTAATTTTATTATCAATTGTCAAGGAAACTGAACAAGTTTTTTTAGCAATGTTCGGAGTCCAACGTAACAATAATTCGCTGCTTAAAGAGCGAATTATTCTCGTTATCACCACGCCCTTATCTAACATTAAAACAGCAGCTTGATAATATAGGTGACAAATATAGACCAGTTGCTTGCATACATTACGTATAAGACTGGGACGAACGCGGAAAAAGTGTAGTTTTTGCGAGTGGGTATGGGACTTGATTAGGTGTGTACAAGGTCTCCAGTTAGTATAAAACCCAGTGCAGATCATCGAATTGGTATCTGTTGTCAGCAACTAGCAATAACCACAAAAATGAAATTCTTCGCTGCTATCGTTTTCTGCATGGCCGTTGCCGCCGCCAGCGCCGGTCTCCTCGCCAGAACCGTAGTATCCCCATGGGGTGTTTCTCCATTGGCCTACTCTTCCCCATTGGTCGGAGGACTCATCAACCCCCTTGGTTACGCTGGTTCCATCGTAGTCCCAGAAGGCTCTGGACTCAGAGGACAATGGATCCCAGACTTCACCGAAAAATTGTACGATGATGGTTCCTACAAAGGCGAATACTAAGTCCTAGTTTCAACCAAACCACACAAACGACATCACCTTAGGATATTGAAAACGCACTGCCGATGGGATTACCCAATCTGTTCCCTTCGATTATCTGTTTTGTAATTTACAAAATGTTTGTTTTTGTGTTTTATTATTTGCAAATTTTTATGTGAGGTAAATAAAACAAATAAATTATAAAAAACCTACTCTTTTGTTTCTTTGATTTTCAAAATTTGTTCAGGCAAGTGTTTAAAATTGAACTTGGTAATGTATTTTACTTAACAACAAGTGTAAAAAGTGCAATGTTTAAGGTAAATGAGTTATGCAAAATCAACAATCATATAAATTTAATAAGTTCAATTACAAATAATTTTTATTCCAAGGATTTCTTGTAGAAATACCACACCAGTTTCAAGATTCTCGTGTTTTTCTTAAAAGCAATCCTTATTAATATTAAACAAAATTGCTACCAACGAAAAGTTTAAACTTTTTACAAGTTCACTGTTCAAGCATTTTATTAAATCCGACGTCACATGTCCACATACTTTAACAATATATTAAATTGTCTGTGAAATTACGTAACCCGACGTTTATGAGTCACATGTGATACAAAATATTTGCTCAATAAGCTTTCTATAACCCGCTTCTCACGTCCTACAACCACTTCAGAGCCTTTAACTGCACATTTATGTTGCTATTCACGATTGCATTTAACACTAAGACTTTTGCCATGAGTCACATATGCTTCATGGGCGAACCCACAGGCGTAATGAGTTTTATAGACTCGCGGACAGTGAACGTGTTAAGATTACTACCGATAATGTGACGATTATGTGACAACTGGTCTAGCATTTCTACAGGCGATTTTTATAATTAGTTATTTAATAAAACGTTATCACATAGACGATTTTCTCAAATAATTAAATAACTGTTGCAGTTTATTCTGTATCTAAATTAGGAGTGCAGTAAATTAATTGGCCTAATAAAATCGCATTCATTACAATTTGTTTTGATATAACAAAGAATATTTTTAGAAATCATAATTACTTTAGTTAGAGGGTTGTCGACATATTTTATTTACAATTTGCTGTGCGAGATAAGAATATTAAAACTAGCATTATTTAAAATGTGATTCATACAAATCCTTACGGCAGAAAGACAAAAAATGCATTATGGCTCAATCCCTTCACGTTTCTGCATATCTTCACCTCCCTAATGGAGAAGCCGAGTGCCTTTGAACTACGTGATCGGCATGAGAAATACAAAAATATAATCGGACTGTGGTCGTTTCCTAGCGAGTTGCCTTTGAACAGACTCTGGAATATAAGCAAATGCACTGGTTCATGAGAAAAATCTAATTATGTTCCGTGAATCTATTGGTACACAAATGTTTGCTCTTTATTCAGTTCAATATCTGCAGGAAAATTTCGTGTCTAGGCTTTTACGGGGAGACACTAATTAAAAGAAAATATTTAGTTTACCTAGTAATTCGAAACGTTCATTTCTGGACCTCTTAATTCTTGAATAATGTTTACATAAAATTATAGGAGAAATATTTTAATTAGGTTAAAATAAATTAAAAACTATCAAGTTTTTTAACTTAGCCACCCGTTTACGAAGTAAAAAGTATAAATGTGCCTCAAAGAACTTTAAAACGTGCATAGCTTTGGAAGTATTGAGCAAATCACAATATTTTCAGGGGAACATATAAAAAAAATATAAATACCAAAGATGCCTTCTTGCGCTGAATACGTTTACCTGAGAATTCGAATTTTAAGGCGCTATCTTTTTCATTGGTGCCGCAATTGAATAAAGTCCATATAAAACTTACGAAACCAGACAATCGCGATTTCTTGTAAGTTTTCTCAAGGGAAACGGGAATGTTTTTTAAATTGAAAATGCAAGTAAGGAATCTTACGTAGTTTTTGTTTTTAAAGCAGGGCTCGAAACCGAAAAAAATTTTGGTTAACGGTTAACCGAAATCGAGAACTTTATTTTTATAACGGTATTTGTTGAAAAACCGGTTTTGCCTTCAAAAATAACGGTTTCGGTCTCGGTTAAAAATCACTTTTTCTGACAAAAAATAACGGTTACCCGGTTTTTTAAACCGGTTTAAAAAACCGGTTCCATGCCCTGTTTTAAAGAACTTCTATTTTAACAGTTTTGTTGTAAAATAAGGGGAGCCAATATTTGCAACTATTTAATTTTGCATGGTAAATTCCTATGTACGATAGTTTTAGTCAATACCCTGTATACATTTCCGGTTCTTATTCTTTACTCTTGCCTATCAGTTTATTCTCTTTGTATTATATCTCTTTCGGACTTTCTTTTCTGTTCTACACTAATTCGTGTGAAGAATTATCTTGTTTCTCTTCATTGGCCACTCTTCTACGTTCGTTTTTGTGCGTCCATTGCTTACAATAAAAAAAAAATGTCCGTCAACTTGGCCCACCCATTTGGATTTTATAAATTATTTTTATTGCGCTAGATGGCGCTAAGCCTGCGGATCCGAATTTTAGATGCTTGAAGTGGTGCAGTGTTGCTAAAATAAATAAACAGGTAATTTTATGAAATTCTAAAAATATCCGTTTTTATATTTTTGTTAGGGATAAAACATAATAACTTCCTTGTTTGTTATCGGATCTCTCTCTTTATCTTAAATTATTCTCTCCGATTGGCCGTAACGCACTGTGTAAAAAAATATTCTTTATGAGATTTAATAGTTCTGACAAATAAGTTTAAGGCGCAAATTTTGGAAAGCGCGTGCACCGTCGCATGTTAGACCTTTTTTTTATTATTATAAATATCCCACTACTACCTCGAGACGAAATTGTAACAAAATACTAATGAAGTTTTTGCAACAAACAAAAGTCAGATTTATCTAACGACTTAAGACACGCGATTTAAGTCACGCGATTTAAGATATGCCCTTTTAAACAAATGTCTTTATGGCGTCCTAAGGTGTATCCTTTTTTTAACACTGTATTTTCCGAATAATAATACCAACAGGAATATTCAAAGTTTGATCACAAAAAACTTAACTTCCAGCAAGACATAATAGCACCTATTCATCTTTTCTTTTGTATTTTTTAAATACATCTTTAAATACGTAACAGTAGAAGAGTGAAAATTCAAAAAAATGTGCTATTTTGTTGTTGTTCGGATGCTACAAAGACATTTATATAAAAGGGCGTATCTCTTAAATCGTTAGAGACATCTGAGATCTGTTTGTTGTAAAAACTTTATTAATATCTTGCTACAATTTTGTTCTGTTGTAGGCTTATATAAAAAAACTAAAAAGTTCTCACATGTGACATTTTACACTGCATGCGATTTTCAAAATTTGCGAGGTCGCGCTTTAAAATTATTTGTCAAAGTTATCAAATCTCGTGAAGAATAATTTTTCACACTGTACGATTTGACCAATCGAATGTACGATTTGACCAATCGAATGTACGATTTGACCAATCGAAGAGAATATTATTTTTTTAATCGTCAGGATACTATAATACATAGGGAAGTTATGAAATGTTACGCACAACAAAAATTTAAAAATGCCTATTTTGCAAATTTTATAAAATACGATCTTCTTTGTTTCGGCAACACTGCACTACTTCGAGAATCTAAAATTCGGATTCGGAGGATGATTCTGCTGTAGGAACCCTCAGTTTAAGGTTTAAGGTGCATACTTTTAAGTTGCATAAAATCCATATAAAACTATAACAAACCAAACTACCACGATATTTTTTATGTTTCCTCAAAGGAAACGGAAATGTTTACCAAATTAAAAATGCAAGTAAAGAAGCTTATGTAGTTTTTGAATATGAACGACTTTCACATTTACACTTTTGTCCTAAAATAATTATTGGAGCCAATATTTGCAACTATCTAATTTAGCATGGCAAAGTCCTATGTACAACAGTTTCAGTCGACACCCTCTTTATAAAAACCTTAATTACAAATATATTACTTGCAATAAAATAAGATGATTAAAAAATAATGCTCTAGCTTGCTTATACTTAACTTTTTTATACAATGAACATAGGTTGTGTAATTAAATATAAATTATCAGATTAACAAATTAACAGATTTTTAAAGCCAACAAACAAAGTCGGTATATCTTTTGTTTGATTTAAAAAAATATCTTATCTACCGTTCAATTAAAATAAACTACAATCACAACACTTTTAATCCTTAAAAATCGCAATGAATGTCATATCACTGTAAAACAGTTTCCTGGTCGCATATAAACAGGTTAGGCTTGTTTTAAAAATGCCCTGTATAACGACAATAGTATCGGAATAAATAAGGATTGCTTTAAATTCATGTATTCGCTATATTGGTTAACATATAAAAATATTCTGCACGTAATAGTATGTTAAATTGCATCATTGTTTCTTTGTCTTTGTCGAACAGCAGAAGGCGTGGATACGATTCGAATTAATTGACCAACAAAATTTTCGTTTTTAACACGTGCTACTTTGGTACAAATGCCACTTTTATTGTTCGCTTTGCATGAGAATGCAGTTTACATAAGCGGAACATGCATTCACAGTTATATTTGGCGATTTGTTTTATTAAGTAAAACAATTTGTGATCATTTATTGCTTTTAAACTGAATTGTGTTTCTATTGGGTATTTACAGCTGTATTTTATTTACTTATAATTGTTTACGTTCGTCGTTTGGTCAAATTTTTATATTTTTTTTAAATCGAAATGTACGAAATGTAGTTAATACGTTAGCAATATTCATTATCTTGATTATTACTGGATAACTGAGGTAACTTTACCCTGGTAGAAATATCAAAAATGTGTGTTGATATCTGCAATTGTTTTTTACTAAATGAAAACTCTTGGTTATTATAACAAATAGGCTTTTTAAAATCTTTTTTTTTTAAAGGATTTCTTGTCTTAATTCATTACTAGTTTCCCGGCTTTTTTATTTTATTCTTGGATTCTATTTTGTGCTTTAGTTTATTATGAAAAATTAAATATTTTTGGGGACTTTTTCCAATCACACATTAATTTACCTGTAATAATAAATTTTTTTTTTAAAGGTCGACAAATACTATTAATTTGCCGTATTTTAATTTTGATAGAAGTTTAGTTTCAAACTTGAAAATAATTTAGGTAATTTAATTCTTCAATCATGCAAAAAGGTCTTATGACAATCGAAATATTTTTGTCAAGTATCTCTAAAATACTCTTTATGTTTATATTAATTCCACAGATAATAGTAATGATATAATATAATAATGAAAATGTAATTTATTTAGCGATTTGCTAATTTTGTTTACATTTTATAACTTACGTTACGTATATAAAAATTAAATTTTTTTCTTAATTTAACTACTAAGCTTACGGCTAAACCTTACAACATTTATTTCCTTTCAAGTTCGCTTGTTAGATCGCAATAAAATTTCAGTCCTTTATAAATAGAATTGTAAGTATAATTTGGTGCCCTGAATGGCAATTTAAAGTCTTTACAGTTTTTAGGCGGATAATTATGAATATCAGAGTTTTGGGATATATATTTTGACGAAACATTTGGGAGCATGTTATTTATAATCTTGAAAATAAAAATAATCGTATTAAAAATTGTCTGTTGTTTAATACTAAGCCACTGTAGAGCGAGCATCTAGCATTGGAGTAGTTTTGGTGTATCTGGAACAGTGTAAAATAATTCTCATAGCCCTATTTAGTAATTTTTGAAGCCGATCTAAATCGTTAGTGTTTGCCAGAAATAAAATACTAGAGCAGTATTCGTAATGGGGTGATATGATACTTTTGTATATTAAAATTTTCAGGTAGGATTGAAAGTGTACTGGCTTAATATACCGAGAAAAAAAATGTTTGGAAACTTTTTAATTGATAGAATCGGTATTACTTTTAAAATTAAGCTTATCGTCTATTATTATACCTAAATATTTAATTTCATTAACTCTATTTTATACTACACCATTCAATCCCATAACTTGCTGAATAAGCACATTTTTATATTATCATAAAGTAGTTTATTTTATCGACATTTATTTTTAATTTGTTAACCTTTAACCACGCTGCAACTCTACGTAGGTCAGTGTTTAATTTTCTTACCATACTGTCAACGTTATTGCCACAGATAAGAGTAAAATCGGCAAATAATTTATGACAAGGTTTTCGACATTTGCTTCAATGTCATTTATGTGCAGTATAAACAACAAAGGCCCAAGGACACTATCTTGAGGAACTCCTACATTGTTCACTATTCGATGTAAGGTTTTAATTTTCATCTTAACCGAGATGTTAAATAATCTGCAACCATTTGTTTTCTTTGCCTCTGACCCATTAATCCAAAAATCTCAACCTTTTTTGAATTTTCGCCCTCCTTTGATACACATTTTTTTATTGGGCCCTCCTTTTCCATAACAATGTTTATAGCATCCTTTTCCATTCCGCTTGCCCTACCAATACACTCTATTTGTATTAATTTTCAAAACATTTTTGACTAGCTATATTATCACAATACTTTCAATAAATTTTAATACTCAAAAAAAAATCCTTCATTATTTTCTTATTATCTTTATATTTAAAAATAAAAGTAAACTTAATCTAAAATTACAAATTGTGGTCTACAAATTTTTAAGTTCTAATTTTATATTTTCCTCTTTTATTACATGCCAACACGCTCATGTCGTTATGTGGATGATATTTTCGCTTATTTATTGTCAGTGTTGTGTAAAAGTAAATTAAAACTCGATTACTATATAAATCGAAAATGACATACTCGGTGCCTGAACTCTGCATTATAAATCATTTGGCTTTTTTATTAAAAAGTTGCTGGTGCAAATTTACCACAACGATAAATACTCTCTAACGGCGCTATCACGCAAAATAAAAATATAGATAATAGTTGAAACTTCACACCGCTTTTATCACAATTAAATTTTAATGGAAGAGTTATAGGTTGAAATAACTGCGACAAGTTAATTGAGAAATGGTTGTTTCATTAGATTTTTTCGTTATGTTTTCAAAACAGCAGAATTTATTTGTCATTACGACTTGTATAAAAGCTTTAATCATATGAATAATAATGTTTATTTTAAAACCTATGTTTTGAAATTGATAATTAAGGAAAAGTTATTAAAGTTTCTTTAATGTCATAACTATCATAAAAGCTAATTAAAATTAGTTTTTTGAAATGCAAACAGGGTGTGAAATCTTTATTTACCTTTTTAGGTAATTTTACATCATATTCATTCCGTACATATTTTCTTGAACTATTTTACCTGAACATTCGTTTATGCATTCTAAACAGAATTTAAAAAAATTGATCTTGACGTTTTTTGTTTAATTAAGTTTAAAAGTTATTAATTGCCTCATACAAGGTGTTTCTAAAATATTCCGAAAAAATTCGGGAGGTGATTCCTTATCGAATATTGAGGAAGTTTTCATATTTTTATTTTTTCTTCAGACGTCTTCTTTCGGAGTTACACCCGCCCTAAAGAAGAGCGGTTCAATTAGGTTTTTATTTTATTTCTTAAATTTGGATTAATGTAGTAATGATATTTGGTAGATGTTTTATATTTATTAAAAAGTTTCCCGTAGTAAAATCCTCAATCATCTCCCATCTTCACAGGGGGCTGAAAAGTGCGACCCCTGCTGTTTTTTTTAATCAAAACTATTGGTTGGGTTAAAATTTTGCAATTTAAAAATTTTGTTTTGGAAGCTTAATTTATTTAGAATTTTTTTTTATTCTTAAACCTTTCCTAAAAAACCTACAGTTTTTGTGTAAGAAATTGAATAAGTGATCATGCACCATTAATATTCTAAAATAAAGCGATTCATTTTGGTGCTTACCACGGTTTGTTTATGTTCATATTGGGTAGATCTGACGGGCGTTTTAGCGTTGTCGCCGCGTAAACGTCAAAATGAATAACATCCGTCAATTCTACCCAATATGAACAGAAACCATCAAAATGAATCGTTTTATATTGGAATATTTGATGGTTGATGTTTACTTATTTTATTTTTTACTCAATAACGGTAGGTTTTACAAGACAAACTAAACAATAAAAAAGTTTCTAAGTGAATTGGTCTTTCAAAACAAAATTTTTTAATTGCAAAATTTCAAGAATCGTAAGAAATTTAAGAAACAAAACCCCATTGCAGCCATAACAAAAATATATTTTTATATTTGCAGTTTGAGGTTTGTTTAGGGGAATCATTGTTATTTCACTGTTACTTATGTACATAACAACATAAAACCCAAAAAAATAGATCCTAACGATTGTTTGAACAACTAATTTAAAGCATTAGGATCTAGTTTTGCGTGTTTTACAAAATTATGTACATACCTAACGGTAAAATAACAAAATTAATGTATTCCGAGTAGTATACAATTTTAGCTAAAATTTTAAAACTTAGGCCCTATGCACACGGAGCAACTCAAAACAAACGCAACTGGTTTGTGATTGAAATTACTAACCGGTTACAAACTCATTAGTGATGTAGCTCCACACACGGGGCAACTCAGAAGTGATCGAAATCGGTAGTTTCTGTGTGGTCATGGATGGTGGAACATCACAAACTTTGTGGGCTAAAAATTCGTTAGATGGCGATAAGTTTAAGAACCTCTGCTTGCACTGGGTGGAATCTTATTTTGAACAAAACTAACTTAAAAATTCGGTTAAAACATTCTTAAGCCCGTGTGACACGGTATAGTTTTCTATATAGAAATCTGTACCAAATACTATACAGAAAATCTTATATCGTGTCATACAGGTTTTTCGTACAAAATTCTGTATAGTTTCTTGCACAGAAAATACTATACGACTTTTCCTATTTCCATATAAGTTTTGATATAGAAAGTGCGTGCTACAGAAGCGCATTCAGTTCGTGAATAATAGCGGCTGATTTTGAACATCTGCAGCTAAAAGAAATAAAAGCAATAGAAATTCCTGTTAACAGTTAATTCTTGGTAATCCGAAGTAGGATGATGTTATTGTTTAAAATGGCAATTACAAGGGATCAATACCTTGTTTTAGAGGGAGTGCATACAGGTAGAAGTACAGATTACAAAGAAATAATTGATAGGGTTGGTAATGGCATATGGCTCGAATGAGAATGCAGCAGAAGAGGATAACAGTAGTGGTATACTACGGTTCCTGCGACAGTTCGATTGCATGTCCATCCGGAGCTTACTATGATCGATGTTTGAAGGTCGCGAAGAAGTTTTTCAAGGTC
The DNA here is from genome assembly GCA_947652605.1 of Elmis aenea. Lineage (NCBI taxonomy): Eukaryota > Metazoa > Arthropoda > Insecta > Coleoptera > Elmidae > Elmis > Elmis aenea. The sequence goes on from OX393576.1 coordinate 60,077,963, forward strand.
GTCGACAATGACCAGAGGGTGGTTGCTGAAGGAGTCTTTGAAATGTTTGAGGGCGTGGTTTTAGGGGTTGCCGAAGAAGTCTTTCAAGGTTGTCGACAATGACCAGAGGGTGGTTGCTGAAGGAGTCTTTGAAATGTTTCAGCAACCACCCTCTGGTCATTGTCGACGACCTTGAAAGACTTCTTCGGCAACCCCAAAAACCACACCCTCAAACATTTCAAAGACTCCTTCAGCAACCACCCTCTGGTCATTGTCGACGACCTTGAAAGACTTCTTCGCGACCTTCAAACATCGATCATAGTAAGCTCCGGATGGACATGCCATTGAACTGTCGCAGAAACCGTAGTATACCACTACTCTTATCCTCTTCTGCCGCATTCTCATTCGAGCCATATGCCACTACCACTCCTATCAATTATTTCTTTGTAATCTGTACTTCTACCATCAATATTCAAAACCCAAAACTAAAAACCCGAAACTCGCATTCTGTTTGCGTCTTATCTGTGTTTATACTGTTTAGGCGCATGTGCATGGGTAGTAAATTGTATATAAAATATGTCTCCGTGTCACACACAGTTTCAAACGTTTGGAATTCTATATTGAAATCTGTACAAGAAAAACAATACAAGATATTCTGTATTGTTTTCTATATAGAAATTTATACCGTGTCACACGGGCTTAATAATGTGTGTGGTTGTTCAACCCCGCTGATGCAATCGGCCGAACAAGCAACTAGTTGGTGATTCAAGTCCAAAACGAGTTGACAGGTTGAGTTGCCTACAACTGATTGCCAACGCGTTGCCGACTAGTTTGTAACGAGTTGCCCCGTCTGCAGTGTCCCATTCAATTACACAGGTTGAAACTCATTGCGGACCGGTTGGTGATTTGCGTCGGTGATCAGTTTGTTTTGAGTTGCTCCGTGTGCAGAGGGCCTTAATCAAACACACTAATTTCTTAATATTTTTTTGCCGAGCACCTAAAAAAAAAAACTACAATAACTCTCCGGGGTTGTATAACTGATCGCCAGGATTATTTTAAATAAACTAATTTTTAAGGTTTGTCAAGATTTGGTATTGATTAATCCAGGTCTCTCCGATGTTCTGATGTAACCAATAATAAATTCGACTATTAAAATTCAATAATGTTTATGCTTAAAATCTCAGATGGGCCCATCTTGCAATGCTTTTAAAAAACCTAATAAAAGTTTTGTTGTACCATGATAAGGAGAACGTAAAAATACCATGGAATATTCAATGTTGTTCCCTACAGTGCGCTGCCTGATATAAAAATTGTTTTATAAATTTTGTTTGTACAATAATAAAACCTTTAAATGAGATGCAAATGAGCTTTAAGGGGCACTTTTTATGTAAGTAAAAAAAGAATGTAAAAGATGTGTCCATTAATATTAGGTTGTGGCTATTTGCACCTACAGTAGGTACGAATAATTGGCTATTTGCACCTACTGTAGGTAAATACGAATAATTGTCTATTTGTACCTACTGTATAGGCATATACCGCTTGTAACTGAGTTCTGGTACACCCCCTTTTTTACTTTAGTTTTAATTTTTCATAAATAAACTTTTATACAGATGATATGTGTAAATACTGGGTTATATGAACACATGTACACTATTATTTCAATTCCGGTTTCGTCGGAAATTACCCTAACTTTGTTATTTCAAATGGAACACCCTGTATATTTTATATTTTTGGAAAGAGGAGTCAACTTTTAATACAACTGCATCATTTTGATTAATTTTAATAACCTCAAATAACTTTTGGACAAATATTTATTTGCCGTTACCTGCATAAATTGAATTTTATTATGTCAACAAGTGTCCGAAATAGGTTTTTCGTACATTTTAATTACATTTAGGTTACTTTAATCGGTTTTGAATGTTGCAGACTATTTTTTGACCAATAACATATGTTTGTGTTGAAAGGCTGCCTGCCTCAAACACTTAAAATATTATAAAAACTTATTTAGATATTCTATTAATCGTAGTATACTGTGCATAATTGCAAACAAATTATCACAATTTTTAAAAAAATTATATAACTATATTAGTTACAAATATAATTTGTTTTGTTGCACCTAGGCACAGGGTACTGCGATTAATATAACGTCTTAACAAGTTTTTATAATATTTTTATTCTATGAAGCAGCAATCCAACACAAATATAAGTTATTGGTATTGTTAAATTTGTCAGGAAATACTCTATTTTAATAAGTGCATGTACTACTGCATTTGCATTTGTCAAAAAAACCGATTTGCAATCTTCAAAGCCGATTAAAGTAACCTAAATGGCAATTAAAATTTACAAAAATATTTGTCGGACACTTGTTGACAAAATAAAATTCAATGTATGCAGGTCACACGGCTCACTTAATAAAAAAATAAATTATTATTCAAAAATTAGTTAAGGTTATTTAAATTAACCAAAGTCCTACACAGTGGGTAGAGGGACTTATGACTAAATAAAAATAAAAAAGTAACCAAACCAGTGCAGTTGAATTCATAATTGCCTCCTCTTTCTAAAAATGTAAATATATATAGGGTGTTCCATTTGAAATAACAAAGTTAGGGCAATTTCCAGCGAAACCGAAACCGAAATAATAGTGTACATAATATGTTCAAATATTCCGGTTATTTACACATATCATATGTCTAAAAGTTTATTAAGAAAAAAATGAGGTGTACCAGGCCTTAGTTACATCTAGGATATACCTATCTATACAGTAGGTGCAAATAGAAAATTAATCGTACCTACTGTAGGTGCAAATAGCCAATTATTCGTACCTACTGTAGGTGCAAATATCCAATTATTCGTACCTACTGTAGGTGCAAATAGCCACAACCTTAATATTAACGTATTTAAAAAGTTAAAGGGATTTATAAAAGATTTTTAAAATGAAGTTAGTGTTACCTTGAAGTATAATTATATTTCCATATTTATCAACGTGATAATTCTATTCATCTTTTATTATGTAACATAACAGAAATCTTTCACTGGAAAATTGGCCTATCATAATTTTTTGATTATAATTAAGTTCTGGTTTATGTATACAATTAAAATTAAACATTATTATATTAACTAATTTTAATTTCCTTGTTGCTATAAAAGAATGTTAATTCTGTGGCTAACAAATTTAAATTTTAAAACAAGATTCGTATGATTAAAACGTCACGGCGTCCAAACCTTTACCTAGCTACCTAATTTGGTTTTATGCTCCGAGTAAATTTTAAAGCCACTTTTATTAATTTCAAGTTGATGTGAAGTGCGTAACCCAGTTAATCCTCAAATACTTTTTAACTTCCATGGTTTCTCTCTCGGTTTTGAGAGTCATGAATCATTTTTGCGAATGGGCAATCGATCATTATGTTGATATCGCTTCAATGAACAGCAGTGAACTGAAATTTACGATACATTGGGTTCATATCAGCTACGATTAAACATTCGTTCAATTATAAAAACTGAATAATTGATGTTAAATTACAAACTGTCAAAAAAGTAAGTTATAACTGCCTACAAAAGCGCGAATTTAGCTACTGTGGCGTCCGGGTAAGATATTTCGTCACTTATTCTTTTACAGCGAACTGGAAAAAATGATTTTGGGTTTTCTAAAGCCAAGTAAAAAATCACGTGTAACCTGAAAAAAAAATTGAAAGTCTCTCTTTAGCACATTTAAGTTTTCACATTTTTATTATTTTTAATACACAGGGTGTCCCAGATAACATATCCAGCACTGGGATTTCACTTGTTATAAGAGATACAGGTTAGCTTAAATTACATGAATCATTCTTAAGTCTGTTTTAGACTATACTAATTTGTAACTATTTTTTCGTTCAAGAAAATCGTATACGATTTTTGTAAAAAAATTTCGTTCAAGAATTTAGCATGGAAAATATGAACCTCTTACACTGTACTATTTTTTGGTACGAAAATGTTCAATTTGATCACAACAGAAAGCGAATCATTTTCAAATTTAACGTATATTTAACGCTTGTTCATATATATATTTATTCCTACAAAATAAACTGTGAGGGATTATAACGGTAATAAGTAGTATTTAACATCGTTTGATTGTTTCACTTAACCTAACCCACAAATGACATGCGGTCAGATACAGTTGCAGTAGAATACGCATGCGCCCATGCCACAAAACACGCCCATGTAAAATAGGACCCATTTAGGACAGGTTCTAATTTCATACGAATTTTTCGTTCAAGATTTGTAATTTCTGATTGACACCGTACTAGAAAATCGTATACGATTTTCTTAAACGAAAAAATAGTGTAGTATAAAACAGACTTTAGCTATAGAAGGAGCCACAATCTATTTTTAGAAGTAATAAATTTCCCGTATTTCAGAAGTTATAGCAAAATTATGCAAATCTAATTTTTTTTTTAATCTTTATAATTAAATCAATTTTATTTGTAGTTTCTCAAAAATTGAAAGTAATAAAAATAATTGTTACATTCTAAATAAAAATGTGATCCAGGACAGGACAAATAAAATTGATCTAGTGATTAAGACGAAAAAATTAAATTAGAGAAAAAAAAATTCAACGTTTTTAAAATTTTTGCTATAACATCTTAAGTACGAGGAATTTTGTACTTTTAAATATAGATTGTAGCTCCGCTCATCTTCAAGAATAATTTATCTAATTTTAGCAAACCTATATCAAATAAAGGTAAAACTGGCACCAAATAGTTTAAAAATTCTTACAAAAAAATATTTATTTGGTTGTTGTAAATAAGCCAAGGAAAAAACACTATATATAAAAGCTATTATTAAGATTGCAAGCTATATAGGTACAGTATCTTAAAACTTTTAAATACAAAATATTACAGTAGGGAAGACCGGGGATGAAAGTAACACGGGTAGGTTGTAACAGTGCCTATAGTTTCTTTAATTTTTGTTATTTGTCGCCCTAAGCGCTTGTGCAATGTTCATTTACATGCACCTCCCTGTCTACATTGCTAGTTTTCATCTGTCATAGAGGTTAAGTTTTTGCCAGCCAGAGTCACTATTTTCCGCCTAAAAGTTAATGCGTTGTATTACCGGTCGAGTGACTTTTAGGCGAAAAAGGAACAAAAAAGTAACTAGATTATTATGCTCAAAATTTTGTTTGCTGTTGGTGGATGCTGGATGCAATACAATTTGACGATGGAATGGTGGTAAATTGTGGATTCCCTCCAATTTGTTTTGTGTACACTTGGGGTCAAAAGTAACAGTGTTACAACCAACCCCAATCAATATTTTCACTTGCAAATGTCCATTCTTAGCAATAGGTGGTTTTCTTCGTAGATGAGAACATACAAAACTTGTCGGATTAATTTTCCAATTTGTTGTATCATTTTGTTTCACTTTGTTAAATATTGATAATGTTCACTTATCATTTTGTATTGCACCAAAACTTTTTTGCAATTTTCATTTTGCTAATGTGTATTTTGGAATCAAATATTAATTTTGTTGATGAATACTAATATTATTTACCCACTACTTATGAGCTGTGTAAATTATTTTGCCGTTACAATTACCCCGATCATTGTTACTTTTAGCCTCAATGTTGATGTTGAAAGTATTAGCTGTCTCTCTACCAAAAAATCTCATATGCTTTACCAAACATATGAAATAAATATCCTGGAACGAAGAAAAATGTCCAATATATCATTAAATCAGTTTGCATGGAAGAAACTGGTTATACTCTATGAGAAATTAAATAAAAACAAATAAATTTTACTTTCATCCCCGGACTCCCCTACTAGTGCTAGTTTTACGCAAAGCACGACTTTACATCAAGTTGTTTTGACAGTTATTTTAAAAAATTGCCCAGAAAAGTCTTGAGGTATCGATATGATCGAAAAAAGAAGAACTGCTGTCTGATTTTGTCCAATAACAAAGTAAGTTTTATTTTAAATAAATAGTCGAATAACGCAATTATAAACATCAAGATTTTATGCAGATTTTACAAACATTTAATAAAATACAATTATTAACCTGTGCAAAAAAAATGCTTGAAAATGATCTTAATGACGTTTCAAAATACGGAAATGTACTTTTGCCCAACCCTGTACATTGTTTAACAGAAGTGATGCAAGAGTATTAAAAGTTTAGGGCGTGGTCGACATACCAAACTACTGTCTCGACCTTGTTGCAGAATTTACTTTTTATCCGCATCAAATATTAACCACAATTTACATTGCATAATTTAGAGAGAAATTAAGCTAATCTAAATTTCCACCAAAACAATGAAACGAATTAGTTAATCAGATAAAATATTCACAACAGTAAAACAAGTTTTGAAATAGAAATGCTAAACCAGTATTTAGACTAAATATTTATGAAATTAACTGTTATTTTGTATTCAAATATTGACATTGAATAAATTATTTTGTGTTACGTTAAAACTGTATGCTATTAATAATTGTGCACAGATTGTGGACTTGCAAGAGTGCACGGTAAGATACTGTATCGTACAGGTTTCAGAAACAAAATAATCGTCTTTAACCCTTATAATACCGCATCTTTTTTGTGACACGTAATACCACTGGGGTCATAATGACCCCAAAGCTCTTTACTATATAAAACTATGATTATCAAATAGAAACTTTTTTCCAAGCTTGTTATACATTGTTTAAACAACTTATGGTAGTATCAAATACTCAAAAATAGTTACTAGTAATTTACTTTAATTAATAATTACAATAAAAAAATCTAATTATTCTACGTTTATGTTACGTTTGCAGGCCTAACAAGTAATTGTCTGGTGATTATTACAAAGAAAGTGACTGCAATGGTTGCAACTGATTGAATGCTTTCCATCTAAATTTCTTGGGCATTCCCAATATCTACCACGTTTTAGTTTTTACGACTCTTGTAACTGCCTCTGTGAAGTTGATGGTTTTTGTAACTCCGTTCAGTAGCCGCTGGTTGTTTTCCTAGTTGCATAAGGAACTGTCGCCATTTGTAGACCTTTTTTGCTTGCCAATCTTTATTAGGTGACACTATGTAATGTAGGCGTTGAGGGCACTAATATGTATGATATTATAAAAAAAAAACAGGCCATATTCGTGTCTGTCTGTTCACAGTATATGTTCCAACAAGCTGGTCCATGGTATCAACGCCTGATTTTGTTTTATTATAGTCAATTATTATTTGCGGTTTCTTCTTGTCACCTTCAGAAATCTCTCCAATGTCGTGTGTTGTGGATAGTAGCGTAACAATTTTTCTCTTTTTTGGACAATAAGACACTAATATAGCGTCGTCTTAATATCCAAATTTAGTTGAATACAGGTCTCTCTTATGCGAATCGATTAGTTCCTTAGGGGGCTCTAGTATGTTCTTCCGTACTGTACCAAGCAATGTTGGATTCTTTTCTTTCAAATCTCTTGCAAGTTCGAGACTCGTAAAAAAATATCTTTGGTCACATTCCTCCCTGATTTCTCTAACCCCTCTATCATTTCTAAATCGACTCGTTTCCCTTGATTGCGTCCACGCTGGTCACCTGTTTTACAACTGTATAATATCTGGTAATTGTAAACGTATGCGGTTGGACTATCGCAGGATGATCTTTATGCCATATTTTCCAGGCTTTGATGGTATATACTGTTTGAAGGGGCACCTACCTCGGAAAGTTAACAGCTATTCGTCAACCGTTCTCATAGGAATGTACGCATCTTTTAGAGTAGGTAGCCATAATTCAAAAAGTGTTCGAATTGGTGCCAGTTCATTTGGGTCTCGATTTTTTCTTCTTGCTTCAGCATTATCAAAACGCAGACATTAAGAAATTGCAGTGAATCTGTTTTTACTCAAAGTTTTGTTGAATATAGGACGTTCATCTTCAACATTCCACAAATTTGTAATCCCTTCGTTATGAGATTTATAAACTAATATCAGCAATGTAGCTTAGAAAGTCTTTGGCATTCACAAGCACGCAATGAGATAAAATTATAACTCATAGGCAAAGCTAAACAACGTTCTAAAAATCAATGCACCTACATAGTATTAGGGGTCTCCGGTGACCCCAGTTTTGTTATGTGTAACTTAATTAAATTTTTGGAAAACGATACATCCTGCAAAAACCGTACTGTACCGAAAGATAATAACTATATACTGTTTTGTGTAAAGTCGATTTTTTTTTTAATTTTAGGAAGACGCGCATTTCAAAAATATACAGCTTCACAGAGCGAGTAGGGTCTCTAGTGACCCCATGTTAGTATAAGGGTTAAGAGTATCTTTGAAAACATTGGATGAATATGTGAGATATTAATTAAAAACCACACCATTTTTCATCTCACGGGAAATATGCTAATGTTGAGACTTCCGCTTCTTCGTCAGCACATCATTTTCATTACTCAACACAATAATCTCCTGATGAACAGAAGAAAATCTCGATCTGGTCTAGATTTTTGCTAAGTAATGATTTTGTGTGGCAATAAGATAAATTTATTATTTAAATTAAATCGCTTAAATAATTTAAACATTTAATAAAAATAATTACTATTTTGTAGATAATTTAAAGATTATTATTAAGAAGACAGTTTATTCAGAAAAATATTAATTAATACATATTTTGGACAAACATGGGTGGTGTCAAATAGTGCAAAATAATAATCAGGTTATAATTTAATTCGTTTTGGTTATCCAACGAACATATTGTTTAATTTTCTTGGAAAAGCCTGCAGGTAAAAATATTCAATTAAAATGTCAAATATTTTTCTATCGAAGTTCAGGATGGCATGTTCAGTTAGTTCAAATTAACTTAAGGAAAAGTTATTGCTGTCGCTAGACATTGCGATTCCTAAATTGCAAATGCAACTTTTAAATTGACTTGCTGGTAGTTTATTTTAAAATACCGTTCTTTCAGGTATAAATATTTTTACTGTATAATAACGAATATTTATTTTAAGAACGGTAACAAAATAAGGCACTATTTTAGATCAAACAGTATTTTGTAACTACACAAATGTTTAGCAGATGTTTAAAATACAAAAAAGATGGGCAAATTTTTTATAACAGGGTGTTGAGCTAGATGGTCGTGGAATAATATTTTTCGTTAATATCATTCTTCGCAGAAATAGCAATTTCATATGTAGGTTGATATTTTTCTTCCTCAAAAATTTAATATTGATACAAACCTAGTGGGATGTGATAAAGTCAAAGTGACCTTAAAATTTAGTCAATTCTATAAACATAATATGTATAAATGCGCATTCTTGAACTTTCTTTTTATTCTCCTGCCTGCACTGCACGGCATTATTGAGTGTCAAGCCAGAAAATGGAGCAGAGCGACTCATTCCGTAATCTCGGGGAGTCGAGGAACGTTTGCTGCTCCATTTTGCATTAAAATTATGTTGTACATTTTTAACTTTAACAACGCATTTTTCTTGACATTATGAAAAACTGTTACTGTTGGAATTGATTGTAAAAATCGGATTTTCAATTTATATGTTCATTAGAACATTTCTAAAATTACGGGAAATAATTATCTTAATTATTTGCAAAAAATACAATAATTGGATTTTTAAAAACTTCAAGTAATTGGTTAAAAGATGTAACTTTCTTTATCATTAAATAATAATTGTTAAGAACGTTGTATATAAAAAGCGTGACTAATTTTTTTTTTATATTTTTGTCATCTTATTGGGTTGAACATCAGAAAAAACTGTCACTGTTCGCAGGCTGTGGCTATTGTGAAGGCCTTTTACCATGTACATTTTTGGTTTATTGGAGTAATTATTCACTTTGATGTATTTAAAAAGAATAATTGCTTGATGTGACGTTATTAATCAATTAAATTGACAGACAAATACTGCCAAAATTGAGGTTTATGAAAATCACGGCCTTCGAAATTTGTCCAATTTTAGATTAATATTTTAAACTAAAAATCGTACCTTTAGTATTAAATCTAGTACCATTAGATGCGCAATAATTTTACCTTTCATTACCTTTCCTGTAAGGTAAATTGGCGAGCAGGAATCCACGAAAACGTTTAACTCTTTGTGGTCCAACGTCGGGTCGTCCCCGCCCGCATATATTAACGCCTGCGTTTCAAGGTCAGCTGACGTTATTATAACTGCCGCTCATTTTCATTTTAAAACTAAAAACCTGAAGAGCTGTATGTATAAGGACTGCTATCAGTAAATGTCGCTGCCAAAACAAATAGTTATTTAGTTATAGGTAATTTCGGAAAATTATTGGTTAGAATTATGTGACAAATAATTGGACCGCAAAGGGTTAAAACAATGTTAAACTCCTCTGTTTGTCCTTGCAAGTCAACACCCGGTATAATTTTTTTTATAAATAATTATTGTGCAAATAATTATAATTGTGCTATGAATGCAACTTCAGCAGTGTTTGAACCTCGTGAAATTTTATGCGCCAAACAAGTTATAACAAAAGGAACAGGCAAAAATGTAAATCATTGTATGCAGGTCGCGTGTTCGCTTTAAACGCGAGTCCTTCATAATGTCAATGTTTAAGTAAAACCTTGATTTTAAGTTGAATATTTTATTTCGAAAAACTTGTTCGACTGTGTATGCTTTTATCTAATTACATCTCCTACGCGCAAATGGTCACTGAAATGTAAAAATCATATAGGGTTTACTCATGTAAGTATGTAATTTTGCGCAATTTGAGAACGGTAGGGTATATTTTAGGAAAAATGTCGCTGTTATCCATTTCCGCAAGCCAAAAATTAAATGTTCTGATGAATATAGCAGGAAATGGGGTTTATTAGAGTACAAGCTCAACTTTTTGAAAGTGGTCTATTTAAGTTTTTTGATAAGACGGAGAAGTTAAAGAGGAAATATAATAAATAACTTATTTGGAATTGATTTGATAAGCTCATTTCTTAAAATATATTACAGCAATATCTAGGACGGTATAGTATATAATTTGTTAATTAGATTATTTTTTTTAGCGTAATACTAACAATAAGCGTATAACGTGATAGAATTAAGTTTTTAATATTAATTTTGTGTTTTATTGGAATGATATAGTTAATATATTAGTGAAAAAAAAACTTTTAGTCATTTGCTGTACTTACAAATATTTTTGATTTTCTTGAAAAAAGTGCAATCCCTTGTTCTATAATTATTATACAGGGTGTGTAAAAATTGGCGGAAGCGCTATACGTGGCGATGTTCTTCGTAAAATTCCAAGTCGAAAATCTTGACATGAAAATGTTGTACCATGCTTCCTATGCCCTCAGGAACCATTTAAAGAAGAAAAAAATTTGCGTTTGGACATTTTTTTATCAGCAATTTTTACTTAGGTATTTACAATTTTTGTTTGAACTGAAAGCCTTCAGTTCGTAAACATAGCTGCAAACTTTTGGGTATCGTAAAACACAAACTAGAAATAATTACGAGAAAAACAGAGATGACAGCTAATGACAATGTTGCCAGATGTATTATTTTCATTCAAATCAGTGATTTACATATTTTCAACACCAATTTTTGAAAGTAAGAACACAATATCTAGGAAAAAAGACTATTCAAAATTTATTTTTATTCCAATTTGCAGCTTTTTCATTTGCAAGTATTAAATAATAACGCTTATTAAAGAACTAAATGTCAAAACTTTGAGGACCTCCTGCAGACACAGCAAGCATGGTACAACATTTTCGTATTAAGATTTTCGACTTAGAATTTTACGAAGAACATCGCCATGTGTAGCGCTTCCGCCAATTTTTAGACACCCTGTATAGAGTGATTCAGTTTGACTGTCGCACCCCTATAACTATGTTAATTTTAGGGGACACTCCAAAAACGCTATATATTTGTAAATTCAGGAAAATTCTCTATCGAATGACGTTCAAATATTTTTTTTACGATGAAATAACGGGTGTAAATAAAGTGTGGTACACCCCCTTTTTTTTCTTAAGTTTTGATTTTAGATTAATAAAATTTAAGACATAGGTATGATATGTGTAAAAAAACACGTTTTTTAAGCACATTCTCACAATAATTTCACTTCCGGTTTTGCCGGAAATGACCCCAACTTTTTGATTATAAATGAAACACCCTGTATATTTTTACATTTTTGGAAAAAGGAAGCGATTTTGGACTATTTTGGTTAATTTTTATTACCTCAAATAATTTTTGAACCAGAATTTATTTTTTCATTAAGTGTGCCGTGACCCGCAGAAATTGAATGTCATTATGTCAACAATTGTCCAAAAAATGTTTTTGTAAATTTTAATTGACATTTAGGTTACTTTAACCGGCTTTGAGGGTTGCGGAATCGGTTTTTTGACAAAAATTCAACTTTTTTTTAAATGAAACTATAGTGGCACAAGCGGTTACTTAAATGGAGCATCTTCTAACGAATCCATCGATACCAATAACTTGTATTTTTATGAATAGTGCTTCAAAAACTTCAAATTATTGTAAAGATTTATTAAGAGAACCTGTTAATCGCACTACACTGTGCATAACTGAAACAAAACAAATCATTCAAAACAAAAACTAAGGTGCTATGGAAGATCGCTATGGAAACAAACAAATGCTTGTTTACGTGTTTGTTTGTCATTGCGGTGGTAGAAAAATGATTACACAGTCATTAAATTAAAACATAATAATTGATTCAAAAATTATTTGAGGTTATAAAAATTAACCAAAATAGTCCAATTGTATTAAAAATCGCTTCCTCTTTTCAAAAATGTAAAAATACACAGAATGTTCCATTTAAAATAATAAAGTTGGGGTCACGTGGTCAAAAAATCCGTTTTTTTGCACAAATCATTATGTCTAAAATTTCATTAATCCATAATCAAAACTAAAGAAAAAAGGGGGTGTACCGCACTTTATTTACACCCCGTATATCAGACTGGCGATAGTAATTTTTTTTTTTAAGTTCATGTAATAGTTTTGTTTACTGATGCTGATAGAGAATTAAACTCTAAATCCGAAAGTGCATTAAAAAAACAACATAGGTAAGTACCTACATAGAAAAATATTTAAGAAAATGAGTTCAAAAGTTATTTATTATTTTATACAAAATCGTTGTCTTTACCTAACGATCCCTGTAGTAATTGACGTTTATAACTTGTCCAATTGTATTTTATTATTTGTCGACGATAAATCATAATTTTGTGAGCATTAACAATAAACGCCTTTATTACACACTAACAGAAGCAAAGTGACAGAAGGTTCATTTTCAATTTAATACTCACAAAATAAAGAAACACAAATATACAAGTTAAAACTGTCAATTACTACAGCGATCGTGTTTTGTTTAGTCAAATATAACGATTTTCTGAAAAATAGTAAACTATTTAAAACTAATTTTTCTCACTAAACATTTTTCTATGTATGCTTATTTCTTAAAGCACTATGGGATATAGCCAGTCTGCCATATTTTTCGTAGAAAAAAGATTTGAAGGTCATTCAATAAGAAGTTTCCAAGATTTACTAAAGTATAAGATTTATGGGGGTTTGCTTTTAAAATAACAAAGTTACAGGGGTGCAATGGTGCTATAGAAGGAGAGCAGAATTACGTTCATTATAAAATTATATTCATTAACCCTCGCCAGGCGGCATAATTTTACAACGTAACAGGCGGTAAAGGTACAATTGTACCTTCATATATTTTGTATGAAAATTCTTAGTAAATAAAATTTTTTTATACGACAAATGGATAATATTTAATATCTACGCATTGCTTAAGTCATGTTTTGTGATATTTTGTTTATTTCATCACTACTTAGATATTTTGTTTTGATTCTATAACGGGCACCTGCAAAAAGATGCTGAATATTTGCGTTCTTATCACAACATAAGTAGACCTTTGATGCACATTCAGTATTTGAAGAATCTGATTCTGAATATGAGGAAGAATCATATGTTGCATCTGATGACGAAAACTATGTACCACCAGCGGATGTTTCAGCTGAGGAAAAGTCAGACATCGAGCAAGAAATGGTCATAGAGCAGGAAAAAGAGTACGACAAGAAGAAAGCGTTGAGGATGAACCTGTATCTCAAAGTGTGGATGACATTTGGACTGCTAAGGATGAAACTCAATAGCATAGTGATCCACTGCTAAGTACACAAACAAGATCTCGTAACATCATACGACAAAGAGGTGGGTACAGTGAGAAAAAACAAGAGATTTATGTCAAGCAACCTGCCAAAAAAGGCCTGTAAATTAGACCAATTTTGCCTAAAATCGTGATGCAACAATCTGTTCATATGTGACAAAGATGAATAAATCAGTCGTGCTTTTGTCATCCATGCAAATGACGGGAGAAGTCGATGGGACACAAGCACCCAAGCCAGAAATGATCAACTATTACAACACTTCCAAAGGCGGAGTTGATGTTATGGACAAAATGTTAGGTGAGTACACTGTGAAACGAAGAACATTGCGTTGGCCTATAGCATTTTTCCCTAACATGTTTGACGTCACTATATTAGCATTCTGCATCATCTACAGAAAACATAACCCACGGCTCAGGGCCAACGATCAACAAAGAAAGTTCCTGAAAGATTTGGCCAATCAGTTATGTACCTGCAATCGAAGCTCGTGGTACAAACCGGATGTCGATGACAAACCATTTTCTTCTATGTGCAGTAGAAACAACGTAAGACTAGGAAGTCCTGCGTAGTTTGCGCGAGACCTGTTTGCGATGACCACTCATTGTCAGTAACAAAGATAGACGTAGCATTACTTGTGAACAAAATGAATTAAAAAATGTTCTAAAATTTTCTTTTATAAATAAATGTAAATCAACTATTTCTTACTATTTTTAAAAGTAAAATACTATAAAAAAAATATTTTTTCCCCCATCATTTCATACAAAATATATGAAGGTACAATTATTGTACCTATGCCGCCTGTTATGGATGGAAAAACAACTTGACCCCTTATCTCGGAAGAGGGGAAGTATTTTTCTGAAATTTAGCTCATCTTATAATCTAGATCAAAAATTTAGAGATGTCACAAAATTTTAGCCCCCTACGGTTTCCAGAAAAAAAGTTTTTATTTATTTTCAGCAAGTCAAAAGTTATGTCTTTGTTTATCAAAATGTTTCGTTCACTCAATGTGATTTTTAAATCAATAAATAGCGATATTAGCACTTAGACACTAGGAAGTAACACTATACAAAAGTAAAACTATTTCTATCTTGCATTTAAACAAAATCCATTGGCATAAATAAATTTAATGAAAACTGATTAATTCTCCGTTAGGTGTAATAGTAAATGAATGAATACGGGCGCAATTTATCTGGTAGATACATAAGCGGGACGCTTAAGTTATCACACGAAATGGCTAACGAGATACATAAAAAATTAATTGTACGTATTTTATGGATGCATTGCCCCTGACGAATCGTTAATTGACAACAGACCTGATACGGCCGATTGTCTATCCTACCGATTACTTTAAACGGTTTCCAAAGCATTCGTATATCTTCTGATACATTCTTAAAATATTGATGCAAATCTTAAAACTAGAGAGCAAAATTAGATATATGATTTTTTTATGAATAAATTGTGCGACGCTCTTCATATTCTGAATATTTGATTTTTATGTCGCAATTTAAAGAGCAAAGAATAATAAAACACTTGAACAATTTCTGTAGCTTATGTAATATTAGTCGAGTATGATAAAGCAAAGGTGGAGACGCGATAACATTTTTCAAGGTCCAACATAAAACGCGACGCTCCTTCAAAATTATTATCTGTCTCCTCATGGCCCGCGCGATTGCAGATTTTTTTTATACCTGCAGGTTATTACATCTTTTGAAGTCCCATTTTATGATGGATAAGCGCGGGGCGACGCTATACAATTCGAGCCTCTCACGATACGCGACAAAATTTCACTCTTATAGAAAGAACATATTTCTGCTGCTTAGATTTGATATAAATGAAATGGGCAAAGCTGAAGTAGAAGCTGCTCACAATGGAAGCTTTTCAGAAACTTGATACTGTGATTTTGCGGGTTTATGCCTCCAACTATACAAACAGAAAGGAACGTGAAGCGGTTCAATTCAGGTTATTCAGAGGCAGAGGCGAGCAGTTTCTGTTGAAAACTTGATAAGTTAGGAGAGCTCTTCTGACGTCTTGATTGCATACAACACATGAAACAGAAACTTTCACAGAAGAAAATGAGATAATAAAATGAAGTTTATATTATTGCTCCTTACCTTACATGATACTCCCATGAATTAAATAATGCGACATTGTTTTGGAGGTATACCAGTGAATCATTCTTTTTTAGTTTGTGTCCATAAAATACAAAATTTTTGTAAATTTTTAAGTAATTTATTACGATCAAGCAAATGCTAAGATTTTTGCATGTAGTTGGTTAACCCTCACTTTACCTTATTTTTTTTAGGAAACATCATACCACTATTGACCCTCAAAGCTCTTTACTGTGCAGAATCCCGATTATTAGGTAAAAAATTATTCCAAGCTTGGTATACATTGTTTTAACAACTTATGGTTGCCTCAAATACTGAAAAATATTTACTAGTAATTAATTTTAAATAATAATAAAAAACATTTATTAGAGGTGTATATTACATTTGCATTCCAAACTAGCAATTGATTGGTGATTATTACATAGAAAGCGACTGTAATGGTTGCAGGGTAAGCAAAATTTCATATTGCAAGTGAAATAATTAATTAATTTTTCGATATTAAAATATAAAACTTGAGATGTAGTTTAGACCAATAAATTTATTATCGGGGGTAATTACACGAAAACTTTGTTTTTAGCCGGACAAACTTGCGTTGCTACGAAAGTTTGGTTGCTAGGAAAGTCGACGAGACAAAACTGTCTGATAAAACAACGAGTCCGTAGGACGAATTGTTTTATCTTTGACAGTTGTCGAGTCAAAAGTTGCCCAATAGCAACTAAACTTGAGTTTAGTAAAAGCAAGTTTGTCCAGGATAAAAACAAAGCTCGAGTGTAATTCGGTACGATAACTGCACGAATAAATTATAACCTATAATAACTAACAAAACGTCAAAATCTTTTAGTCATAAGTCGGTTGCATGGTAACAAAAGATACATGCAAAAATGCAAGTGGATATTTAGTTAGGTACCTTTTTATCCGCTGTCATAACGACAAAACGTGACGTCATTATGGAGAATTTAACATATGAGTGCAGTTATCATATTTAAAATTAGAATTTAAATGAATATATGAACGTCCGTTGTATTTTAGTTGCAAAATCGATGAAATAATAAAACTCTGGTATTACTGGACGGTATCCTTATTTATTTACGTTTATTGAAATCTTACGTTTCGCTCATGATTTTTATGAGCTTCTTCAGGGATTAAGAACGTCGTTTTTAACAAAGATATGTTGGAAATGTTGCATACAAAATTTGGCGTGGATTTTCGGAAACCATGAAAAATATTGTATGTGATGAATAAATACATACTTAAAAGGTCTCGATTTTACGTTTTTTGATACTAGGATTACCTGTTACATCAAAATTTTGGCGTGGATTTTTGGAAACCATGAAAAATATTGTTTATGATGAATAAATATAATTAAAGGTCTTGATTTTACGTTTTTAGATACTAGGATTACATAACAGAACACAATGATTATTAAGATAAAATTTAAAAAGACGAACACATTAAACACGTTAAAATTAACGTTTTTAATGTGTCAGTATATTTTTTCCGACTCCGACTCCGACTCCACTGACCAGAAATTCCTTCTAAACTCCGACTCCGACTCCACAGCGCTGGCTTGGAACATGCATTTACGGTCTGCAAAACACGCTTCGATGACAAAATGTGTGGTTATGAAGCTGATGAGTATAAATGTGAATAACTACCAATTTTTGAATAGTTTTTGGACTGATTTGTGTCATTTATTGCATTTCATAAAATAATGATTCCTATTTCACAAATTATTTTAGTGGTTGATGTTTGTGAAAGATTAATAAAATACGTCTGCTCAAAAAGACCTAAAAAGGGTTTCGTTTACATTGCTTAGTACGTTTTTTATTTGTTAATATAAAACTCATGATTACTGTTAGCGAATGCGTGGCGATTTTAGAAATAAAATTGATAGTTTCAATATAAAAATAGATTGCAAAAATTTAAGCTGAATTGTTCAGTTTGGAATACAAAATACAACTTAACTTCTAACCAACATATACTCCGCAGACACATCAATACTTATAATCCAATAAACATTTAAACCCTGATGAACAATAATTTATGATCCCAACTTATAACTACGGCCTCGTCTTGAATGTACTGACACTAGAACGACTCGTCAGAGCGCTAACAATACGGAATACGTAATACAATATATTACTTATTTAATTTACCATTGCGCCTGACGGAGTATCTATTGAGCTTGAACGTAAGATAACATTTAGCAAATTCTTTCACCTACAGTATTTTAGGAGTAGCATCAATAAACAGTAAACCTTGTTCGTAGAAACCCTTTAACTTGCTATTTATCAAGTTGACATAAACATTTACTGTAAAAAAAGCACTCCCAATATTTTAGACATTATGTTTTCCGTTATTGACGTGTTTATTGAAGTCAGAACATTAGGCTGTTTGAAAAGGTTCTTTTCAAGTCTGCGTTGTTTGCTTTATATTACATCGACAACTCCTCAACTTTCATAAATATTCCTTTTAACAGTAACTGTCACATGCAGCAACAGAATTTCCATAAATTGCATGGTTTTCCTAAGTAGAACTTTATCACAGTCATAAACAAGAAAGTCGAATAAAGTGTTGCGCACATTTATTTCGTCCTTTTTAGTTTTTCTTCGGTATAATAACAAGAAGGCTAAGCCGAAAAGTTTTTTCAGTTATTAAGTTCTTGAGTTATACCAAATATAAAACAAGTTGCTCATATTTTTAAGAAATTTAAATGAAGTCGAATACCCTAACTTGAATTTTATCAAATTTGTTGGAGGTAGCCGTATTTTTTAACATGAACTAATTTTGCTTCAGCTCAGGGCCGCCGAGAGGGGGTGACATCGAAATTAGTTGTCATGAACCCGGCATCAAAATGGGCCTGACCGTCGGGCCCGGACCGTCTAGCCCGGACCGTCGGGCCTCGACTGTCACATAACTGTGTTTGTAATGCAAGAAGTCCATTTATTATTCAATAATTTGTGACTCAACTCCAGATTCGTCACAAACCGAACAAATTGTTTTAATAGTATGCTGTTTTCAAAGATTCTTTAACTCAAAATTGGATAATACTTGAAAGGTTTATAGATTTTTTAAAAATTTATCACAAAACTGGAGAAGAAATAGCAAACAAATTATTAGAACGTGTCAATCAACTAGAAATTGACATACAAGACTGCAGGGGTCAGGGATATGACATTGCTGCAAATATGAGTGGAAAAATTAAAGGTATTTGGTGTTTTATTGAAAAAGAAAATAAAACGTCTCTTTATTCTACGTGCCGCACATTCACTAAATTTGCTAGGCGTAAATACAGCTAAATGTTGTTCGGGAAGTACAACATATTTTGGAAACTTGGAGCGGCGTTTATTTGCATTTTTTAGCTTAAGTCCAATGAGATAGCAAATTTTATTTAAAAATCTGGCCGCTCTCCTCATGGTCTCAAACTCGCTGGAGTTGTAGAATAGGTGCGCTTCGACCGGTTGCTCAGAAGTTTCCAAGTATTTTAATAGTTTTAGAGGATGTAATTTCCACTGGGAAATTATCAAATGAAGGTGTCTTTGAGGGTGCTGCCCTAAAACGATATTTTTCAAGATTCAATGCAACACTTTTTGCACAATTTGGTTTAAAATTTTAGCTTCCATTGACGAACGAAACAAAATATTGAAATCTAGTACCATATCGATTGATGTTGCAACAGCAAACATTGACTTTCTTTTGAAAGAAGTTGAACATTTTGGAAAAAAATGGCAAGAAGTTCTTTCTAAAGCTACTTTTGTTGCAATTGGGTATAATCCCAAATGTCGAAAAACGGTCTAAGGCGAAGACAATAAGGCCAGCAGATGAAGAAAGTGCCGATGGGGATGACATATCATTTAATTTGTATTTTGTGTGGTATGAAATGCATCAAATTTTGATTTTATTTTACACTTTCTATTAATAAACGTTTAATTTTGTATTTAACTCATTTATTAAACAAAAGTGATGAACTTTTTAGTGGGGCCCGGACTACAGACTTATCACGGGCTCGAACATTTCTCTCAGCGTTCCTGTTTCCACTAGAAACTATTTTTCATGCCACTGATATATTTCAAATATAACTTTTTTCAAAAATTCAAACCAGAAATTTCTAAATTTTTAATGCATTTACCTATAGCAATTTTAAATAAACCCATATTCAAAATAACTTCGTTATTAGTTTCTGCAAGTAATAGGTATGTTATTGCGCGTTGCACCTAGAGATTTTCATTTAGTGCTTCGGCATTTCAAACACGTTTTGATTGCAATATTGAAGCTAGCTCATATACATGCAATGAATTTACGTTGCCTTGAATACCCAGGTATGTCAACATGAGACAAATGGATGCCCATTGCATTTCCTGCCATGATGATAATTAGTTCCTGCATAATACAAGTTTGTTAGAAATACGTTATTGGGTAAATGTTTAATTACATTTTCGCCTATAGGTGCGGTGCAATTTAATACATAGCAACTAAATAGACTATTAAATACTATAAATACTCAAAGTATTTGAATTTAATTTTGCTTTTAACCATCAACAAATTTTGTTTGATCGTTTTACTAAACGATAAAAAAAATGTGTGTTTTTAAACAAACTTAAGCTGGAAAAGCATTGCTTATGGTGTTCTTAAAGTTTTTGGAATATTTGAAGACCATTGCAAAATTTTAAATTTTTGTCAATAACACTTGTAACGATTTTGAAAACTTTGAAGAGCTGTTTTAGACCTTTTTGAGCAAACTTTATCTGGAAATGCGGGTGCCTTTAAAGTTTTTAGATAAAATGGAGATAATTGCAAAATTTTTATCAAAGACTGTAGCCAACATAAATATTGTAAATTTAAGAAAATGGCTACAAATGCCATACACACGTTTTTTATATAAAAAAAATAATATTTAGTATTTCAACCAACTGAGGGTATATATTTGTTATTTAAAAATAGTCGAAGGTATGAGAAAACTTATCAGTAGTTTTTAATTTTTGAAATTACCGCGTGTTTCGTGATGCTAAACGTTTCTCAATTTATGTTTTGAATTTTGCATTTATTGAAAGATTATTTCAATTTATGAGGCAAGCATTTCTTATTTTACCCAGAATGACGTTATTAAGGCTGTTATAGCTTTTTAAAATCATTTAAGATCAGCTGTTATAGCCGAATGAATGTAAACGTGCTTCAAATACGGACATCAAATGTACGCTATATTGTTGATGAGTTAGAAGGAAATAGATTTTCTATTGGACGTTGTTGATTATATCTAGTTACGAAATTTAAGGCGTTGGTTGTTTCTTTTTAACACATTGGTGTAACAGTCGCATATGTCGTAGCGTTCTAGCCACCTCCTTTATGTGCTCCTGGTACAACATTTAAGTAGAAAATGTAACCACTAGAGATCGCAGCCTACACGATTTTGGAATTTATAATGTATAGCCCAGTATTTACTCTTAACTAATATGTGATATCTTGATTTGCTTTAATAAAAAATCTAAAAATTGGTGGTAAACTAATATAAATAATACGGAGTATCAACTTGAAATAAAACATATTTTTTTGTTTTCATTAGTTAAGTACTTAATTATTATATTCTTTGGCAATTATTGTAACAAGAGTTCGCTCGCAAAAATAAAAACATCTCGGTCTACAAAAAAATTCGTAACTCCGTTATTAGCGGGCCGAAACTTTTGATTCGGTGTTTAAAATGTAGCTAAAAGACTGGCGCATCCAACGATGCAAAGAAAGTGCAAATAAAACACATTTTGATATCATCCACGGCCGTCTGAAAAATGTCCGGCAATATGCCAAGAGTTCGCTCGCAAAAATAAAAACATCTCGGTCTACAAAAAAATTCGTAACTCCGTTATTAGCGGGCCGAAAATTTTGATTCGGTGTTCAAAATGTAGCTAAAAGACTGGCGCATCCAAAGATGTAAAGAAAGTGCAAATAAAACACATTTTGATATCATCCACGGCCGTCTGAAAAAGGTCCGGCAATATGCCAAGAGTTCGCTCGCAAAAATAAAAACATCTCGGTCTACAAAAAAATTCGTAACTCCGTTATTAGCGGGCCGAAAATTTTGATTCGGTGTTCAAAATGTAGCTAAAAGACTGGCGCATCCAACGATGTAAAGAAAGTGCAAATAAAACACTTTTTGATATCATCCACGGCTGTCTGAAAAAGGTCCGGCAATATGCCAGTTCGCTCGCAAAAATAAAAACATCTCATTCTACAAAAAAATTCGTAACTCCGTTATTAGCGGGCCGAAAATTTTGATTCGGTGTTCAAAATGTAGCTAAGAGACTGGCGCATCCAACGATGTAAAGAAAGTGCAAATAAAACACATTTTGATATCATCCACGGCCGTCTGAAAAAGGTCCGGCAATATGCCAAGAGTTCGCTCGCAAAAATAAAAACATCTCGGTCTACAAAAAAATTCGTAACTCCGTTATTAGCGGGCCGAAAATTTTGATTCGGTGTTCAAAATGTAGCTAAAAGACTGGCGCATCCAACGATGTAAAGAAAGTGCAAATAAAACACAGTTTGATATCATCCACGGCCGTCTGAAAAAGGGCCGGCAATATGCCAAGAATTCGCTCGCAAAAATAAAAACATCTCGGTCTACAAAAAAATTCGTAACTCCGTTATTAGCCAGCCGAAAATTTTGATTCGGTGTTTAAAATGTAGCTAAAAGACTGGCGCATCCAACGATGTAAAGAAAGTGCAAATAAAACTCTTTTTGATATCATCCACGGCCGTCTGAAAAAGGTCCGGCAATATGCCAAGAGTTCGCTCGCAAAAATAAAAACATCTCGGTCTACAAAAAAATTCGTAACTCCGTTATTAGCGTCCCGAAAATTTTGATTCGGTGTTTAAAATGTAGCAAAAAGACTGGCGCATCCAACGATGTAAAGAAAGTGCAAATAAAACACAGTTTGATATCATCCACGGCCGTCTGAAAAAGGTCCGGCAATATTCTAAGAGTTCGCTCGCAAAAATAAAAACATCTCGGTCTATAAAAAAATTCGTAACTCCGTTATTAGCGGGCCGAAAATTTTGATTCGGTGTTCAAAATGTAGCTAAAAGACTGGCGCATCCAACGATGTAAAGAAAGTGCAAATAAAACACAGTTTGATATCATCCACGGCCGTCTGAAAAAGGGCCGGCAATATGCCAAGAGTTCGCTCGCAAAAATAAAAACATCTCGGTCTACAAAAAAATTCGTAACTCCGTTATTAGCGGGCCGAAAATTTTGATTCGGTGTTTAAAATGTAGCTAAAAGACTGGCGCATCCAACGATGTAAAGAAAGTGCAAATAAATCACAGTTTGATATCATCCACGGCCGTCTGAAAAAAGTCCTTTCAAAAGGTCATACTTGTGCTACTTGTCATACTTGTGATCGCGTTGGCTATGAGATTGTGTAGGGAAAAAATCAAAGTTTGTTATTGTTTTTAATCAAGGAAAACTGGAAAAAAAGAAAAGGTGCCCATAAAGAGATAGAGAAAAGGCTAAAAGTAGGTACTTCACGAAGTTGTCAAAAAATAATTCAAGTTAAGTGATTTGTTTGCTTTAGCTTCTAAAGTTAGTGCACCTGATGTTGAAAAATCATTGATCAAGAATAGCATTCATCAAATTCGACAAAAGATGACAATCTAATCTGCCCCATTGAAACGGACAAAATTGAAACGTCGATTATCAACGCAAAGTCTTCATGTTCATATAGCGGGCCGAAAATTTTGATTCGGTGTTCAAAATGTAGCTAAAAGACTGGCGCATCCAAAGATGTAAAGAAAGTGCAAATAAAACACATTTTGATATCATCCACGGCCGTCTGAAAAAGGTCCGGCAATATGCCAAGAGTTCGCTCGCAAAAATAAAAACATCTCGGTCTACAAAAAAATTCGTAACTCCGTTATTAGCGGGCCGAAAATTTTGATTCGGTGTTCAAAATGTAGCTAAAAGACTGGCGCATCCAACGATGTAAAGAAAGTGCAAATAAAACACAGTTTGATATCATCCACGGCCGTCTGAAAAAGGGCCGGCAATATGCCAAGAATTCGCTCGCAAAAATAAAAACATCTCGGTCTACAAAAAAATTCGTAACTCCGTTATTAGCCAGCCGAAAATTTTGATTCGGTGTTTAAAATGTAGCTAAAAGACTGGCGCATCCAACGATGTAAAGAAAGTGCAAATAAAACTCTTTTTGATATCATCCACGGCCGTCTGAAAAAGGTCCGGCAATATGCCAAGAGTTCGCTCGCAAAAATAAAAACATCTCGGTCTACAAAAAAATTCGTAACTCCGTTATTAGCGTCCCGAAAATTTTGATTCGGTGTTTAAAATGTAGCAAAAAGACTGGCGCATCCAACGATGTAAAGAAAGTGCAAATAAAACACAGTTTGATATCATCCACGGCCGTCTGAAAAAGGTCCGGCAATATTCTAAGAGTTCGCTCGCAAAAATAAAAACATCTCGGTCTATAAAAAAATTCGTAACTCCGTTATTAGCGGGCCGAAAATTTTGATTCGGTGTTCAAAATGTAGCTAAAAGACTGGCGCATCCAACGATGTAAAGAAAGTGCAAATAAAACACAGTTTGATATCATCCACGGCCGTCTGAAAAAGGGCCGGCAATATGCCAAGAGTTCGCTCGCAAAAATAAAAACATCTCGGTCTACAAAAAAATTCGTAACTCCGTTATTAGCGGGCCGAAAATTTTGATTCGGTGTTTAAAATGTAGCTAAAAGACTGGCGCATCCAACGATGTAAAGAAAGTGCAAATAAATCACAGTTTGATATCATCCACGGCCGTCTGAAAAAAGTCCTTTCAAAAGGTCATACTTGTGCTACTTGTCATACTTGTGATCGCGTTGGCTATGAGATTGTGTAGGGAAAAAATCAAAGTTTGTTATTGTTTTTAATCAAGGAAAACTGGAAAAAAAGAAAAGGTGCCCATAAAGAGATAGAGAAAAGGCTAAAAGTAGGTACTTCACGAAGTTGTCAAAAAATAATTCAAGTTAAGTGATTTGTTTGCTTTAGCTTCTAAAGTTAGTGCACCTGATGTTGAAAAATCATTGATCAAGAATAGCATTCATCAAATTCGACAAAAGATGACAATCTAATCTGCCCCATTGAAACGGACAAAATTGAAACGTCGATTATCAACGCAAAGTCTTCATGTTCATATAGCGGGCCGAAAATTTTGATTCGGTGTTCAAAATGTAGCTAAAAGACTGGCGCATCCAAAGATGTAAAGAAAGTGCAAATAAAACACATTTTGATATCATCCACGGCCGTCTGAAAAAGGTCCGGCAATATGCCAAGAGTTCGCTCGCAAAAATAAAAACATCTCGGTCTACAAAAAAATTCGTAACTCCGTTATTAGCGGGCCGAAAATTTTGATTCGGTGTTCAAAATGTAGCTAAAAAACTGGCGCATCCAACGATGTAAAGAAAGTGCAAATAAAACACAGTTTGATATCATCCACGGCCGTCTGAAAAAGGGCCGGCAATATGCCAAGAATTCGCTCGCAAAAATAAAAACATCTCGGTCTACAAAAAAATTCGTAACTCCGTTATTAGCCAGCCGAAAATTTTGATTCGGTGTTTAAAATGTAGCTAAAAGACTGGCGCATCCAACGATGTAAAGAAAGTGCAAATAAAACTCTTTTTGATATCATCCACGGCCGTCTGAAAAAGGTCCGGCAATATGCCAAGAGTTCGCTCGCAAAAATAAAAACATCTCGGTCTACAAAAAAATTCGTAACTCCGTTATTAGCGTCCCGAAAATTTTGATTCGGTGTTTAAAATGTAGCAAAAAGACTGGCGCATCCAACGATGTAAAGAAAGTGCAAATAAAACACAGTTTGATATCATCCACGGCCGTCTGAAAAAGGTCCGGCAATATTCTAAGAGTTCGCTCGCAAAAATAAAAACATCTCGGTCTATAAAAAAATTCGTAACTCCGTTATTAGCGGGCCGAAAATTTTGATTCGGTGTTCAAAATGTAGCTAAAAGACTGGCGCATCCAACGATGTAAAGAAAGTGCAAATAAAACACAGTTTGATATCATCCACGGCCGTCTGAAAAAGGGCCGGCAATATGCCAAGAGTTCGCTCGCAAAAATAAAAACATCTCGGTCTACAAAAAAATTCGTAACTCCGTTATTAGCGGGCCGAAAATTTTGATTCGGTGTTTAAAATGTAGCTAAAAGACTGGCGCATCCAACGATGTAAAGAAAGTGCAAATAAATCACAGTTTGATATCATCCACGGCCGTCTGAAAAAAGTCCTTTCAAAAGGTCATACTTGTGCTACTTGTCATACTTGTGATCGCGTTGGCTATGAGATTGTGTAGGGAAAAAATCAAAGTTTGTTATTGTTTTTAATCAAGGAAAACTGGAAAAAAAGAAAAGGTGCCCATAAAGAGATAGAGAAAAGGCTAAAAGTAGGTACTTCACGAAGTTGTCAAAAAATAATTCAAGTTAAGTGATTTGTTTGCTTTAGCTTCTAAAGTTAGTGCACCTGATGTTGAAAAATCATTGATCAAGAATAGCATTCATCAAATTCGACAAAAGATGACAATCTAATCTGCCCCATTGAAACGGACAAAATTGAAACGTCGATTATCAACGCAAAGTCTTCATGTTCATATAGCGGGCCGAAAACTTTGATTCGGTGTTCAAAATGTAGCTAAAAGACTGGCGCATCCAAAGATGTAAAGAAAGTGCAAATAAAACACATTTTGATATCATCCACGGCCGTCTGAAAAAGGTCCGGCAATATGCCAAGAGTTCGCTCGCAAAAATAAAAACATCTCGGTCTACAAAAAAATTCGTAACTCCGTTATTAGCGGGCCGAAAATTTTGATTCGGTGTTCAAAATGTAGCTAAAAGACTGGCGCATCCAACGATGTAAAGAAAGTGCAAATAAAACACTTTTTGATATCATCCACGGCTGTCTGAAAAAGGTCCGGCAATATGCCAGTTCGCTCGCAAAAATAAAAACATCTCATTCTACAAAAAAATTCGTAACTCCGTTATTAGCGGGCCGAAAATTTTGATTCGGTGTTCAAAATGTAGCTAAGAGACTGGCGCATCCAACGATGTAAAGAAAGTGCAAATAAAACACATTTTGATATCATCCACGGCCGTCTGAAAAAGGTCCGGCAATATGCCAAGAGTTCGCTCGCAAAAATAAAAACATCTCGGTCTACAAAAAAATTCGTAACTCCGTTATTAGCGGGCCGAAAATTTTGATTCGGTGTTCAAAATGTAGCTAAAAGACTGGCGCATCCAACGATGTAAAGAAAGTGCAAATAAAACACAGTTTGATATCATCCACGGCCGTCTGAAAAAGGGCCGGCAATATGCCAAGAATTCGCTCGCAAAAATAAAAACATCTCGGTCTACAAAAAAATTCGTAACTCCGTTATTAGCCAGCCGAAAATTTTGATTCGGTGTTTAAAATGTAGCTAAAAGACTGGCGCATCCAACGATGTAAAGAAAGTGCAAATAAAACTCTTTTTGATATCATCCACGGCCGTCTGAAAAAGGTCCGGCAATATGCCAAGAGTTCGCTCGCAAAAATAAAAACATCTCGGTCTACAAAAAAATTCGTAACTCCGTTATTAGCGTCCCGAAAATTTTGATTCGGTGTTTAAAATGTAGCAAAAAGACTGGCGCATCCAACGATGTAAAGAAAGTGCAAATAAAACACAGTTTGATATCATCCACGGCCGTCTGAAAAAGGTCCGGCAATATTCTAAGAGTTCGCTCGCAAAAATAAAAACATCTCGGTCTATAAAAAAATTCGTAACTCCGTTATTAGCGGGCCGAAAATTTTGATTCGGTGTTCAAAATGTAGCTAAAAGACTGGCGCATCCAACGATGTAAAGAAAGTGCAAATAAAACACAGTTTGATATCATCCACGGCCGTCTGAAAAAGGGCCGGCAATATGCCAAGAGTTCGCTCGCAAAAATAAAAACATCTCGGTCTACAAAAAAATTCGTAACTCCGTTATTAGCGGGCCGAAAATTTTGATTCGGTGTTTAAAATGTAGCTAAAAGACTGGCGCATCCAACGATGTAAAGAAAGTGCAAATAAATCACAGTTTGATATCATCCACGGCCGTCTGAAAAAAGTCCTTTCAAAAGGTCATACTTGTGCTACTTGTCATACTTGTGATCGCGTTGGCTATGAGATTGTGTAGGGAAAAAATCAAAGTTTGTTATTGTTTTTAATCAAGGAAAACTGGAAAAAAAGAAAAGGTGCCCATAAAGAGATAGAGAAAAGGCTAAAAGTAGGTACTTCACGAAGTTGTCAAAAAATAATTCAAGTTAAGTGATTTGTTTGCTTTAGCTTCTAAAGTTAGTGCACCTGATGTTGAAAAATCATTGATCAAGAATAGCATTCATCAAATTCGACAAAAGATGACAATCTAATCTGCCCCATTGAAACGGACAAAATTGAAACGTCGATTATCAACGCAAAGTCTTCATGTTCATATAGCGGGCCGAAAACTTTGATTCGGTGTTCAAAATGTAGCTAAAAGACTGGCGCATCCAAAGATGTAAAGAAAGTGCAAATAAAACACATTTTGATATCATCCACGGCCGTCTGAAAAAGGTCCGGCAATATGCCAAGAGTTCGCTCGCAAAAATAAAAACATCTCGGTCTACAAAAAAATTCGTAACTCCGTTATTAGCGGGCCGAAAATTTTGATTCGGTGTTCAAAATGTAGCTAAAAGACTGGCGCATCCAACGATGTAAAGAAAGTGCAAATAAAACACTTTTTGATATCATCCACGGCTGTCTGAAAAAGGTCCGGCAATATGCCAGTTCGCTCGCAAAAATAAAAACATCTCATTCTACAAAAAAATTCGTAACTCCGTTATTAGCGGGCCGAAAATTTTGATTCGGTGTTCAAAATGTAGCTAAGAGACTGGCGCATCCAACGATGTAAAGAAAGTGCAAATAAAACACATTTTGATATCATCCACGGCCGTCTGAAAAAGGTCCGGCAATATGCCAAGAGTTCGCTCGCAAAAATAAAAACATCTCGGTCTACAAAAAAATTCGTAACTCCGTTATTAGCGGGCCGAAAATTTTGATTCGGTGTTCAAAATGTAGCTAAAAGACTGGCGCATCCAACGATGTAAAGAAAGTGCAAATAAAACACAGTTTGATATCATCCACGGCCGTCTGAAAAAGGGCCGGCAATATGCCAAGAATTCGCTCGCAAAAATAAAAACATCTCGGTCTACAAAAAAATTCGTAACTCCGTTATTAGCCAGCCGAAAATTTTGATTCGGTGTTTAAAATGTAGCTAAAAGACTGGCGCATCCAACGATGTAAAGAAAGTGCAAATAAAACTCTTTTTGATATCATCCACGGCCGTCTGAAAAAGGTCCGGCAATATGCCAAGAGTTCGCTCGCAAAAATAAAAACATCTCGGTCTACAAAAAAATTCGTAACTCCGTTATTAGCGTCCCGAAAATTTTGATTCGGTGTTTAAAATGTAGCAAAAAGACTGGCGCATCCAACGATGTAAAGAAAGTGCAAATAAAACACAGTTTGATATCATCCACGGCCGTCTGAAAAAGGTCCGGCAATATTCTAAGAGTTCGCTCGCAAAAATAAAAACATCTCGGTCTATAAAAAAATTCGTAACTCCGTTATTAGCGGGCCGAAAATTTTGATTCGGTGTTCAAAATGTAGCTAAAAGACTGGCGCATCCAACGATGTAAAGAAAGTGCAAATAAAACACAGTTTGATATCATCCACGGCCGTCTGAAAAAGGGCCGGCAATATGCCAAGAGTTCGCTCGCAAAAATAAAAACATCTCGGTCTACAAAAAAATTCGTAACTCCGTTATTAGCGGGCCGAAAATTTTGATTCGGTGTTCAAAATGTAGCTAAAAGACTGGCGCATCCAACGATGTAAAGAAAGTGCAAATAAAACACTTTTTGATATCATCCACGGCTGTCTGAAAAAGGTCCGGCAATATGCCAGTTCGCTCGCAAAAATAAAAACATCTCATTCTACAAAAAAATTCGTAACTCCGTTATTAGCGGGCCGAAAATTTTGATTCGGTGTTCAAAATGTAGCTAAGAGACTGGCGCATCCAACGATGTAAAGAAAGTGCAAATAAAACACATTTTGATATCATCCACGGCCGTCTGAAAAAGGTCCGGCAATATGCCAAGAGTTCGCTCGCAAAAATAAAAACATCTCGGTCTACAAAAAAATTCGTAACTCCGTTATTAGCGGGCCGAAAATTTTGATTCGGTGTTCAAAATGTAGCTAAAAGACTGGCGCATCCAACGATGTAAAGAAAGTGCAAATAAAACACAGTTTGATATCATCCACGGCCGTCTGAAAAAGGGCCGGCAATATGCCAAGAATTCGCTCGCAAAAATAAAAACATCTCGGTCTACAAAAAAATTCGTAACTCCGTTATTAGCCAGCCGAAAATTTTGATTCGGTGTTTAAAATGTAGCTAAAAGACTGGCGCATCCAACGATGTAAAGAAAGTGCAAATAAAACTCTTTTTGATATCATCCACGGCCGTCTGAAAAAGGTCCGGCAATATGCCAAGAGTTCGCTCGCAAAAATAAAAACATCTCGGTCTACAAAAAAATTCGTAACTCCGTTATTAGCGTCCCGAAAATTTTGATTCGGTGTTTAAAATGTAGCAAAAAGACTGGCGCATCCAACGATGTAAAGAAAGTGCAAATAAAACACAGTTTGATATCATCCACGGCCGTCTGAAAAAGGTCCGGCAATATTCTAAGAGTTCGCTCGCAAAAATAAAAACATCTCGGTCTATAAAAAAATTCGTAACTCCGTTATTAGCGGGCCGAAAATTTTGATTCGGTGTTCAAAATGTAGCTAAAAGACTGGCGCATCCAACGATGTAAAGAAAGTGCAAATAAAACACAGTTTGATATCATCCACGGCCGTCTGAAAAAGGGCCGGCAATATGCCAAGAGTTCGCTCGCAAAAATAAAAACATCTCGGTCTACAAAAAAATTCGTAACTCCGTTATTAGCGGGCCGAAAATTTTGATTCGGTGTTTAAAATGTAGCTAAAAGACTGGCGCATCCAACGATGTAAAGAAAGTGCAAATAAATCACAGTTTGATATCATCCACGGCCGTCTGAAAAAAGTCCTTTCAAAAGGTCATACTTGTGCTACTTGTCATACTTGTGATCGCGTTGGCTATGAGATTGTGTAGGGAAAAAATCAAAGTTTGTTATTGTTTTTAATCAAGGAAAACTGGAAAAAAAGAAAAGGTGCCCATAAAGAGATAGAGAAAAGGCTAAAAGTAGGTACTTCACGAAGTTGTCAAAAAATAATTCAAGTTAAGTGATTTGTTTGCTTTAGCTTCTAAAGTTAGTGCACCTGATGTTGAAAAATCATTGATCAAGAATAGCATTCATCAAATTCGACAAAAGATGACAATCTAATCTGCCCCATTGAAACGGACAAAATTGAAACGTCGATTATCAACGCAAAGTCTTCATGTTCATATAGCGGGCCGAAAATTTTGATTCGGTGTTCAAAATGTAGCTAAAAGACTGGCGCATCCAAAGATGTAAAGAAAGTGCAAATAAAACACATTTTGATATCATCCACGGCCGTCTGAAAAAGGTCCGGCAATATGCCAAGAGTTCGCTCGCAAAAATAAAAACATCTCGGTCTACAAAAAAATTCGTAACTCCGTTATTAGCGGGCCGAAAATTTTGATTCGGTGTTCAAAATGTAGCTAAAAGACTGGCGCATCCAACGATGTAAAGAAAGTGCAAATAAAACACTTTTTGATATCATCCACGGCTGTCTGAAAAAGGTCCGGCAATATGCCAGTTCGCTCGCAAAAATAAAAACATCTCATTCTACAAAAAAATTCGTAACTCCGTTATTAGCGGGCCGAAAATTTTGATTCGGTGTTCAAAATGTAGCTAAGAGACTGGCGCATCCAACGATGTAAAGAAAGTGCAAATAAAACACATTTTGATATCATCCACGGCCGTCTGAAAAAGGTCCGGCAATATGCCAAGAGTTCGCTCGCAAAAATAAAAACATCTCGGTCTACAAAAAAATTCGTAACTCCGTTATTAGCGGGCCGAAAATTTTGATTCGGTGTTCAAAATGTAGCTAAAAGACTGGCGCATCCAACGATGTAAAGAAAGTGCAAATAAAACACAGTTTGATATCATCCACGGCCGTCTGAAAAAGGGCCGGCAATATGCCAAGAATTCGCTCGCAAAAATAAAAACATCTCGGTCTACAAAAAAATTCGTAACTCCGTTATTAGCCAGCCGAAAATTTTGATTCGGTGTTTAAAATGTAGCTAAAAGACTGGCGCATCCAACGATGTAAAGAAAGTGCAAATAAAACTCTTTTTGATATCATCCACGGCCGTCTGAAAAAGGTCCGGCAATATGCCAAGAGTTCGCTCGCAAAAATAAAAACATCTCGGTCTACAAAAAAATTCGTAACTCCGTTATTAGCGTCCCGAAAATTTTGATTCGGTGTTTAAAATGTAGCAAAAAGACTGGCGCATCCAACGATGTAAAGAAAGTGCAAATAAAACACAGTTTGATATCATCCACGGCCGTCTGAAAAAGGTCCGGCAATATTCTAAGAGTTCGCTCGCAAAAATAAAAACATCTCGGTCTATAAAAAAATTCGTAACTCCGTTATTAGCGGGCCGAAAATTTTGATTCGGTGTTCAAAATGTAGCTAAAAGACTGGCGCATCCAACGATGTAAAGAAAGTGCAAATAAAACACAGTTTGATATCATCCACGGCCGTCTGAAAAAGGGCCGGCAATATGCCAAGAGTTCGCTCGCAAAAATAAAAACATCTCGGTCTACAAAAAAATTCGTAACTCCGTTATTAGCGGGCCGAAAATTTTGATTCGGTGTTTAAAATGTAGCTAAAAGACTGGCGCATCCAACGATGTAAAGAAAGTGCAAATAAATCACAGTTTGATATCATCCACGGCCGTCTGAAAAAAGTCCTTTCAAAAGGTCATACTTGTGCTACTTGTCATACTTGTGATCGCGTTGGCTATGAGATTGTGTAGGGAAAAAATCAAAGTTTGTTATTGTTTTTAATCAAGGAAAACTGGAAAAAAAGAAAAGGTGCCCATAAAGAGATAGAGAAAAGGCTAAAAGTAGGTACTTCACGAAGTTGTCAAAAAATAATTCAAGTTAAGTGATTTGTTTGCTTTAGCTTCTAAAGTTAGTGCACCTGATGTTGAAAAATCATTGATCAAGAATAGCATTCATCAAATTCGACAAAAGATGACAATCTAATCTGCCCCATTGAAACGGACAAAATTGAAACGTCGATTATCAACGCAAAGTCTTCATGTTCAAGTCTAACTTACCAAGTAACAAATATTTTGAATGCTTATCAGCTAGTTGTTTCACAAAACCAACAAGTCAAAATTTTGAGTATTTTTTTAACAAACATCCTTGTCAGCCAACTATTGGTGATATAACTTATTGGCCATTTAAGCCAAATGTTATATTTTACAGAGATGATAAAATAAGCAGACGATGATTATCGCAAATAAAACACTTTTTTATATCATACACGGCCGTCTGAAAAAGGTCCTTTTAAATGGTCACACTTGTGATACTTGTCATACTTGTGATCGCGTTGGCTATGAGATTGTGTAGGGAAAAAATCAAAGTTTGTTATTTTCTGAGGCACGCATCCTTTGCTAGTAGGGCTGTGCAAAGTTTTTGAAATTATCTTCTACGGTCTCTGAGAAAAGCGCGAAAAACGAGAACCCGGCAATAGATACTTATACGGAGTTCGCTGGGAAAATAAAAACATCTCGGTCTACAAAAAAATTCATAACTTCGTTTGATTCGGTGTTCAAAATGTAGATAAAAGACTGGCGCATCCGACGACGTAAAGAACCCGGCAATAGGTATACGGAGTAATGCTACGGATACTGGTACCTAGTGATAATATAAATACGCAATACAATGGCAGTAATATATAGGTTAATTTGTTCATTTGTTTTTATATATGTAATTTAATACCTACATCCTGAGGAGAAATTTTTTTTTAAATAAATCTTTGCAAGGTTTTCGATTCCTCAAATAAAGTCTTGCTATCAATATCGTGATTACTAGAATCTCGTTTTAATTGCAAATCATGACAATTTTTTATTAATTGGTTATCGCTACAATCGTTCAGTTTTTTTTTTTTGCACGTAGAAAATGTTGCCGATTTTTTTTTTTAAATAAGAAAGGCGCCTATCATATTCAGGCGTCCTTGTGCGGTGCACAACCTGCACAATGGTATACGGCTCGGCCCTGGGCTTACGACATACGAAATCTTAATATTTGTTTCTGTTGTAAACGTAGAACAGTTTTTGCCACATCTTAAATTCCTTTATGTCTTATCAGCTGTACCGCACGAATCAGCAGACGCTCAAGGCCAAGTTTAAGTTAAAAGTTACAACGTAACTGTACGGTGGCGCTACTATACGACACAGTTCGAGGATGTCGTTATTGGAGTCCATGAATTATCATCAATTAGGATCACGTACACAATTTTTTCAAGTTTATCACACTATATTCGAAGCGGAGATTCCAAAAATACAAGAAAAAAATTTCGAGATCCGGCTAATGATGTCGCAATTTTTACATGATGTCATAATCCATTCTGAGGTACACACAAGTTGTTGCAATTATAGTAATACAAACACACACATACACGCATACACACGCCTACGCTCACACGGACGTCACCGCGAAAATAGTCAAAACGGGTTCAGGGGACCTCAAAACGTCTATAGTAGGGTTTCTTCCCCGGGATCCCGGTCCATTTTAAGCTATTTTGTATTGCCCGGGAAATGCTTTTTGTCCCGGGAATTCCCGGGATTTAAAAAAAGTGTTGTTTTCGTTTATTTTGTGCTAAGATCTTTGTAATACTATCATAACTTATCAGAATTTTATGCTTAAAATGTCTTTACTAATAGTAAATTATGGAAAAACTTCAAAATAATTTTTCTCGTTTAGTATGGCGCAAAGAAGCCCGGTCTCCATTACAAAGTTAATATCTTCAAAATACTTTTACAGTTTTATTTTTGTGTACGCTGATAATTCAAAGCAAAATAGCTTGTAAATGAAATTTTATTGATAATAACGATGTTTCTTTGCTGCTAGATGCTCTCAAGACAATTTATTTCACCTACATCAATAAAGACTTAGAGAGCATTTCATTTAGCAGGACTTTTTGTTAATAAATTAAGAAAAAGACTAATTGACTGAAACACAATCACCTTTGTTTTCTTAAATCATATTACAAAAATTCATTGTAAAAATTATATTATTGTATTCATAAATATGAAATTGCAATAGAAAGGTTATAATTCCGAAATGTATGTTTCTCTCACCAATATTATTGAATTATTTGTAATATTCATGGAGCAAAATGTATTACATATATGACTTGGAGTTGTTTTTAAGTAATAAACCGCTCCCTTAATTTTTTGGGTTATTTATTTAAAAATATTGATGTAATTTATTACATCCCGGGATCCCGGGAAATCCCGGGACAAAGGCCGATTTTTTCCCGGAATTCCGGGACAAGCAAAATGGTCAAATATGAGAAACCCTAGCTCTATAGGTAACCGTCGAAATCTGGAATTGGAAAATTTTCCCGATCGCAATACTTTCTTCATACTACGTATGGCGAAAGTAAAAAGGGGGTGTCCAGAACTCAGCTGCATGCGAATAGAGTCATGATTTAGGTGCAATGGATTGATGACAAACTATACCTACAGATAATCAAAAAAATGTTGAGTAAAAAATGTTTTTTTTATCAAATATCTTTCTAATTATGTAATAAAAACCGGAAGGTTTCATTTAAGTTTTTATAGTTATTTCCGGATTTGGTCACTTCCTGTTTAATCACGAAAATCGCCATAGCGTCGGTCAATTTTGCATATGCATTTTTGTGATGAAATTTTTTTCCCTCCTTGTAGATGGATTTCCGTACAAGACACAGGTTGGACAACGCTTGGCAGAGCCAAATATGCCAGGATTATTTTTGGCCATGTTGTTCGAGGATCCAGATTACTTGAGTAACGTGTGGTTCTCCGACGAAAGTCACATTAACTTGGACAGCCACATTAATCGCCAGACAACTCGCTTCCTTGGTTTTGAGTGGCCAGATGTTATCGTCCAGGAACCGCTAAATAGTGCACGTGTTTATTAGACCCCTATTTCATTGAGGATGCGAAAGGCTCTTACTGTCACCCAAGAACGCTACAGGGGCATGTGATCAAACCATTTCTTCAGGATTTAGGAAGGTTCTGTCGTGCGTGGCCAACATGAATAGGCAGTGGTGTCAAGAGGACGGAGCAACCAGTTATACCGCTCAAGAATCTCTAGCCCATGCTGCGGCAAAACTTTCCAGGACGAATCATTTCACGTGGTGCTGACTTCCTATACCCATCCCATTCTTCCGATCCTACATCACCTGATGCCTACTTGTGAAGAATGTTAAAGGAGACTGTGTTCAACTGTGAAGATCCGCCAAGAACTGTGCCTGCATTACGTGAGCAAATCGCTTCCTTTTGCAGGAGTCTGCAGCAACCTTTGTTCCGGGATATGTTTGAGAATTTATGTGAACGATATGAACACTGTCCACAGCGAGGCGGTGCACACTTCGAACACTTACATTACGCATACCGTGGTAAATCAACACGCTAATAGTGTTTAAGTTAGTTTCTTTTAATAGAAATAAACTCAGAGATGATAATTCCGTTATATTATTCGTCTTTTTATTTCAATACTGTATATTTTGGCACATACTGTTTTTGCAATAATGGGACACTATCCTATCATTTCTGTGTTTGTCTCTCCATTCCATTTGTTAAGAGTAAGAAACTAAATGCACAGAATGTTTTTCTATCCTTCTGTATTACTTTAAAGTGTGTATCTATTTAAAGCATCATGATATTATGGTAAACAGATAAATCTGCACAGGTTAAATCACTTGACCTCCATGAAAATCGAGTTTCCAAAGTCGAGCGAACCTTAAAAGCTACTTAAGGACTTTATGTGGGTGTAAACTTGCCTACCACGTACAAATTCTCTAAAAATATTATGCGGTGCGTCAAGAATGTCACCTGTTAATATGTATTCAAAACAGAATGCAAATGTGCCGAGGGCTAAAACAGAATTATAATACATTAATGGTATGTTAATGATGGTGGAGGTGCGATTTAAATAATTGGAACATTTTTTACGAACGTAGTTTAAGTCTATTATTATTTGTTTTGAGATATTTAAGGGTTCGCATTTCAGTCTTTTTAAAAATACTTATAAAATTTAGTAACTTTGTCTACGTTTCTATAAATTAAATTTTTTGTAACTTTATTAGCAAATAATATTTGTAAGAATTGACCCAACCAATATTTTTGTGGTTGGGCCATAGAGGCCTACACCATTTAGATATTTATGTCATTGTAAAGGTCACTTTAATTTTAAATCTAGTTAAATGACGCTGTGTTTTAGTCTACTTTTGGGTGTATATAAAAACAAGAAATAAAACACTATTGTTTATTAGCAAATAATATTGGTGAGAATTGACTCAAACAATATTTTGTGGTTGGGCCATAAAGAGATCTACACCATTTAGATATTTATTTCATTGTAAATATTGCTTTAATTTTAATATTAATTAAATAATGCTGTGTTTTAGAGTAGTTTTGTATGTAAACAAAAACAAGAAACAAAACACTATTGTTTAATCTCAATATTGTATTTTTATTAATAGTAGATTTTCCTTTAATATT
Source organism: Elmis aenea (assembly GCA_947652605.1). Taxonomy (NCBI): domain Eukaryota; kingdom Metazoa; phylum Arthropoda; class Insecta; order Coleoptera; family Elmidae; genus Elmis; species Elmis aenea. Next base: position 60,115,945 of record OX393576.1, read on the forward strand.
TCGAATTTAATTGTTAAATGACACGGTTTTACTTATTAACTTACTTTGTGTTTATTAAGACTTCGAGAAATGTACTTAAACAATTAACTAACGCAGATGTCGCCAAAGTGGTCTATATAGACCCCCAGGGGTCTATTTAACAAAAGTAGGGGTCAATCTGAGCCAGGGGGTCGAAGGAAAAACAATTCTTAATACGCAAATCACACATACCTAACTGCGTATGTAAAATTTGTGAATGTTTTTATAATTGACTTAATATCAGTTTCTTTATAGAAAATAAATTAATAAACGTATTTTTATTCGGGTGAAACAAGTATTTACGTACCAGCGCGCAGTGGCGCGAACTCTGCACTTCTGGCTGTAGTTACTTTACTTATTATTTTTACTGATTTATAATTACTTACTCCTATTATTTAATAAATATTAAGGTATTTAAATTTCAATATTAAGATATTTTTCATAAAACTATTGTTACACAATGTAAAATTACTTTAATAAATGTTTAAAACAAGGGCGGATCCAGCCCTCCATCTTAGGGGGGGTAATTAAAACTTTCAGTGGGCCCTTGCTAATTGGCCTCCGCTGTTTTTTTTTTTCTCTCAACTTAAATCAGCAATTGTTTTGCTTCGCCCCTTAATAATTGTAATAATCAATTTTTCAAAAATGAAAAACAGGCGAATAGCTAAAAGTATACGGGAAATTTAGAATAAATATGACTATTTTTGTAATATATAAGGAGGTCCAAATGCGACTGGATTACAAAGGTATCTCGCTTAATAAATAGTCAAGATAGAGAAACGGTGAAATTACCAAAAATGTGCAGGTTTTTGGGACAAACTCAGACAAACAGTTCTCAAATATATTCTATCAATTCCGGTTTTTCTTATTATTTTTTTTTACAGCCTACTTTTTGTTTCTCATCTTTAAAAATATTAAAAAACCTTTGTAACTTGCGTATTATTGAAAATCTATATTATGTAAATACATAAACCCTCATATATTTGGACAGCGAAAAAAAAAGGAATTTAAATAGGTCATAGCATAGCCAACTATAGCTTCCATTTAAAAAAGGTAAGTTGTGTCATAACTTTTTAGCGGCGAGCGTAATTTTTTTTTTTAGTACTATCAAACTACGTAAAAATATCTAAAAATATTCTTCATAAAGTTTTTCGATATTTAAAACAATAAGGGAGATATGACACATTATAAATATAACAAAAAAAAACAGTTTTTCTTTAATAACTCGAAAACCGGAAACGATAGAATATTTTTTAAAACGGTTCTTAGTTTATCCTAAAAAACTACACCTTTTTGGTAATTTAACTGTTTCTCTATATTGACTATTATGCGAGATACCCATGTAATCCTCTCGAATTTGGACCACCCTGTACAGTTTTAATTTAGGCAATAATACATTGAACTAAAACTAATTCTATTAAAACAAAAAGTATTTTATTTAATTATAAACGATAGTAAATATACGATCCGGCTTTTTAAAATTTATATAATGAAATTAAGTTTTCTACATTTGGTTGCAAATGTATTTATTATATTGTCTATGTTGACATCTATATCTTTATGAATATAAAATAAAGACAATCCCGTTAAACGTTTTTATGTCATATTAGATCGTAACCACCCTTTTAACTTTTTTAAAGACGAAAAACTCCTTTCTGCCAAGGCAACGCTAACAGGAAGAGTGCATAAAATTTGCAAAATGATTTTTAAAGTGGGGTATATTTCGGCGGTACATTTTTTATACGTTTCAAAAGCACTGACAGGTACATTTTCGTTTAACTAGAATATCTTTTGCTATTCTAACGTCCAAAAATCGATTTCAGATTTAAGGTTTAATTTCATTAGATCGTCGTTTTCAAATACTTTACTTCAATAAGTGACCATTGAATTTATAAATTCATTTATGTCTATCTTCACTTGACTTTGTTACAAGCTAAAGCGTCAACGCAGGAAATAAAATACCTATTTGTAAAACTTAATTTTTTTTAATATCTTAGTCTTAGGGGGGTAATTACCCCATTTACCCCCCCCCCTGGATCCGCCACTGGTTTAAAATCATAAAATAAATGTACAAACACAGCACCTAATAGATAGTTTTATTTTAATTAACTGAAAATTACTTTTATGGGGGTCGATGGAGATTTTGAAAAATTATATAGGGGTCGATGATCAAAAAAGTTTGGCGACCCCTGAACTAACGAATTTTCAATTGGTCAAAGCGTGTGAATATACCTATTAAAATTTAAACTGTGGATTGTATACAAATAAAAAGTTTACACTACATTATAGTATGTAAATTATTTGACTTCTCAAATTTTTCCAAAAATGGACTTGCAACACTCTTATAACTTACGGTCCATATATTTAAATTATTGTTTAATGTTGTTGGTGTAGTATAACTATATAACTTAGCAATAATATTTCATAGATTAAAAAGTAAGTACATAATATACCTAAGCATAACATAATTTCCTTTAAGATAAATTTTAAAACACTGTAAATAATCATTTAATAAAAAGTTTTTACAAGTATGCACAACTAAAAAATAAGCAATAAAGTCAAAACCAAGCTGTTTAGTAAAAGTATCTTAACAAATCCGAAATAATTCTCAATGATAAGATCAGTATAAATGGTAAACATTTCCAGAACCTCATCTCGACGAAGTTTAAAGCAGGATTTGGGTTTATATTCTTACAGGATGCAGACTAGCAATAAGTAAAAAAGATAAAAGATAATGTCTACTTTTATGCAACAACATTTGCAGCTACACCAAAACAAGGTTTTGCTTGCAGGCATTTACCTTCATGAATTTAATACTTGTTACGTTTTAGAGTTTAACAAATTTATTATTACAACTTTGTATAAGTACGCATATTAGCTAATGTTCACGAATCAAAATTTAACAGGCAAAATTTCTTGGTTAAAATAAGGAACGTTTTAAAAAATCTTTTATGCAAATTTTGGACGGAAGGTGCTCATAATCTCTCTTTCAAAGTAGAAAATATACACAACTTTGAGCGTAGAAATTGTTTATTAGCAAAAAAAATTTGAAAGGAAAATAGTGTAAACTATCATAGTATTTAATTGCATGGTTTACCGTAAAATGTATATGAAAATAAGTTATAAATGACTGTATAATTATTATGGAGGCAGTTTGGTCATCGTGTCCACACTTATTGCTAGTTGATTACGTATATAAATACACAAACTTTTAGTAGATTCAGTTTATAAAGCAATCTCCTTTATAAAGTGAAATATATCATTATAAATTTTGTTATGGAAAAATTCAACCAGGAGGTCAAGTTAGAATGTTAAGGAGTTTATATCTTCTGCTATAAATTCGTGGATTTCTGTTATAAGTTATTTTAATGTAACAGGCCAGACAGCGCAGGTCTCGTAGGACGATAATAATTTTTTTGGTGAGCGTTGCAGTAACTTTCAATTTTTCCTTCCCCTGCGTATCTCAAAAGTATTAACCTTAATTCAATAAATGACACAGCTAAGACTTCTGATTGTGGACTGCATTGCACTGTTTTAGTAGTTTTAAATACACCATTGATATTTAGCAAATAATAGTTGAAACTTATATCGCAAGTAAATCTACTTCTAAGGACAATTATGTTTTTAGAGCCAAACATAGCCGATGTAAATTTTTCTTTTTCTTTTTAAAAACATAAAATATTGTCTAGCTTTGCTTGGGTTAAGGTAGCCATACACGTGCAGGAAATCCTTGAGATTTGGACTGCGCAGTCCAAACCTCGAGGATTTCCTCGACGTATGTGGGGAAGCCTTAAGGCCGGTGGCAAACGTACAGTTCTCGAAATCTCAATCAAAAAACCTTAATTTTTCTACCTGCAGGCCGCAAATGCGTAGTTAAACGCGGCGTGTCAGTCGGCCTTAATGTTTTGTGAGATCTGGTTGATGATCGTTGTGGTTAACGTCTTGTCTCGCTAATTTTTAGGAGATTTCATTAAAATTTTCGAAAACGAACCTCGCCTATGGCAAGTCTAGTCAAAAGACTATCATGATAGAAATTAAAAGGATGCCGGGTAGGAAAAACTGAAGGAGACTGAGCCGAACGCCGTGAAAGATAGCGTAATTAAGAAAATTAACAATGTGAGTACTTTCCGAAAAGAAATGAAAAAAATTAAGGAGTCTATGAAGTCAGGAGCATCTGCTGACTCTGTGTACACTGTACAAGCCAAACTTGTGGTACTTCACACTGTTGAGGTAGGCGTTTTCGGTATGATGTGTCCAAGGGTCTGCGGAGAAATTATTGTTAAGGTCTTCGTAGTTCCTTCCAGTAGCCAAATACCTCAATATCGCAGTGAGTCTATCGCGGGGAAGAATGGCTTGTCTTATCACCGTATCTTCTTTTGCGATAAAAGGAGTGACCAATGAAACCCAAATGTAGATAAGTTTCTTGGTCCATCCTCAAGTAATTATAAAAGACATTTGGGAAAACCTCCATTTTTAAAAGAAGATTTGTGTGGCAATACTTTCTTCTAACAGTCATTCCTTGCACCATACTGTGCGCTTTTTCTTGCCAGTTGACATACAATTTACTGCGATTAGGCAACCGACAGCCACCAAAATATCGTATCTGTTGATGTCATGACTTGTAATCAAGATCTGACATAAAAATTCGAAAATTTCTCGCGCCGTGTATGTGCGAGGTCTCAGTTAAAGAAATCCTCAAGGAAATTCTGCAGGCTTTTTCCTTGAGAATCTCCTGCACGTGTATGGCTACTTTTAGGCACAAACTTTTAAAATTGTAATTTTTAAACCAGGCTCTGTAATTAAAAAAAGATCAACATGCTTCATTTAACTTCGGTTGTTTGTTTCTAAAGATAAGTAATCTAAAGATGAAGTATAAAACTCTCTTAATATTTAACATTTTCAGAAATTAATCCGTGTACTAGTATTAAAAGTAATGTTAGCCTGCAAATGTTCCACATTTACCATACTTTGTAATAAGCTAAAATTGACTTTATTTTATGAAAGTTATCCCCACACAAAAATTTATAGATTAAACATCATCCTTCATGTATTCTAAATACATTTTGTATGTAATCCTATTAATGCCGTGACATCATCCCTAGCTAATGCGACTAATACTTAATGAGCTATCCTATGCATTTGACAACACTCGCGTAGCGACACTTCTCTGAGCACTTGTCGTGTACTGTACGTGATTATGACCTACTTGAGTACTTTGCTGAGCACTTATTTCTTATAATTTGCATCAACATGTTTGAAAGTAATCGAAAATAACAATACTCGATCCGACTAGTAACTTTTGGAATTTTACTGGCAGCGATATTCAATTTTCAGTATTGAAATAAGATTTTAGGACCTAAGATAGCTATTTATTCTGAATAGAAATTCAATGCTCTCCTTTTCATTTAAAAATTTAATAGACGATGAGACTAATATCTGATTATACACATTTAAACGTCACTTCTGTTAATAATTAAACTGCTAATTTTAAGTCAAACGTTATTTTATTGATGTCTAAAAATGTATGCTTTTCGTCTATGGATTTTTTTATTTCTTGGATTACCCAACATCATTTTTATGATGGATACTCTCAGGGCTGGGCAAACGTTGATTTTTATTTTTAAAAAATCTAAAATCATTGATTTAAATTTAAGAAATCAAAAAACCACGAATTGTTTTATTTTTTTAAGAAATTTTACTATTTTTCCTTTTTACAACTAATTTATTTATTACTATTATTTTATTATTTATTATTCATATTGCATTATAGTATGAAACGCGTATGAAAGGTCATTTTAATAGACGTCATTAACAAAATTGAGGTTAATTAGAACGCTTGAAGCGGCATTTTAAACTTATTATACCCACAAGTACAGAAAAGATACGAAGATGCACACAATATAGTTATGGCGAAAGTCATTTGGTGGCCACACCAGTTTATTTGTACAGGGTGGACCAAATGCGAAGTTTTACGGGGTATCTCGGTTACCGCAGTAGATAGCGAAAATCTGATTTTGGTCTCTTGGGCTATTTTTTTGAGAAAATAACGCCTATGGCCTATGCAATCAAATTTTTTCTATCGGATTCCATTTTGGCACTACAGACGAAAAATGAAATTTCATCTTTTTTGAAAATTTGCTATAACTTCTTTATTTATTAAATTAGAACAAAATGTTATGTAGGTTTTTTATACAGATTTTTATGCTTAATTTAAAAACAAAAGTAATTCTTTTTAAGTTAGCTTGACTTTGGAGATATGGGGTAAACTTATATATTTTTAAATGGAAACTCTAGTCGACCATGACTTTATGTGAAAGAGTATTTTTTTAGCTACAAAAATACATAGCTTTATATATTTGTTGCAAAAAATAACCGAGATATGGCAAATTTTGTAAAAATTCGATCATCAAAGTTTGCCATGATTTCGTAAACAAGTGATGTTTGCAATTATTAAACAACCAAACGTCATTGCCAAGTAAATTCTGCAGCAACTGCTACGGTTTTATCACTTACAAAGTAATATTCTAACATTTTAAACTTTTTGAAAAGCTAAAAAAATACTCTTTCACCTAAAATCATGGCCTACTAGGGTTTCTATTTAAAAAAATGTAAGTTTACTCCATATCTTAAAAGTCAAGATAGCTAAAAAAAAAATGTCTTTTTGTTCTTCAATTAAGCATAAAAATCTGTATAAAAAACCTATGTAAAATTTTGTTCTAATTTAATAAATAGAGAAGTTATAGTATATTTTCAAAAATGATGAGATTTCAATTTTCGTCTGTAGCGCCAAAATGCAATCCGATAGAAAAAATCTGATTGCATAGGCGTTATTTTCTTTAAAAAATAGCCAAAAAGACCGAAATCAGATTATACGCTATCTATTGCGGTAACCGAGATACCACGTAAAAGATTCGAATTTGGTCCACCCTGTACAATGTCTGTATCTGTTTGTTTTTTTAAATTTCGTGACGAATATTGGACTTTTAAACTAATAACGAAGCACTTTTTCTGCCGAAAAAAAAGTGACGAATGTTGAGTTTGACGAACAGACAAACACTGTATTAGCCTTTAGTTTATTAATTTTTATTTGACAAGATTGGGTGAGGGTTACCAGTTTTAATGTTTTGTAATAAAGTATTAAATGATGATCGATGAACGATCAAAGTTTTCCAAAGTTTTCATAGTTTAGAAAATGTTTTTCAACAAACCAAGTATGTTTAATCACGTTTAAGCTGTATTTTGAAAAAATATTTAGGTAATTTAATTCCATTTTTAGTGCTTAATTAGTACCTTTACTTTCAGTCGATAATATGTAACTCAAAATAGGTGTCGTTATCTCACGAAACATCTTTCACAAATGTAGGCCATTTGGTTCTGAACGTTCATCATGTGCTACAAAGATGTCTCTATTGTTATTTTCTATTACGTTTTGTTATCATTATTTGTGTTAAAAATGTTTACGTTATAGATGATGGTGCAGCAACGACTACAGAACTATAAGTTCGGATTTAAAGTGATATGCAAAATTTTTATTATCATTTTATAGTGTTTCAGAATGGCTTCCAGCGGTGCATTCGCGAGCCAAAGCTCTTTGTAAAGAAAAATGGGAACAATGGATACAGGAAATGTATGCAATATCATCAACGGGTCACAGTTTATTTTTCCAGCAATAAACAAACAGAGCAATATTTTAGTGTTGAGTCACCGCAGGGAATACAATAATGTCATATATCGCACTTGTAAATTATTGTAGGAGGTTTATGAATACTAATGGCTTAATTAAACTCGTTTATAAAATGAATAACAAAGAATTTTAAATTTCGCACAGCCGGTCTCAAATTGCAGCACAAAAGCTAAATAGGTGTAATAAAGTTTGTAAATTATAACATAACCTAGTTTATATTCCATAAAATTTTACTGAAAAGAACTTGGTTCGGTCTTATTTTTTATTTCCTTACAAGTCGCTTCCTTCTTATAGTGGTTGGGTTCCGATTTCAAAGAAGAGTTTTGTAACAATGACAAAATATTTTATGGACTGTTAAATATATTATAACTTTTTTAAAGTTAATTTTGTCGTTGTAAAATTCTTTATAAGCAGATAGAAGTGTGCTTAAATTAACAAGGAATGTGTTTTTAACGAGCTACGTATATTTCGCAAGCGGATTAAGACATTAGATTTTCGATTTTACTATTAGTTATAGTCGGTAATTTTGTATTAGTTTTCTATAACCTTTTAATAAGCTAATATATCCTTTTAATGACGTTGTCTAATGCTCTACAACCTGCAAATCTATAATTTTCTTCTTCTTTATACTTACCTTCACACCTTTCGATGTTGAGGTATGATTTTACTAATTCTTGAAGATGCTTCACCAATAGATTATTCTTATTGGCTCACTGCGTTTCACCATTTTTTTCTTGGCCTTCCTCTATTTCTTGTTCCCAGAATCTTTTTTTTCCATTTCAATTTTGCGTACCTACTTTTTGGCACACGTTATAGATGTCCCAGCCATCATAATTGATTTGTCTCCATCTTTTTCTTTATATCTTTCTTAGTTTTTTTTTTTAAATGAGAACTTCTTACTTATCAAGCATTTATACTTAAGCAGTGTGGTAAAATTTTTCAATCTCTGCAAATATCGTTTCTAAATATATAAATATTGATATTTCTAATATTCTTTAAACTAATTTGCTGACATTGTATGTGTAAGGCTCTAATAACTATATTTTATTTTTAAATAACAATAAAAATTAGCACTTAAATGTGCCTATATAATTCAGAACCACACTGATTGAACTATTTTTGTACAACAGCATAACAGAAAATAATAAATGTTTTATTTTCAAAAAAATCCAAGTGGCTTAGTTCCAATGGAGCGAAATAGTGTTTCGTCTTGTGTATTAACGCGAACTGATTTATCTTCATTGCAGTGCAACGTTATTATGAAATTTATCATCATTTTCTTACTTCATTTTAGACAGTCCCTCTGCAGATGTTTGTACAGGAGAAATATTTGAAAAGGTACTTAAAATTGTATAGGGATTAAAATGAAGTAGGTATTAATGAAATTCTTAAATTAAATTAGATTATTAGATGTAGATGTAGAAGACAATTTGAATATTTAAAAATACATATACCTATAAAGTCTATTCTACAAAATGGGCCCTAGACTATAGCGACTTCAATTGTGATTTAACTATCAACAAACCATATACAGGGTGTAAATAAAGTGTGGTACACCCCCTTATTTCTTTAGTTTTTATTTTAGATAAATGAAATTTTAGACATATGATATGTCTAAAAAACCGGGCTTTTTGAGCACGAACACATTTGTTTCACTTCCGGTTTCGCGGGAAATTACCCAAACGTTGTTATTTTAAATGAAACAACCTGTATATTGTTACATTTTTGGAAAGAGGAAGATTATACAACTGATCTATTTTGGTTTATTCTTATAACCTCAAAAAAACTGTGAAACAAACTTTAATTTTTGTTTAAGGGTGGCGTGACCTGCATAAATTGAATTTTATTATGTCAACAATTGTCAAAAAAACGTTTTTGTCATTTTAATTGACATTTAGGTTACTTTAATCGGTTTTGAAGGTTGCGGAATCGGTTTTTTAACAAAAAGGTTAATTAAATGGAGCATCTTCTAACGAATCCATCGATACCAATAACTTGTATTTTTATTAAGAGTCTGCTTCAAAAACTTCAAATTATTGTGAAGATTTATTAAAAGATCCTTTTAATCGCAGTAAGGGTGTTCCTTTTATACTTGGGGTCATTTCCGGCGAATGTGGAAGTAAAAAAATAGTGTACATAATTAAGTTTAAGTTATCAGGTTTTTTCACATATTATGGGTCTAAAATTTATTCATCTAAAATCAAAACAAAAAGAAAACGGAGCTTACCAGAACTAAGTTACTCCCGGTATAATGCAGTCTAAAAAATTGAATGTGAGATCATAAGTAGGATAACACAAATTATTCAAAAATGTCGTTGTTTTTATGAACTATGGTTTAAACAATAATGAAAATTGCATCTCAATTAATTTTGGTATTATCCCTAATCTCGTTTAAATTAATTAATTTGGATGATTAAGCTTTATGCTGCAAACTATTACGAGTGTAAGCAAATTTTTGTTTTATTTAATTAACAGAATGCACTTTACGATAGTACAAATAGTTTTGTGCAGCGGACTAATTATTAGATATTCCGGGTATCACAGTTTCTGGTCTTTTAGGAAAGGGATTTTACTAATTAAGGCGATTGTGGACCAATATAGTCCAGCTTGGTCATTAGTGAAATAACGTCGCAAACTCTACACTATATATTAGTATTACATCGGATATAACAAAGATGTGATTTGCGTAAACTATATAAATATGCTGAAATATTATTTAAGGCCATATTCATCGCGACGTACATGGAATAACTCCTTATTGAGGGTATACAGTTTTAGTTTTCCTCTTTTCAATAATATAAGGTTTAATATATTTATTTTGATATTTAGGCTCAAAACAAATAAAACTCATCAAAAAGTCCCTACAAAGCTAAAGAGTGCCATGAAACAAAAGACAATTTAGTTCTGTCATTTAACACAAATTTTATCTAATGTAAAAGTAAAACATTAAATTAAAAATAAACCAAAATTTATTAATTTTTTAAAAGCAGGATTTTGTCTAATGATTATGGTACAGCTTGTTTTTTTTTTCTAGACTATCATAACCAAAATACTGAGACAATACAAAAGTCGACTTTTAAGTATTACCAAATCACTTTTACAACCAATTTATTTTAAGCATTTGTTCAACAAATAACAAAAATAACATGAAATTTTGAAATCGAATATTTAACTGAAACAAAATATTTATAGATTATATTAAGTTTAATAATATAGGTACTTAACAATAATAAAATAAATTGGAGTATATTTTTAAAATGACCTCCATTTTTTTGTAAACACGATCTGGCTCGTTTAATAATACATCTGTTATAATCTTATAAGAGTAGTAATCTGTTATAATCAGGGACTAAAAACGAAAAAAATTCCGTTCGTTTCTGTTCGGAACGAAAACGAAATATATCGTTTTCGTTCTTTTCGTTCTAACCGAAAAAATTCTTTTTTCGTTTTCGTGAACCGAAATAATAACGGTTAAAACCGGTTTTACAATATTTTTTTGTCATCAAAAAATCAATTTTTTTTCTAGTCACCACAACGCTCTATAAATACGATAACAATATTTGCGTCTCAACTAAAATATAAACGATGACGAAGGGGTTTGATGCTCACGGACAGCATATTTTAGACTGGCGAACCATCGCCATATTAAATTTACCAAATCGTTAAACACATTAACATTTAACCATTTTATTAAGTTTAATACCCGTAAGGTGCAAAAACACAACGTGATTAGGTTAAATTAGACACACGATATTTATCTAAAAATATGAAAATATAGCAAGTGCTATTTTAAATTTGTTTTAGTACTAAAAATCTATGCATTTGAATTAAATAAGATCCTGCTGTAATTATTTAAAAAGACAAAATAATTAATTCAAGTGGATAATTTACTAAATGTTATAAATAAAAAAGATATTTAAAAAAAAACTTATATTAACTTGAAATATACTTTAACTTTATAGTTTGTACATACCATACAATATACATTTTCACATTCCTTAAATCTTACTAGCAACACATCTTCCAATAAATCTTCTTTTACATTAGTCCTTTTCGAAGTAAGAATAAATTTTACTATTATTGTGTCTAAACGCAAATAAAACATACACATTGATTATATATATCCAATCAAGTGTATATTCTATATTGATGAAACAAATTAGGAATAAAGAATATCTGTACCGTTAATTGTGTTACACGAAATTGCAAGTATAAACAATAAAGTTGTTAATACATATTCACGTAAATATATGGAGAAAAGTGAAGCTCACTTATTTCAAGTGAGATTTTTTACTGCCTCGTGGAGTCTCCCCAGCACAGAAAGTAAATTCGCGTTTGTGTTTAACAAATAAAGTTGAAATAGCGACAAAACCGGTTAAAACCGGTTAAAACCGGTTAAAACCGGTTTTGGAAAATATTTATTTCGTTTTCGTTCTTGAACGAAAAATAATAATTTCGTTTTCGGTTTCGTTTTCGTTCTTAAAAAAATTTCGGTTAATTTCGTTTAACGTTTTCGTTTTCGTTTCGTTCTCAGTCCCTGGTTATAATCTTTAAATATTTAGTTTGAATTAAATATTCTATTTAAAAAATTACAAATTTCATGCTATTTTTGTTATTCGTTGAACAAATGCGTAAAATAAATTGGTTGTAAAAGTAATTTTGTAATACTTAAAAGCCGACTTTTGTTTTGTTTTTATTGTATAAGTATTTTGATTAAGATAGTCAAGTTAATAAAAAAAGCTGTACCATAATCTCTAGACGAAATCCTGCTTTTAAAAAACTTAATTGTCTTTAGCTTTACAGGGACTTTTTGATGAATTTTATTTGTTTTGAGAGTAAATAACAAAATAAATATATTAAACCTTATATCATTGAAAAGAGCAAAAAAAAAGTTTCGTTATAAGGTCATAGCCAACTATAGTTTCCATTTAAAAAAACGCAAATTTGTAATTTACCTAGGAATTTAAACAATGTTGAAACATATGAATGTTTTCATTTTATAGTGCGTAAAAAAAAGTCCTAATTTTCCCCAAAAGTATTTTTAACGGAGTTTATCACGATTTAAAAAAAGTGCTTATTTTGATTTTTGTTTATTATCTAGCGTGCCACGATAATTTTTAAAAACATTAAAGCTTCACTGAATAGGTGTCTGAAAATGAAACAATTCGTCTAATTTAAACTTCTTTCTAGGTCTTACCATTTACGAGATCCCAATAGTGGCCCTTTTATGTGGACCACCCTGTATAAGATCTGCTTTAATTGCTAACAAATCCTTTAGCAAAGTAAATCCAGGACTGATCCGGGCCCAACCTTTATGAGGGCTTTGGTCTCTCAATTAATTTCCTATGAAATCACTCTTAAGCAACGCCAAAAAATAGTAATTAAAAATCAGCGAAATTTTTAGGCAATTGCGTTAAGGAATAAAAAATTAAAACACTGCAAAGTATAAATTGTCTGCATGGAGCTGATATTTCATATAGGCAGTGTCAGATTCAACAGAATCAAGTAATAAGGCCCTTATTTTAAGATGAACGAGGCCTAAGCTGCGAAATGTTTAAGTACATAAAGAGAAAGTAAAAATGACTAATTTTCTTGGTGAAAAACAAAGTGGATATTTCGGTATAGATGTAAAGCAAATGGTGTTAGAGAGCATGTTTATTTTAAAGAATATCAATTGATAAAAATTGTAAGTAAGTTATCGGAATATATTGTTTAATGAGAGCTTCATTTATTTTTTATTTTATTGCTGATCTTAAAGTTGTTTATAAGTGCGGGATTTTGAACGGTTTGTGATTTTCTACCAGTAAATTCTTTAGCTCAAAAAGCTGAAGATGTCCTTTTAACAGAAATGAAACGTCGGTTCTAAAATCGTAAGAAACTAGGGTAAAATCTGAGTAGGTAAGTCATCTTTCAATAATTTAATATCATTGGACATACACAACTTTGCTAAGTATTTGAAAATTTTATTTCAATCCTTATTTTCATTGGAATATATATATTTTTTAAGTTTGATTTCCATAATCCATTTTATTATCTAACACTTTTAGCTTGTCACGTTTATAAGTTCTCTCTTTAGACAATAATAAATAACCATTACTTTATGTGGAAAAAAACTTAAATAAGATTAGTTAAATTGTCGGTGAAACTCGTTCATTGCCCTTTGGGCTTTACTTATGGGAATAAATACAATTTGTAAATAAAAGTACAGAGCCTGCATTTCTCTGCAGCAGTCGCACTGCAGCACAAATTAATATGAGCTTTAAAGCAATGTTCAGTTAAATAAAGCCGTGCTTTTTGCATTATTCCTACATAAAAAGCGACGGTTCAGTTATAATTACCCACATCTGTATTCATTCCTATTAATAAATTGCTTTAATTTAACGAAATTTATAAATTAATTTTATTCTGTTCAAACAGTTCGTAAAAACTGATTGTTTGTGACATTTATTTGTTTTTAATTGCTAACTTCTGTAAGTTTAATAAAATAGATATGGAAATGGATGTAAAAAGCAATTATGTTCGTCATATATGTAATTGCAGAGGTTACTAAATTGTTAAAAACATTGTTTAGCACCATTTAATAAAAAAAACTTATTAGGAAAAGTATTGAAAATGTTTTGTTGTAAAACAGTTTTTTTTTTCTGTTAAGGACAAAGAAATAAAAATACACTCACGCAATTGCGGGATTAGAAATCCTACTTTTAATTTGCTCGAACAATTTAATATTAGGAAAGGATCAAGTGAGCAGTTTTTCCAGCAGTTTGCTTTTAGTTCGTGGCTATTTCTAACCAAATTTACTGGTCTTAGGTTATACGGGTATTTTTTGTTGCAATAAGACTACTGGAAAAATATGATGGTAAAAACTAGTCTGAATTGCCAACAAAGTTAAAGTTGTTCATTGGCTGCACTAGTTTTTTAAATGCAATGCAGTTATTGTTTGGATGAAGTTACTTTTGTATTGCTGGTTAGGTATGTAAGGTGATTTAAAATTTGATAAAATATTTTGTAAATGTTTCAAAGAAATTACGCTCAAATTACTAAATGGCAATCTTTAAATACTGTATGGGTAACACAGGAGTACTCAGTGCTTTTTTTCTGCATGTATCCAAATTTGAGAAATAAAATAAAAGTCCCCCCGATAATTTTCGATAAGGAATTGCCGTCCGGATTTTTTCTCAATATTTAAGAAACATCTCCATAGGATCACTATAAGAAGGGATTAGGTATTTTAAGTCAAAATGTTCTTAAGAATATAGGGTCGTAATAGAAACCATAACGTTAGAATTTTTACATTTGGTACATTGTTTAATTTATTTTAAAGATGTAATATTATAGTTAATAAAGTAAATAAAAGTATTGGTTACAATGTTACAAAGTGAAACAAAATTTTCAGACTGATTCTTCAAGTAAGTGATTGGAAATGCTATATGTGTGGAATATCATTTTGTCCCTTATTAAAACTTTATTAAACAGCTTCTGGCGTTGAAGCAGCCAATTAGAGAATATTTTGCTGTAAATAAATTCTAGCGATTAACTGATTGGGAGTTAATTCGTTACATTACCCTGTAATATCCGCACTTAATAAGAAAAATAAAAGTCCTTTTACATTAGATTGCAAAAGTATTGTAGTTATAGTTATAAAGCACATAACTAACGTTAAAGCAAACACTGGTGAAATTAACCTTTATAAATGTGTCGTTTTAAATGTACAACTGGCCAGTAAAATATTTATGGGACTTTTGTTTAGCTGCATTAATTCTTACACGTTTTTAGGGACACGATATATTACGGAAAACCTCTGCTTTGCCCACATTGGTACAAATTCTGGACACGTTTGTAAGCTCTATTCTCGTGGGACTGTTGTTACATGATAACCCGCGCGTGTAGTATGAAACACGAAAAAAAAAGTAAGGAAATATCAACATTAAAACTTCACAATATTTACTGCGCGGTAAGGGTTTTTTATTTAAATTCAATCCAATGCAAATGTTTGCTTGCATTCTTAAACAAATGTAAGAGGAATTGCTACTCGGAACCTAAGGGATCAGTTTCAGTGCTTATTTGGTTACCTAATTCAACAAATAATACAAATATTCTCCGAGAATATCAGCAGTGTTGACTGAGACCAATATTAACTTAATTTGATCAAGGGGTTCAATCGGATTTATTTATATCCTTTTGTCACTTTAGACTAGACATTTTGCAATAGTAATGCTTTTACTTGCTAAAGCTGTGTGAATAAATTTGCGGAGAGGATAAATCACGGTCATTTCAAGGTAGTAGAGATTTTTTTCAGGTTGTATTGTGAATGCTTTATTCCTTGCAGTCAAGGTGTCAACAATGTGCGACAGGGCCGGTCATATATATATTTGGGCCCGGGTGGAACAACTTTGTAGGGGCCCCCTATTAAAATTTTATCTGGAAAATTTACACATTAAATTAATAATATTTGAATTATTTAATATATACATTAATAATATAAAGTTTTAATAAATTTAGATTAAAAAAACTCGCAGAAATATTCTGGTGTCCAATATTTCAGGGTTTATACAGGTTGTGTATAAATTGGTGGAAGCGCTATACCGTGGCGATGTTCTTCGTAAAATTCTAAGTAGAAAATCTTAATACAAAAATGTTGTGCCATGCTTCCTATGGCCTCAGGAACCATTTATAAAAACAAAAAATTGGCAACATTGCATCTATTGATTTGCGTTTGAACATTTTTTTATCAGCAATTTTTACTTAGGTAAATGGCTCATACAATTTGTACTGTTTTAAAACTACGCTATTTTTTGTTTCTCCCTTTTTTATACACTGTTTTTAACTACTCTTCCTATTCGTTAGTCTCTTAAATTATTTATGAAGTTTTCATTTCACTACAATCGATAATTTTTTGGCACAAAATTTACAAAATCTTTTTAATACCTGTCAATTTTGGCTTCCCCAAGTAGGGGTCCCGGGGGTATTGCACCCACTGTCCCCAACTTGACCGACCCTAATGTACAAGTAAAGCAACATATTTGTAATTATTGTAATATCATAATCAGATATTTTATGTTTATAGCAAATATTTCCACCATAAAATAGACTTAATTAACTCTCTTCAGTTATGCATTTGGCTTGTTATTTCCAATACTTAAGCTTCTTATTATTTTAAATGCGATGAATGCAGATTATATTATATCTAACACTTTATTTGTTGCAAAGTCGAATCTTCAAAGCGTTATTTAAAATCTGTAGCCATTTTAAATTCTTTAGAATCCCCTTAAACGTTACCATAACATTTGAAGCAACGAGCTTAAGTTACGGTGTCAATTTTTTCGAGAATGGCGCCCGAAGAGAGCGTTTTGTAGATCAACAAGGGAAAGGCGACGATAAACGTTTAGCCCTCTAATTTATTGAATTTACTGAACACGTATCAGGGGTTTATTGTAACTTGCCACCGATCTCGATATCCCATCTCCGCCAGGCATCTTTAGTGAATTCTGTGCACGTAGCAGGGTGTTAGAAAAGCCAACAGCTGTTCCAAAAATTGCTATACATAAAGTTTTGGGTGACTTTCCGGTTTTTCATTTAGAAAATGTTGTAAATAAAAAGATTAGAGGTCCCGAATACAAACGCTGGGATCTATACTAAATTTTTCTTTGTTGAAAATGGCATACAGGTTGATATAAAACATCATTGTGATAAAAATAAGTAAAACTTTTCATCTGAGTAATGTTGACTAAGCTACGTAAATATTTAAAGTAAAAGCGAAATAATTTTAATAAGCTTTTTGTAATATATCATATAAAAAAACAATAAAGAACATGATTGTAAAGTTACTTCACAATTACAATAGTACAAATTTTTTTCCAACTTCTTTTAAAAGTTAAGAATACATTAGATATGCAAAAGAACCAAAGACACAAATCTGTCCTTTTAATATACTTCACAACCGCCGGAAATTGTTAATACCTTCAACCGCCGTTAACGGTCATTTTGGCCGCTGTTTAAATTAAGCCTTCTTACTGTTTGTCAAATTTTATCATGTATATTAACACAAATAAAACATACCTACAGAATATAATAATATTGCGCTAAGTTTAAGTAGGTACTTCAAAATAAATATTATAATAAAAAATATTTTAACATAAATATTAATTTGCACAATTTAAACAAATTACAGTTGTTTGTACTCTTCCAGCACATTGCCCGTAAACATATTCGTTACACAAACATTTGGAGTTGTTTAATTCGGCATTGATGTCTTTTAAAAGCTTTGTGTTGGCCTTTACTGGAATTTCTTGGAATAACACTTTTTGCAAAAAACTATATTTTCTTCCAAGTTTTTTAGCTAGATGTAATAGTCTCTTATCGTACCTTCACCTGTCACTTTCTTATAAACAACACACGCATTAATTAAGGTCTAATTAGGTCTAAGATATTGTAGAAATTGTGAACAGGCCATCTTCGTGGACCTTCATCTATGGAATATTTTTTTTGCCGTTTGATCTATGTCAACGCCATTTTTTGTTTCCTTGTAAAATATAGGAGTAACTGTTTCTGGTTTTTTCTTCTTCCCTGGAGCTAGGTAAGTACTGTTATAGTTGTATAAAACGAACTCAAAATCGTTACATTTTTATTTGGTTTAGCTTGATATATTGTCATTGTACTATGATCCAGATACATTATTGTAGCAGAATACAATAATTGCATTTTATTGTTTTTGCAAAGATATTCAATTGGATACCAATAGCTAATTATAAATGGAGAAGCTAGATTCTGGAACAAGGAAAAGAAAACAATCCAAAAAACTCATAGCTGGACAAGAGAGAGCCGAGAATAAAATAGATAACGACCCAGCAAAGGAAAAGGACAGAATAAAAACACGAACAAATATGAAAAAAAAAAGAGATATATTTGGAAATTAGGAACTTGGAAGGTAAGGAAAGGAATTGATGCTCACGCATGAAATTTATAAATTGGAAACATACACAGGGAAAATGGACTCGGGACGCGAGACCAACCTCCGTCGCCTGAAAAGGCATAAGGAGACAAGACAAGAAGAAGAAGAAGCAAAGATATTAAATTTTTTTTTCGTGCTAGATTAATAGTGCTAACTATGGTAGAATTTTTTTTAGCCAACTTATTGGCCAGTTTCACACTAGTGAATCGGTTGTTACATTTCTACCTTTATTCGAAAACGGTTCTATTTATTTTAGTACAACATATTCAGCAAGTGGCTGATCAACCGGGCGCGTCTCATCTTTCCTTAAATAAGGAAAAACCGTTCAGCAAATACTTTGTTTTTTTGTCGGCTGCCAACCAAAACTTCTTCCAAATTTATCTGGTTTGTTGGCCATTTATTAATTAAATCGTCTGTGTCTCGAAAAAATGCTAGGTGCTATAACCTCCAAAACATGTCCAGCTTTTGAAGTTTGTTTGCTTTCTTCTGGTAGAGTGACAAGTTTTTTCGCAAACGATGTTGGGTAACGTTGCCTTCGGGTACATTTGATGTACTTGGTACATTTGACGTACTTGGATTAGTAATTACATCATTTTCACTGCTGCTAGATTCCCCACTAAGATTTTTAGTAATTAATTAATCGAATTTACCAACTACAAGTGTATCATCATCTTCTGCACTTTCTCCTCTAGATTTTCTGGTAACTTTTCTAACTCTTCTAAATATTTTAGCGCTGCCGCTTGTGTTAGGTCATGAGATAAACACATTTTGTCAATTTACTAGCACTAGCACTACAAAAATTGTTGGTCTGTACAATATAATGACACAGCAGCGATATATTATGTATAGAAATATTTCGCTGAAGAAGTCAAACTTGCAGATTTACAACTTGCAAAATCATGAAATATAAAACAAGCGACTATTGATAAACATAACAAAATTTGCTAAAACACTAAAACAATGAAAGATTTTGTGTATTGTAAACATTTTCAACAACGGTCAAATTGACCGTATTTGGCGGTTGAAGGTACAATATTTGAAATTTCCTAGAAAGTTTTTTTTTTAAATTTTGAAACTTGGTACCTATACTTAGGATAAGCTAAAAATAACTTAGGAAAATTGCTGAAAGCGCATTGTTGTACTTAAAAGAGTAACCGATCGAGCTCAATTTAAAGAACGAGAACAGTTAAATTTACCGCTGCGGCGGTTCTAGTGTTAATGAGATTTTTTTGCACACATTTTTTTTTTCGGAGGAAAACCAACTGTTAATATTGATACATAACATACATTTTGTAGAAATAATAAAAACGACCATAATTAGTTTATTATGGTAATTTAATATAAACCAGCTTGATAATTTGGGGCAATCGTGTATAATATACGTTATTTTTAATAAATCAAGTTACTTTTAACCAATTCCAAGTTGCGCAACATTTGCAGTTTTGTGATATACATTTTTCTCTTAAGATAAAGCGCCAAGGCATTTTATTCCGCAGTATCAGAAGATGGATAGATACCTATATCAACTCCTTATAAGAAAAACCCAAGTCTTCCTCACGGTTCGTTTGAATAGACGACTTCCTTTTTGGAGTCTCTACGTCGCTAAACTTTATTTACCACATCCTAGAAATGTCACGGTTTTTCTTATATAAAGTGTTACATATACATTTAGTCCATATTACTATGATTTTTTTTTTTTTTTGTAAATAGTAAAGCATACAAAAACATTAGTTTTAAATTAAAAAAAAAAACAATAAAACCATTTTAACTGCTATAGTATACTAAGCCTTATGTTAAACAAAAATGTTTCATTGTTATTTAAATTTAAAAATAACATATTCATTTAAATTTTGATGAGAATATTGCGAAAAATATCACTGATATATGACAAGAGTTACTTAAATATCTGTATTAATCAAGTTTATTGAATAATATTTAATAATATCTTGTTAAACAATTTTCCAGAATTAAATTTATGAAGCAGTACACATTCTTGAAGTTAAAATTATTAAGACAGAATCAAATAGCACTTGAAAACGAAAAACGATCAAAAATCATCTGTTTTATTTAAAATAAGGACAAAGGTTAGTAAAAACATTTACTAAAGAATTAAAAAATATATCCTATTTTTGAATTTTTGCACAATTTAAGTTAAAGAGCATGTGAGACGCATTACGTTATTTTTCTTTATATTTATTAAAACCATACATGTATTAATAACTATATTGCTAATACTTGTAATTTTCTGTAACATATGATACGGTACAGACATACAAAATCTCTTTCTAATCCGGCGATTGGACCATAGAAAGCTAATATACATTGAATTGGACAACCTGAAAAGCGCGTGTAATAGTCACGTCATTTTTGATCGTGTCCGGAATAATCTTCGCCCACAATTCTTCGCCCACAATTCTCCGCCTACACAATTTTTCGCCTACACAATTCTTCGCCCACAATTCTTCGCCCACAATTCTTCGCCCACAATTCTTCGCTCACAATTCTTCGCCCACAATTCTTCGCCTACAATTCTTCGCCCACAATTCTTCGCCCACAATTCTTCGCCCACAGTTCTTCGCCCACAGTTCTTCGCCCACAAATCTTCGCCCACAAATCTTCGCCCACAATTCTTCGCCCACAATTCTCCACCTGCACAATTTTTCGCCTACATAATTCTTCGCCGCTACAATTCTTCGCCGCATACAAGCATATCACAAATTTTGTTTGTAAATGTGATTGTTTTTATTTATAACGTAATTTTTACAGATTATTTTACATTAGGTTAGGTTATTTCAGGTAAGGTTAGGTTATTGTAATTATTATTCATACTATAACAACATAAACAATATTAAAAATCACAACATACGCTATTTTCGTGGCAATTTTTAAACATAATATTAAAAGAAGAAGTATTAATATACAAGAAACAACTTAAGACTTTTGTAAAATAATCTGTAAAAATTATAATAATATAAATAAAACTTGTAATATGCCTTTATGTAACGAAAAGTTGTGGCGGTGAAGAATTGTGTAGGCGAAGAATTGTGTAGGCGAAGAATTGTGGGTGAAGAATGTTCCTAGACCCATTTTTGACAGTCTAAAAATATGACTGTTGAAGTTGATAATCTACGATTTGTAAAAACTACAATGAATTTATAAAATTCTGTTTTAAGTTTTGTAGTTATTTGCCCTGCATTGTTAATAATTACTGGGATCTGCACGCGTAATTAGTAAAAATTACGTTTCATAACAAAACATCAACAATTTTTATGCAGGTCTCTTAAAAATCCTAGTTTTATTTGATCTGCTTCAGTCGCCACCTCCTTGTGTAAACAGGGAATGCGCTATATAGGTATTCTACAAATATCACTAAACAAACACAATTTTTTTAATCAAATAATGGTCGGTACCTTACTAATATTAACTTACATTTAGGTAGTTTTATTAAAAGTCTATCACTTTTGGTGTAATTACGTAGATATAATTATGCCATGTTGAGCTGTCTGCACTAGATAATTTAAATTTACACTTTATTTATAATTATTAATTAAAGGAAGCGTTAGCTAAGTAAACATACAAAGTCTTAATATAGTTTCAATATTTTAATATCGGCAATTTTGTATGTTTTCAAGTTTCCGGCGTCGAAAGTTAGCAGTATTCGACTTTTCAAACATTAGCTGGGAGGATGTAAACGCGGTCTCTTGTGGATTGGAAAAGTTAAATTCTCTTGGGCTGCTTTATAGGCAAGGAAATATAATTAAAATTCGCATTCCGGATTACTAGAGAGAAAGAGGAAAAGTGATGGTTACGCTTTTAATGATGTACGTAGGCCAAAAAAAAAAAGTTTGAGTTGCAAAAAAAATTTTGCAAATGTTTTTAATTTTTTTCTCGTTTATTTCAAAGAAGAATTTTTGTAAAAATATGTTATTTCAACATAGTGATGAAGAACATGGACATTTGAATATATTTTATGCTTAACCGCTGTCTAATTTGATTGAACTTATCTTTCGCTCTGTTTATTTGTCTACATTTCCAAGTAATTTCCTGTACGTGGTTTATAAAAATTAAAAAATCTAAATTGTGCAAAGTATTTAAAAGTTTTGATTTACGAATTAAAGTCTTTGGGCTTTAAGTGTACTTCATAGGAAGTCAAAAATCTTTTGTAAATATATAGATCCACAAAAAAAATTATCAAAAGTTTCCCAACAAAATTGATCCACACATTTTCAGTTGCTTCCTCACAGTGCCAGCAACGTACAGGCAAAACAATTCTTGTGTCTGTATTCTGTGACATTTGACGATTAGCAATAATAAAAGACGGTATTCTTTCTCTTACTTATAATTTAAAAAAAATAAGGTAGTTTTTTTGCGAATTGCAAGACAAAAATTTAAATTTCATTAAGGAGAATGCACTCTTATTTAAATCAATAACTGAATATTACTCAGCAACAAAATTGTAATAAACAATTTAATACAATTAAAAAAAACTGTTTAGAGTGCTATTTATAAATCCACTTAAAAATAAAAGAGCAGCAAAACCATTGTAAATGAATCGTTTTCTAGCTAACTTGTATACGTAAATTTCATTTTCTTTATAAAAAAGTGCAAGCAAACTTCAAACGTGCAAACAGAAAGGTATTTCCTACTACAACATTCTTAAAGTTTAAGAATTTCTGAATTCAGAAGCCAGTTAAATTTTAAGTTCATAGGGCTTTACATCTAGCCTTCTCGTCAGACATATTTCCTAAGGGAAATAAAATGCTGCACTAAATTCCTAAACAACTTTGGATATGACATCGCCAAATGTGACGTACATAGCTACCTGCGATTGTGTATAGGAATTGATGCAAATTGAAAATCCTGTATACATAATTAAGTAGTTAATGCTACAGCAAAGAATTAAAAGATGTTTAATTTTAATTATTTTTAATTTGCGTTAAAATCTTAAGACAGTAAAAAAAAATTATTAATACAAATAAAAAAATCTAATTACAGAGGCTTTAATTCATTTGTGATATACAATGTTTACAATGAGTAATTACCTATGTGTTTTTAAAAAGAATGTTTCGTAGAATTGGTATATCGCATTGCTTTGTCGGTAATAGAGACGACACTTGTTTAGCAATACTATACTACAAAGAAAACCTTAATAAAACGTATTTTTTTTTACTTACATATAAATTTAAACAATTTATCGTCAAGAAAAAAAAAATTGTGTTTTAAAAACCCCTTGTTTATCTATTATGTACGCCTAATTGCATAAATTCTCGATAATTTTATTATTTTATCCAAAATCATTTTATTCTGTAAAACATTGCATGTTTCCTGTAAATGATCATTAAAACAGAAATAACTTGAGAAATGCAACTTTTAGATTCTGTAACTGTTCTATTCAAAATATTTACTTATTTATGTTTAAAAGTCAGTTAAATGGTTTAGGTACCTACTGTAACTTTGAAATACAATGGTAAAATTTTAAACTTGGTTTTATTTTTTTAAGGCAAATGCTATTCACTTAAACTTTAATTGCTTGCTAAGCGCAATCTAAAATATGTTACTATTATATCTGATGTTTAGAATACATGCTGTAGAATTGTCATTTACAAAGCAAACAAACGTTTTTATAGACATAAACAGTCTTAAAAGACGGTCTCAAAACCATTAGTTTTTACAAACGACCTTATGGCGAAACTGTAAAAAGCTTCTTAACAAAACAACCCAAACATGTTGATCTATATTTAGCATTTGCTTGTGAATTTCTAAAGAACCTTCTAAAACGCTCGTTTAGTTCAAAATAACGGACCTTTTGAACTGATGAGTAAGGATAAAGCATGATTAGGTAACTTTACGCAGACGTCTAAATGTCACCTTTAACGAAGATCTTGAACAACACAGCCGGAATGAAATGATACTGTGAATGGTAGCAAAAAGCAAGCTGGTCGGGTTGAACTTAACAACTGAACGGTAAATAAACAACCCTTTAAAGGTTTTAATGAAAACAAATATTTGTTGGGGTTTATACAAGGCTAAAATTATTGAAATTATATTAATTTTTATGATACCTAAAATGTAGGGAATCTAATCAATTTTCTAAGAAGGTGTAAAAATCTTTAAATGCAAGTGTCACAGATGAAAGAAAGTAGTGATAATCATTGTTTGATACATTTACGTCCATGAAATATATAAATATAAAAATATCAGCTTTTGTTGTGCTTATCACTTACCTACTAGTTACCATTACATACTTTTCAAATTATTTGCAAAAACTTTTTAGGTTGATTGCTAATATTTAATCTTGTTGCTGTAAAATGATTGCAGTTTCAAACTAAATATTTTTCAAATATAGTTCGATCTATGAGACACGTTGCTTTGAATTTTTTTAAGTATCTCATTAGCCGATTTGTGTCAAAATTGCAGCGTCCAGCTAATTCCTTTCTGTACCTTAACTGACTTGTCAGGATGGTTTAGACCCTGTTACAGCTTGCGCATCGCTTGCTGTTTGAAAGAAAATACATAGCGTATCTGTATTATTTTCTTATCGACTTTGTAATGAACATTTTTGCTTGGAACATGCATTGATGGTTTGCAAAACCTGCTTCTATGGTAAAATTGATGGTTATATCTTTGATGAGTATAAAGGTGGATAACTACCAACTTTTTAAATAGTTTTTGGGCAATGATTTGTATTTGACTGATTCTGTTGGAGTGGTTGATGATTTGCTGAAGTTTTTTTTATAGGTTATTACTTACAATATATCTTCTCAAAAAACATCCTAAACAAGTTTCTATTATATTGGTAGGTACGAGGGCAATCCCAAAAATAAGGTCTCCTAGTATTTAGAAATAGAAAACAAGATTAATTTTAATAATGGATACATTATTTTAAAACTTGATTATTCCTCTGTTTTTCTACATAATCGCCATTTCGGTCGATGCATTTTTGTAGGCGCTGTGGGAGTTTTTGTATGCCCATGTCATACCAGCACCAGCTCGCCGCCATGCCGTTGAGGAAGCGTTTCTTTCACCTCGCTCGTCATCGTCGCTGAAGCGTGTTCCGGCCAGATGTTCTTTCAACTTAGGAAACAAGAGGTAGTCACTGGGTGCCAAGTCCGGACTATAGGGTGGGTAGGTGATGATGTCCCAAAAAAATCGTGGGAAGAATCAACGCGTTGCCGTTTGTGGTCTTCTGTATGCATTCGCGGTACGCATCTTGCGCACACTTTCCGATATTTCAACTTTTCAGGCAAAGTCCAAAGAATGGTGCTTCGACAAATCTCAGGAACCAAAATGCAGAGATTATCGAGAGTGATCCTCCGATTTGCAAGCATGATTTGTTCAACCTGCCGGGAATTGACAGTCTCATGCTTGTTTCTTCATCGTGAATTTCCATGCGACCAGCTGTAAACTCCCTACACCACTTGCGGACATTTTTGACATCCATGCACGACTCTCCATACACTTCCGTCAATTGCCGATGAATCTAGATGGGTTAAGCGCCTTTTGCGTTCAAAAACCGAATAACTGCATGAACTTTGCACCTAGCGGTAGCGGCATGCGAGAGCTTGACAGCGAACGGCTGCCGAGTCCAATCTGAAAAAAAAACGCAAGACTAAACGATGGCTTGCTTCAGAGTGGGGAAAGCAACAAATACGGCAGTATGGCCAACAGCTGCGCGAAAAGTTTCCCTGCGGCCGTAGCGCTTTGAAGACCTTATTTTTTGGATTACCCTCGTACGTTTCGTTAGTAGATATACAGGGTGTGTAAAAATTGGCGGAAGCGCTACATGTGGCGATGTTCTTCGTAAAATTCTAAGTCGAAAATCTTAAGACGAAAATGTTGTACCATGCTTGCTGTGTCTGCAAGAGGTCCTCAAAGTTTTGACATTTAGTCCTTTAATAAGCGTTATTATTTAATACTTGTAAATGAAAAAGCTGCAATTTGGAATAAAAATAAATTTCGAATAGTATTTTTTCCTAGATATTGTGTTGTTCCTTTCAAAAATTGGTGTTGAAAATATGTAAATCACTGATTTGAATGAAAATAATACATATGGCAACATTGTCATTAGCTGTCATCTCTGTTTTTCTCGTAATTATTTCTAGTTTGTGTTTTACGATACCCATGAACTGAAGGCTTTCAGTTCAAACAAAAGTTGTAAATACCTAAGTAAAAATTGCTGATAAAAAAATGTCCAAACGCAAATCAATGTATGCAATGTTGCCAATTTTTGTTTTCTTTAAATGGTTCCTGAGGCCATAGGAAGCATGGTACAACAGTTTTGTATCAAGATTTTCGACTTAGAATTTTAAGAAGAACATCGTCACGTGTAGCGCTTCCGCCAATTTATACACACCCTGTATAAATCAAAATTATAAAACGATATAATAAACAATGAATCTGCGCGTCATTTTACTATTACGCCTGACGAAGCGTTAAGTAAAAAGAAAGACATGAAAAACCCAACTTAAAATTTGTGTGTTGCAAATATTAAATTATTATTAGCAATGCCTTTTCAGATTGTGTGTGTTTTTTGTTTATATGTCTATTAAGATTTTATGTAATAATACCTACTGTGCTGTGGTAGTTTCATATTTTAATCAAAAAGTAAAATGACACCTAATTTCTTGTGATATCACATATCATTAATTCTCATAGATTGTTCACTGATAATTGAGGTTGAACCCACGTCCTAAATTTTTATACTTGCCCAAGCCACTACAATGAACTTTAAAAAGAGTTTCTTGTTAAGTTCCACAATCGCTTTGCAATATTTTTATTACTGTTGGCACAGCAGTCAAAACACGTTTCATCAATTAATTATAGTTACAAAATCCAATTTTTTTTCGAGCTATTGCTCTTTTCCAATCTACTGGCACAATTAAATTAATTGATAACCGAATAACCAACGATCTCTGTGCAGTGCGCATTTAAAATATTACCTAAATATCTCATTAGAAAGCATTTTATTCAAAGGCAAACCAATTTGTCCTGATTTCTGATCTTAAACGTTTTTATCTTGTAAATTGCCATTAAAATATCGCAACCACCATTAGCGATGGTTTCTGTGACAAAAAGAATTTCGTTTCGACTAGCTCTAGTCGACGTGGAACTCGTACTATTGATACAAAAAATGAAAATATCAACAATAGACAATAATGCACTGTTTCCAACATCGCGAGCTCTATATCAGTTGGAGTAAACTGAAACGAACTGGTGCGTCATCTGCAGAGAGTGATTAATTATATACGTATAATGAGCTCGTTAAAGCTATGATATCTTGGCTTCTAATTAATATTGAAGACTACTATAAATGATGATCACAATAATGAAATATAGGCTTGTTACATAAAAAACGTGACTTTTAAATACAGTAATTGCCTCTGTAATAATGCTTCCTTGTATTAGATAATTTTTCGTGTTTATGCTAAAATTGCTTTGGAATTTAATAACTTATAATATTGGTGGTACCTGTAAGTAATCAATTATTTTTAAATTGAAGGTAAATTTAAGTCTTAAAAGAATGTTTTTATTTCTAAATCGAGTACATAATTGTCATTATTATTAACGACACTGCCATCTTTGTTAGAACCCTTTCAATACGACCTTTGGCCAATGAAGTAAATTATGTGTCAGGTAAAAAAAATTGTTGCTATGGCTTAAAAATATATGTACAGGGTGATTCAAATTCGAGGGCGACCATGGGGATCTCGCTTATTACTGAAGATAGAGGGTAGGTTTTACTTTGGCAAAGCTGCTAAATTTTATGTTCATCAATAATATCAAAACAGATTTGAAATATTTTCAACTGTTTTTGAAAAAATTGAAAAAAACTGAAAAAATGACCGTTTTTTGCTTTAACTTTTTTATTTATATATTTTTTTTAAATCTGTAAAATCTTTTACTTTGCCACTTTTTATTTGACTTTTAATGAAGCCATCAAGTTTTTACTGTGCCAATTCCGTTTTGTTTTATAGGTAATAACTTTTTAATTTTTCATGGGCGACAAACTTGATTTTCATCTAGTTATTAAATATGTTAAATAAATGTAAACCTGTTTTTTTAAAAAACTACGTTGTTTATGTAAATAACATAATCATGTATTACATTTTTGAAATTAGAAAAAAAGTTTTAGCTAACTAGATGAAAATCAAGTTTGTCGCCCATAAGATTAAAAAGTTAGTACCTGAACAACAAAACGGAATCGGCACAGCAAAAAATTGATGGCACCATTAAAAGTAAAACAAAAAGTGGCCAAGTAAAAGTTTTTACAGATTTAAGAAAATATATACAGGGTGTCCAGTTTAAAATAAAGTACATGGGTATCTCGGAAACCGTTAGAAATAAAAAATCGGTTAAATGGGATAAAAGTTGCGCAATTACATGCGTAACAATAATCCAGTTTCACATTTTCAATATAATTCTGTTACGTAGTACCACGACGAAAACGAAAAATGTACATTATCTTAAAACATCCATATTACCTTTATTTGAAACGATTTGTGCGCCAAATGTTCAGGATCGGATAAGTAACTAATAAGGATTTTAAAAATGACATCAAAAATATTCTAGGCCTACTATGTTTCGCGCGGTCATACCTAACTTTTATTTTTCTTATGGACGCCATTTGGATTTTTGCATTTTTCAAATCTCCATAACAAATGCTTTTCAACCATGTAAAGCATCCGTGTGTTTAACCTAGGGAAAATATGAAAATTTGCAAAATTAAGGTTTCACCACAGTAGGCCTTGGTTTCGTGATTAAACAATTGCAACGACTATTTCTAACAACTGTCAAATAATACATATTTTTCTGTAGTGCAAACAAGTTAGTGATTTCCAAGTTTTCAATGGATCGTTTTTTAAGTAAGCATAAATATAAAATGTTGGAGTGCTTTATTCTCTGTAGGAGAAATGATTAATAAACGTAAAAAGAGTTGAGGACCAATTTTTTTAGGTCACCACTCTCTTTTTAAGTTTTTTGCAGCAGGATGTTTAATGGTAACATCATGGGCGGGGGGTAATAAACGGTAAAAAGAGAAGGACCTTTTTTTTGGCACAAAATTTACTGTTTTCCGGCTTTATAACGACTTATTGAGAACCTATGGGATGGGTTCTGACCCCCATGACGCCCCCTGCCCACGCCACTGATCTCTACTGCCGATATTTTCGTTTTTCTTCTTCCCTCATCGTTCAGACCTTACTGCCCTATTTAAAAGTGTCTTCACCATTGTTTGCCCAATTTGGTTTTTATTTTTGTTACTTACGTTTTTATCCCATCATATGCTGTTTAGTGTACCTACAACGTTTCGAGCCTTGTGTATTCTGTGACGTATCTTTTGCTTTCCAGTTCTATCCCTCTCTACAATTTTCCTAGATATTTAATTTGGTTTGCTTGTTATGTTGTTACCAAAGAAAAATAAAATTGCAAACTATTGCGCACGTTTTTTTGAATGGTACAAACTCTCCATTGCATGGAACAATACATTTTAAGCTCAAAATAATGAATTTACAGTTTGCTTACAATAACCAGTAACAAAAAAATTTTCTTAAATTTCATTTTCTTCAAAAATAATTGATTGCTAGTGGGTACCCCTGATATTGTGTAGGTACCGATAACATTGGCCACACCTTTTATGTTCCTTTTTGTTCTGTGCGAGAATGTAACAGTTGACTGCTAACTAAAAGAACATTATTTGCGACATTAAATTACACTTTTTGTTTTTTTCGTCGTTACAATATTTGTTAATTAATATCGAATCAAATAATTAATAATTTTTTAGTAGACTATTAGATTGCTTATAAAAAATATTTTAATCACGAGTCCTACAATGTTTTTACTCATGCTTAATGATTGTTTTCCATTAATATTTTAAGGCTTAATGGAATTGATCACTGAAAGCGGAATTTTTGGTTTTGCCCTGAATTCATAAAAACGAACGTAATGAAGTGGAAACCTGAATAGTTATGAGACTACACAAAAGCAACACAAAAAGGGAAGAAAAACAAAACAGAATGACTTAAAAACAAAGATCGATCTACAAATGTTTTATTTAAACTTGCGTTTCAAATAATCGCACAAATGCGTTTGGGTATTGAATGATAAAATGCAATCAAAATAGACCTCTACACAAAAGCGTTCTAATAAATATTAAATATTGCTGACGTATCTCGATATCTGTGTTGAACATAACCGCTTTCGCGAATAAATTCCGTGATACATATGTGAAAGTTTGTAAAAAATGTCTCAGAATTTATAGTCTTATACAAACGTAGGCAATTTTCATATGTATACAGAAGCTATCTGACAGAGGAAGGTGAGACCAACAGGGAAGATATAGTTTATTTATGGACTTAAAGCTGGGCGAGCACCATGTGTTGTAATTTAATAACGTTTGGTTGAAAAAATGCGCCCGTGTGATACGCGAAACAAAACACTCCATTTTAAAGTATACTTTTACAGAAGCTCTTGAAATTTCTTCAATGCATGTTCATTTTTTTTGCAAAATTTAGAAGCAGTTTTGTAGGTAGGTACATTTGTGTGAACGATTATTTTAACTTTAATGATTTACTTACACGATAATTATTTTACAGAAACTGCACTGCACAAAAGTGTCTAAATTCATAAGGATCACAATTATATTTCTTATTTTTAAAGATAAAGAGATGGTAAAGCATGTGAAGCCTTTCACAACAAACTTGAGCCATTTAGGTACGAGTTTTTCACCAATTTTGGTTATTAAACTTTATTCGAAATTTCATCAAGTCAGCATTGATTAAATGGTAAAAAAAATTAGGAAATGGAAATACAGACTGGTGATGAACACCTCCCAATCTTGATATTCGCAGACGACCAAGTCATAATGGCCGAACATAACCAGGAACTAAATTATATAGCAAGAACGCTAATAAAAAAATATACAGGATGGGGTCTGGAGATAAATATGCCAAAAACGGAATACATTGTCGTAGGAGGAAATAAAAAAGAATTAATATCAAGAAATTCAGCAATTCGACAAACAAGGAAACACAAATATTTGAGAGTGACTCCAACATCAGATGAATCGGATGATACGGACATTAGAGATAAAGTATTGAAAGGAAGACTCAACTCCATCTTATGGAGTGAAGAAATAACTAAAAAAAAGCTAAAAAACAAATATATAGGACAATCGTAGAGAGTTGCGTAACGTATAGATGAGAAAATTAGGTGATGAATTTGAGACAACAACGTTTACTAGAGGCCACGGAGATGAACTTTTGGAGAAGATATTGCGGAGTCACAAAACTGGACAATTTAAGAAGTAATGAAATAATTAATATACGTGGTCTGTCCCAAAAGTAATGAGAATGATTTTAATACGCAGCTTAGAAGGACCAGGAAAAAAGTGGTGGTTGAGGCAGGTGTAGATGGAACCCAGGTATACAGTTAGACCATACTCGGTTGAGTCCGCGCCTTTTTACCCGTTGGAACGTTAGCAAAGTGTGTAGTAGTTTTTGTGTCTGGTCAGGGGCGAAAATGCAGAGCAGTCTGGAGCAGCGCTACGCGTTCAAGTTCTGCGTGAAACTCGGAAAATTTGGTTCCGTAACGTTACAGTTGTTGAGAACAGCTTATGAGGGATGCTATTTTGCCGAAATCTTCAGGTGGCACAAGGCGTTCAAGGACGAAAGAGAAAGCGTTGAGGACGAACAGCGTGCAGGGCGTCCTTCAAGTTCAAGAACCGAGAACAATGTGGCTCGTGTGAAGGCTGTTCTAAAAAGGAACCGACGTGTGAATGTGCGTTTAATTGCAGAGGAGGTAGGACTACCGATAACGGACGTCCACCGAATCATTACTGAAGATCTGCACATGAGAAAAATTTGTGCGAAGCTGGTTCCCAAAAAATTGTCCGATGAATAAAAGGACAATCGTGTGTTGGTTTCTCGCGAACTCTTGGATCGTGTGGCAGCGAGTGATAACCGGAGATGAAAGTTGGGTTTTCGAGTACGGTCCCACAACCAAAAGACAGAAGTCAGAGTGGCACACTTTCCAGTCACTTGGTCCAAAAAAAGCCCACTTGAGCAAATCAAGAGTGAAAATCATGTTCAATTTTTTTAATTCAAAGGGAGTTACTCAAAAAGATTTTTGCCACCCGGACAGACTGTGAATCAAACATTTTACGTACAGGTACTCGAGAGTTTAAAAAACAGAGTTGTGCGTGTCCGCCGAGAAATTGCAAACACTTTGTTCCTTCACCACGACAATGCGCCAAGCAAGTCACACATCAATCGCTGGCACAAAATAATATTACAACGCTTCCCCAGCCACCGTACAGCCTTGACTTGGCTTCGTGCGATTGGTTTTTATTCCCCAAGCTTAAAACCCACCTATAAGGACATCATTTTGGGACAGTTAAATACGTCCAGGCAGCTGCGACGAGGGCTATAAGCAGCATCTCAAGCAAATATTTCCTCCACTGTTATGAAGAGTGGCAGCAACGCTGGAATCGCTGTATTCAATCACAATGAGTCTATATTAAAGGGGATAAAGTGTAATAACATGTATGTCCAATAAAAAAAATATTTTCAAATCATTCTCATTACTTTTGGGACAGACCACGTAATGCAAATCAAAACAAACATCAACCATAACTTATAGATACTTATATGGTACGGCCATCTAAGAGAATGGCTGATTATAAATGGCGAAAGAAAATTTGTGCATGGGAAGCACAGGAATTTAACAAAAGGGGGCGTCCGCAAAAGGAATGGAAAGATATTGTAGAAGAAGCACTGGAAAGAAGAAACCTAACAAAGGAGATGTGTGAAGATAGGGAAAATGGCATCTGGAGTGCGAGAAACAGTCGATGCTGTAAAAAACTCGCTATAATGTGTGTATATGTATAAACTCCTGTTGGAAAGGTGTTGATTATGTGGTTTTAATATTATATTAAATGTATTTTACTCTTTAATTTTCGAGAAACGCTATTCCCGCTATTATTTTTCGGAAATCAGAATAAACGTAATTTTAAGAATATGAAATAGTTATGTATAAATGCCTTTTAAAGAAAAAAATGCTTGTGTTTTAACTTTTAAACATGAATATATATTATTTTTATTGACGTAACTCAATTCTACATTTAAAATGTTTCATCTCAACTTAACAAAGTAATTTAAACTCTAATTTTTTTAAATAAGCTGAAAGTTAATGATATTAGGATCATCCAACTGCTTTTGTTGCAGCTAATTAATAACAGAAAGAAGTCGCTCAAAAAAGATTTTTTATTATTTCAGAAAGTGCTAATATGATGTTGATATATTCATTATTTTTTTCAATATACCGGATGTAGTTCTAGTACACCCCCTTTTTTTCTTTAGTTTTTATTTTATATAAATAATCTTTTAGTCATAAGATAGTGTAAAAAAACGGATATTTGAATATACCTATGTACAATATTTTTTTACTTCGGGTTTCGTCGAAAATGACCCTCACTTTATTATTTCAAGCAGGTGTTTTGACAGTATTACTATTAAAACTAATAACCTGCAAGAACTATCAAATAATAATACAATAAAAAAAAACAAGAATATTATAGAAAAAAATTTGAGTTACGAGAACAATAATGCAAAACTTGGACAAGGACAAACGAAAACAAACATACCAATCTTTAACACGGAAAAGGTGTTGCATCACGATAAATGTATGCATAAATGAAATATTCAAATTGGTTGTTCGCGGAAACCAATCTAAAGAATCAATTAGTATGTTTGTTTCTAGCAATTTTATTCAGTGCATTAATTTTATGTTTAGAGCAAGTCGTACTTTGGGAAAACTTAACAAATATGGTAATTTTCACTGACTCGATTTTCCCCTCCGAAAATTGAATTACTAAAGAACAAACAAGTGCTAGATATTTCGGAACCGTATGGCACATTAATCTTAATCTACTGATTTGCGAACTTGAAAATAACTTCCTGATACACTTACTTTGATTAGTTATTGATTTTTAATTTAATTTTAACTATGGAGATTGCTTGTACTCGTCTATTTTTACAAGACACGTTTCAAATCGTATTATTTTGATTTCTAAAGGGGGTAACGCTTAGGGCCGTGTTAAGATATTTGGCGCCTGTGGGCTACTATTTAAATAATTAAGTTAATCACTCTCTATGGACAAAACACTTAAATCATTTAATTTGCCCTGTTTCAAAGACGAGCGTAAATAATTTTGTATCACTGGGTTTTTTTTTAATTCACTAATAGTAGCACTTTTATTAGTCTTGATACATAATTGTAATACCACCTTAGCCACCTGTAAAACTCCAAATTGTTCTTATCCCAATATTTTTTATTTTTGCCGTTTTCTGTGACATGGTGAGCGATAATTGGGTCTGAAGGCTTTGCCACTCTCCCGGAACTCTCTCAGAGCCGAGTTGCTATTCTCAGACGAGCAACTCTATAACGAGTTTTCACTAGAGTTTAACTACCCTCACACGCAACCCGGAACTTTCTACTAATTGCCGCTGTAATTCATCTTGCGCTCATTGTACTTCTTAGTTGGAATCAGTTTATGTATTCTGATAAGAAACAGCGATAGCGTCGAAACATTTGTGTTACATTTTATATTATATGCAAATGAATTCCTAATTGCTGCACTAATAGGGCCGAATTTTGAGTAAACTAATATTTGGATGGATATAAATCGCTCGCCAACAACTAATAACAGCGATGAATTAATTATATATGTGCGTTACGCTGTTGTTTTCGTCAAATTCAGGCATATTTTATCAGTTTTTTTTTTAATTAAGTTAGGCTAAATAAGATTTTTGCAAGTTAATTAAAATATTCAAACTGTTAGTGTTAGGAAAATTATTTCTTTTCCTGAAAATATTTGAAATATTATCCCAAGTAGGACAAATATAATATCGAAGTTTTAACTCAACTAAAAACAAGTATCAACATGAAAATAGCTGCTTACGGTATTGCTTAAGCTTGACAATTTTTATATTTAGAAATGTGCTTTGATGTCACAAAGTCGTCAGCAATATCTGCACCAAAGTGTTTTTAAAAAACTTTATCCTGCACAAGGTATCCAGCTTAAAGAAGTTACAACCTTTATTAAGTTTTGTTGTTGTCAATAACGTCGATAGTAAGGCACTTTTCATATCAGCTTTATCTCTTAAACTACCTGAGACGCTATAAATTTCTAACATGCTAGTCAAAAATGAAGCAATCTTTCCTTGGAGAACATTTACTATTGAAAAGCTTCGCCATACTAAACAGCACCTTCGAGTAGTTCTATTACATTTTGTCTTTTTATTCAACAGTTTTTATAGGTCATACAGTAAATGTAAGAATTTAATTAAAAACAAGCGACGAAGGTTTTTTTTTTCTTTGTCGAACGACTATATTTACGCTTTCTATTAGAACGTAGATATCAACATTTGTCAACCAACGAAAGCACTTGTATTGGAATAGGTAGCTCAGCAAGAAGTGTGTTTGACATATTATATAATTTATGTTCTTGATGGTGCACTCAATCGATGTTGAAACTCCTTTCAGCGATAAATAAATATGTTTCTTAAATATAGACCTCGATTTTTGTTTACAGTTAAGGTTGTTACAAAAGTTGCAGTTTATTAATAAAAAGAATTTTACAACAATTTTGTTTTCCACAATAATAATGAAAGATTTTAAGTACTAAAAGCTTTTAAAAAGTTCGTGAGTTATCCTTATGCCTAGATTTTTTTGAGCATAATTATTTGAAAATAAGTGAAATGCAAAATATAGAAGCAGTAAAAATCTAGAATTTAAACAATATGCTGATTCGTATTGGCTGTTTTCATAGGAACAACAATGATCAATATTATATTTTTCCCCTCGAAACGTATCTACCATTCTTTACCTTTTAATAGATTTGTTGTTCATAAAACAACGTCTTCTGCCAAAACCGCTTAAATAAGATGTAACTGTATTTGTTGTGAAAATAAACATAAAAATACACAAAGAAAAAAAATCTTGAGAATCTCTATCGCAGCTTTTATCTCATACAACTATGTGTAATATACGATTTGGTAGTTTTAAAATAATAAGTTTATTGTTAAATACAGCCTTTTACCAAAACATCTTATACATGAATTTGATTTTAAAAAAATATTTTGTCGCATAATCATTACACGATTTTCATGCGAAACCCTAACCATATGAAGGTTTTATGGAGCCCCCAATTTTCATAAGATTTTAAATTTTATTGATACATGTATTTTAGCTATAATTTTATTGATAAATAACTTACAAAAACAAAGTTCTGGTATGGCTTGCATGTATAAAAAATATGCAGGAAGACGAAATAAATAAATAAAAAGAAGATTAATGAAAAGAACGTAGTAGCTTCTTTAATTGCAGTATTGTCTCAAAACTTGTTTTTGTAACTCTGTTTCAGTAGCCGCTGGTTGCTTTTCTAGTTGCATAAGAACTGTCGCCATTTGTAGCCCTTTTTCGCTTGCCAATCTTTATTTAGGTGACACAGCATGATGTAGGTGTAGAGGGTACTTATATCTAAAATATTATAAAAATGCTGCAACAGGCCATCTTCGTTTTTGTCTTCAAAATATGTTCTAACAAGCTTCTCCATGGTATCTACATCTGATTTTGTTTTATTACAGTCAATTATTGGTTGTGGTTTCTTCTTGTTACCTTCAAAAAACTCACCGGTTTCGTTTGTGGTTGATAGTATCCTAATAGTTTTTGCTTTTTTGAAGAAATAACACTTATATAGTGTTGTCTTGATAGCCATGTTTAGTTGGATGTACTTAAACTATAAACTCACTAATTCCTTAGGGAGTTCTGGTCTGTTTTTCTGTTATGTACCTAGCAATGTTAAATTCTTCTCTATTAAATCTCTTGCATGTTCTAGTGCTCACATAACTCCCTGATTTGTCTAACCTATTTTTCATTTCCAAAACGACTCGTTTGCCTTGATTGCGTTAATGCTGGTCACCTGTTTTACCACTGTACTGGCAATTGTAAACGTATAACAGTTTGACGTTCGCATGATGCCCAAATCATCAAGTCATCCAGTCATATTTTTCTGGCTTTGATGGTATGTATTTTTTGAAAGGACTCCTACCTCGAAAACTTGGCAGCTGTTTGTCAACCGTTATGTTCGCATATGGAATGTACCCTTGCATCTTGGAGAGTAGGTAGCCATAGTACAAAAAGTATTTAAATCGGTGCCATTTTATCTGGGTCTCAATTTTGTTTTTTTGCTTCAGCATTATCAAAACAGAGGCATTAAGAAAGTGCAGTGAACCTTTTTCTTTTAATAAATAAAAGACGTACATCTCCAACCTTCTACAAATGTCTAATGATATTTATAAACTCCTACTAACATCAGAAGACCTATAAAGCACCCAGCTTAGTATGAGGGGTCACAGGTGACCCAATGGTATCACGTGTAACGTATTTAAATTTTCAAAAAACAATGCTACAAAAATCGTAGTGCACCGAAACATAAACTGTACTGTTTTGTGTAAAGTGCTAAAGTGAATATGTTTTGGAATTTTAGAGAGAACCATTTCAACAATGTACAGCTCCAAAGAGCTTGCTGGGTCTTCAGTGACCCCATGGTATTGTGTGGGTTAAATTTGAAAAATACTCAGCGATTCTAATATCATTGCAACTTTCGATCTCCAAATCCTATTCCGATTCTTGAATAAAGTTACTTAGAGTCGAAAAATAAGCGGAACCACTTTATGGAACGCTGATTTAGAACGATCATTTTAAAGAACATTTTTTCTTTCTTAACTGTTATATTATTGTACAACTCTTAATAGGTTTATTGTTAATTAAACATAGTCTACTACCAAAATCTCAGTTATAAAGTATAAAGGCTCCCCCAGACAGACGCGATATGCGCCGCTCGGTACGATTCGGTACGATATCTAATAACATTTCGGTATATGAAATACTGTCACTTGCATATTTTTCCGAACGTCCCGAGTGTCGCACTTGTGTGGGCACTCATTGCGGTAAGCAGCGATAATCATACCGAGTTATGTACCGACTGTATCGTACCGAGCGGCAAGCATATCGCGTCTGTCTGGGGGAGCCTTTAAGGTCCACACACACCGGCGCGATTTCGAAGCGGGCGCGGCGCGGTCGCGGTCACGATAATTGGTAACCATGTTTACTTACTTACGTAACCAGGTTACTAATTATCGTGACCGCGACCGCGCCGCGCCCGCTTCGAATTCGCGACGGTGTGAGTTGACCTTTACTCCATAAATTGTAAAAATATACATATAAAGTCCTTAACGAAAAAACGTTCTTTGGAATGTCTATCGTAACAACTTTTTTTCAGCTGATGTACGGTTTGCTTCAATTGAGTTTTTAGTTTATTAAATACCCAATACATCTTATATAAAGGATAACACCATTATTTGTAAAAAATATTGATTTCTCTACCAGTTAAGAAAAAAGCTGTTTAATATGGACATTCTCAAGCAAATTCTTCTTCAACTGTTAAACGATTTAATGGGATTATTGCTCATTAAAAATAATCTACGTCCAAAGTCCTTGTACTCTTATGTTTAATGTAGCAAAGCTATCATTTTTGTGTCTTATTTAAGACCTTTTTATTACAATTCTTAAGACTTTAGTAGCAATCGCAATTTGTCAACAGATATTTTTGTGATATGTCGGGGTGCGCGTTATCTGCGTGACATAACGCGATTGCACAAAAGTTGCTTGTCATTTGTGCAATTAATTATCATTCTAGTAGATGCGTACAAGCTTGGATAGCAGAGCAAACAAGCAACATTGTACTGGGTGCCGCTTTAGAGGTGATTAACTGCCACAATCAACAATTAAACATAAGTTTCCACACAGTGCAAGTTCCATTGCCGTGGCTGCTTTATGTAAAGTGTTAGCAAATATCCGCGGCATCATGATAGAACCTACATTGCGGAAGTCTACGTTATGGAACAAATCCTAACGACATAATAACAATATCCTGTGACGTTAACGCTGTCCATAAATTCAAAGTACTTGTACATACACTGCATGCATTTGGAATAACTTTATTGTCCGTGGTCTTGTGGGCTATAACAAATTTTATTGCAATTATCAAAGACAAATTTACTCATGCTAATGTTAATTTACGTAACGTAATACCAAATTATATGAAGCGATTTACACAGCAATTAGTGTAATCCAATTTAAGCTTCTGTAGTATTGTACGGCAGTGAGATGTCCGGGCACAATGCTGTTAAACAATATTGGGTTGTCTTTGTTTGATTACGCTACTGAGATAATGCGCGCTAGTCCACGTTATCAATAATAAATTTAGTAGATCTTTACTATAATACGAAGATATTAAGGCATGAGTTTCAATGTTTGTTATCGAATAAAGATACATCTGGAAATTAATTATCTGGACTTAGACTAACGATCCCCGTATTAAGTTCGATTTTGTAAAGTGGATGCAGGAACAAACACATACACTAAACAGGTGCTTATATGTAAGCTTTATGAACGCTCTTTCAAGAGCTTTGCGAACGTGTTACTAAGTGCTCATAAAATTTGGACTTTCTTAAACCTATTTTATTGGTTACCTTAAATAAAGAGTCCATTTGTTTTGTTTTTTTTTGCTAAACGAAGAAGTGTAAAAGAACTGCGGTCGTGAAAGAAATCGATATCAAGAATTTGCAATGCAAATAAATGTAAATTTTTCCCTAATAGTAATGCAGTTTTTTTTAATACGTTTAATTTTGTTATGAAAATAAAATCGTGTGCTTTTGAAAGGTAAAAGTTGATTCAAAACATTGATTCTTGTGAAGTTTAGCTCTATAATAACAAAAACAATTAGTATAAAACTTTATAGGCATGTTGCACAGAATCTAAATCACAATTATTTATTTTTAATTCCTTCAAAAATTTCCATAAAAAAGTGAATGTGCAAAGCACTTTCTCCGAAAAAAAAAATACAATATTTTTGGAAATAAAGCAATTGACTTAAAAGTTCATAAATGCAACATTTAGTAACATAATTCCAGCATTGGAAAATTAATTGTTTTTTAAAAGATATATACAGAGTGTGTCTTTCAACGTGGAAAATATGGGTACCTCGAAAACTGTTGAATATACAGGGTGTGTAAAAATTGGCGGAAGCGCTACACGTGGCGATGTTCTTCGTAAAATTCTAAGTCGAAAATCTTAATACGAAAATGTTGTACCATGCTTGCTGTGTCTGCAAGAGGTCCTCAAAGTTTTGACATTTAGTCCTTTAATAAGCGTCATTATTTAATACTTGTAAATGAAAAAGCTGCAATTTGGAATAAAAATAAATTTCGAATAGTATTTTTTCCTAGATATTGTGTTCTTCTTTTCAAAAATTGGTGTTGACAATATGTAAATCAATGATTTGAATGAAAATAATACATATGGCAACATTGTCATTAGCTGTCATCTCAGTTTTTCTCGTAATTATTTCTAGTTTGTGTTTTACGATAACCAAAAGTTTGCAGCTATGTTTACGAACTGAAGGCTTTCAGTTCGAACAAAAATTGTAAATACCTACCTAAGTAAAAATTGCTGAAAAAAAAATGTCCAAACGCAAATCAAGGTATGCAATGTTGCCAATTTTTTTTTCTTTAAATGGTTCCTGAAGCCATAGGAAGCATGGTACAACATTTTTGTATCAAGATTTTCGACTTGGAATTTTACGAAGAACATCGTCGCGTGTAGCGCTTCCGCCAATTTATACACACCCTGTATAAGGATGGTTAACTTAGCAAAGCAAAGCTGCATAGGAATCTAAATTGTGATCATGTTGTGCCCAGTTCTAGAATAGCAATGAAAACGATAAATAAACTTGTTCTAGATTTGTAATTGGGCTTTTTTTCGAAAACGGGTTTAGATACTAACTTCCGTCAGCACAACACAACTTAACAGTCCTACACCCAACAGTAGAAGGACTCATGAACTTCCGTTTTCACTGTTGGATTTTTTTCATAAATTTAAGTAAACTATGTGCTATTGTAACTTTGTTTACAAGTAAAATGTTATCCCAGATAAAAAGATTTTAATCGGAGCACTCTGTATATTTGTTCACTTTTTTAAATTCCGGGGTGTCCCATAAGTTATGCCTTTGCTAATTTTGGCATAAATCGAATGTTTAGGACCTAAATAAAACGTTTTTACTGATAAATTTATTTGTATGTATCCCTTCATATACAGAGTGTTCCAATTAACGTGTACAGCATCGCCACACTATTCATAATAGACTGAATAGACAAAAAAATGTCGTTTTGATTTTTGCTTATAACTTACTTAGTTGAAATCATATTTCGACATTATTGGGGCACTTTTTTGCGCAGATTTAAGATTTTTTTTTCAATGGTGCCACAGTCAACTACAACCTGTATCTTAAATTAGAACGTTGATGTTAAAATAACAAAAACAAATGAAGAAGGATAAAATTTATTAACAATATTGGTATATCAAATCTACGCAAAAAACTGTTCCACTAATGTCGAATAATATTCTGAATATAATTTTAAATAAGCAAGTTATAAGCAAAATTTGAAAACTTCATTTATTTGTTTGGTATCATAAGCGCAAAAACCGTTAATTTTTTTAAAGGTTTTTTCATAGAATAGTTGCTCTTAAACCATAGGTCATTTTGACCCATTTAACCAACTCTATTCTCTTACTGTTAACGAAATCCCCATGCTCTTCACGATAACTGACACCCTGTATAAAAAGAAAACATTAAAAAAAATTAATCGATAAAAACGTTTTATTTAGGTCCTTAACATTCGATTTACGCGAAGACATACCTTGTGGGACACCCTTTGTTATAATTATTATTTTCGCAACACAATTCTTAAATCAGTAGCTATTGTGCTCATAAGAAATACAAAACTTAGCTATGGGATCTCAAATCAAGGAGACCGGGTCAATTTTGACAAGGCCAGGCGATAAGGGCCTCTGCTTAATCTACTAATACTAAATTACAGATTTATTATCTTGAAAAGAAGAAGTCATAGTTAAAATTTAATACTGAAGTTTTTTAATTTTGTCAGGATATTGCAGGACTGGGTACAATATGGACATTTTTAGTTTAGCATTTTAGTGGCCCATGAAAAACCCTTCTTTGCTAATTTAATAACCCTTTTTCTGTAACGCTTTCCGAGATCTTAACATTTTTTATATTGAAATACGTTGTATAAATATATACTTTTACCGTAAACAACATTAAGACAAAATTAAAAACACTCAAAAACTATGTAAAATAAAGCAGTTTTCAGGCATATAGCATAAGGTAAATATTGATTAATAAACAAAATTACATTTAATTATAAACTTATAAAATTATACACACGAAATTTAAAGTGTGTATAACAAATTTACGAAACAGTTTAAATCAGACCCGTGCAACCTTTCAAGCCAAAGGGCCAATTGCAAATTTTATGAAATCGTAGCGGGCCGCAACACTTTCTAGTAAATAGGAAGATTCTTCTAAGTGTGAGGGGTCCGGAAAAATTTTGAAACTTCTTTTTTTCGCGCAGTGATATACAAAAAATTTCTTAAGAAGTCCGGTCTTAAATTTTTTAGACAAAATCATGGTTGATTCGAAGCGATTTCCTCATTTTTTATTTCTGAAACAGTTTTTAATACAAAATAGAGATTCTCAGCTGTTGTAGTTCCTTTCATCGTTACCAAATCTAATAATTCTTCAGTAATCTACTTCACGAAAAAAAAAATACAAGTTGAGCA
The DNA here is from genome assembly GCA_947652605.1 of Elmis aenea. Classification (NCBI taxonomy): domain Eukaryota; kingdom Metazoa; phylum Arthropoda; class Insecta; order Coleoptera; family Elmidae; genus Elmis; species Elmis aenea. Next base: position 60,159,351 of record OX393576.1, read on the forward strand.
GTATTAGATACATCCGTCGATTCATCAAGACCTAGATAATAAGATAAAAAGTTATTAGCATTATAATTAAGGGTTAATATGACGTTTTCTGCAATTTCATTAATTTTCTTACCACAGTAAGTCTAAGAAAAATAATATTAGAAAAACGTTTTTCTTTTAGGGCAAATAAAGTTCACAGCCATTTATTTTACTACATTTTTTAATTAAACTACAACCAGAAAATGGTTTTAGATGCCTAGCAGAAATATAAAAAATTTCATAACTTGCTATTGTTGTTAGGCTTGTTGTTTATGGTACGCATTTTTAAATAAGTTTTGTTATCCCGCCAAGTTCTCTTTTATTTCTATTATTCTTTTTCTTCTTTACCACCTGTTTTCTCATATTTCTTATATTTTTTATCACTTTTTAGCACATTTTGACGTAATGACACTTAATGTTATACACTGTTTAAAAACAGCAATGCTTGTAATATACATCTACTGGGCCCTGGGCCGCATGCGACCCTCGGACCTCAGGTTGCACAGGTCTGATTTAAATGGTAAATAAGAATTTAGGAAAATAGGAAATTATTTTCTGGCCAATTTTCTTAAAATATTTGCTAGGTAATTTTGCACTCTTTCGTGCAACAGAAAATTTATAAAAGTGTAAGAAAAGTTTAACATTTTAGGCCTAAATCCTAAATCGTGTAGGTTATTCACATTTGTGTATTGTTTTATCTCGACTTTTTTCTCTAGCAAATTGTAAATTTGCTTTTGAATTATACCTACAGAGCTATTTCCTAGCGCTTTCGTGTCCTACAGCAATTCTGTATTCGCATTTTTGTGTTATTTGCCTCAAACAAATAGCCATATTTCACAATAAATTTTCCACGATATTTTCAAAAGTGATTAATTATCTCGCGACTCACGATATCTTCGAATTTTTAAGGTGCGCTGAATAATATATGTAACGACTTTACCAACCGTGAAACACTAATTAAGACCAACACCATTATTGAATACTTCCAAGTTGTTTCCGGACAAGAACGTTTCCAGCACATAATTGAAAAGCAATACTGCAAAGTAGTTGGGATACGAAGTAACTTAACATTAGTTTGAGAATGCGGGCGCTGAATCTGCGTCTGCTGTATAGGAATTAGTCTAATTTAGGAATGTCGAGGACTATTTAAGGGGAGAGGAACACGATACGTGCCTAGCTCATTCTCAAACTTCACCCCGGTAGTATGTTAAATGATCATTTTCTAATTTTGTACGTCTTTTGAGTACGTGTTCCGCCCCCGAGCCACTTTACAGGTGTGCGTATTTTATATATCGGCTTAACACAATAATAACGGTATACTCGGAGAATTCCCAACCAAATGCGTGAAGGGGTGCTTTAATTAAGTAGGAGCGGTTAAATGGTCCGGATACACACGTTTCCGGTACGAAAACCATAGGCGCCGAATGAGAAGAGGATGCTAAACGGACAATACGCTGTCACTTTGTAGAGCGCCGTAATTGTTATTAATAGATTTTCGCACGCTGCGAATCCTTAATAATAATAAAGTAAACAAGTTTGAAGGAAAATAGGACTGACAAGTTATGAGTTAGGTAAATTTAACAAATGAACGTTGCTGTTATAGGTGTGGATCTACGTTCTACAAGAAACTCGGGATGGGGAAGAAGTTTAAAGTTAACGAGTAAATAATCTGCCAAAAATATTTCAGAAGCGGAAGCAAGGCAATGATAATATTTCAAAAATGTTGCAGATGAAAACTTTTTATCGTCTTTGTTTTGTATTAAATCATGGCAAATGAGAAGCATTCGTTTGCGAGCATTTAAGTGTTGGTATACACAAATATAATTGTATTCTAATGGTTTTTGCTGTTTTTTGTATATATTTGTTAGCTAATTAGCTTATCGTATACAAAATTAAACATTGTTTGTTATCACTAGCCTTCAAATGGACAACAGGGATTCTTGCGAACTCCAGTCCCTGATGTATATTGATAATTATTTAATTTTTATATCTGTAATTAGTACCTCCACGACATCTTTCGTTAGTGTTTTAGCTTTAGCCATCTTTCACTGCATTCATATTTTTTTTAAAGTTTACGTAACCATTATCAGGCTAACGCAAACACAACAGTTACGTTACTGGACTAAAAACTGGGCAAAAAAAAATTACTTTTGTTTTTCAATTGAGCATAAAAATCTGTATAAAAAACCTATATAACATTTTGTTCTAATTTAATAAATCGAGAAGTTATAGCAAATTTCATAAATGATGAAATTTCAATTTTCGTCTGTAGTGCCAAAATGGAATCCGATAGAAAAAATCTGATTGCATAGGCGTTATTTTCTCAAAAAAAATAGCCCAAGAGACCGATATCAGATTTTCACTATCTATTGCGGTAACCGAGATACCCCGTAAAATATTCGAATTTGGTCCACCCTGTACATATGATTCATAGTCTACATCGGCGATTTCTACTCGAGATTGTACCCATATTTGGGGGAATCACTAATTTGACGATAGATGAACAACTATTAGGTTTTAGAATGCTTTGTTCTTTTGGGCAGTTTATGAAATCGAAACCATCTAAATGTGGAATTAAAATTTGGTGGATTTGCGATGCAAAGAATTCCTATCCTTTGAAAGGACAAATATATCTTGAAAAGCAGCCTGGAGAACCACGAGATGTAAATAAGGGTGAAAGAGTTGTACGTGACCTAATATCGAAATGAAAAAGATCTGGAAGAAATGTCGTTACTCGTAACAGACAATTTTTGTACAAGCATTCCACTAGCAAAACAGTTACTTGAAAACAGAATTACTATAGTGGGAACAATAAGGCAGAAGAAGAACCAAATACCTCCTAAAATGCTCCCAAACCAAAATTAAGAAATAAATCCTTTGGTGTATGGCTTCTCCCAACAAACTAACATTATTATCTTATGTACCGAAAAAAGCAGTAATTCTACTTTCAACTATGCACAACCAACCTTGCAAGTATTGCAGAAGCCAACAAACCAGAAATAAAAGATCATTAAAATAGACAGGTGGGGTAGTAGATGCCATGGGGTCACTACATGGTCCATGCGGCATGGACCATTTACAGTTGCACGCGTAAAACAAAAAGATGGCCAGTAACAATTTTTTTCAATATGCTAGATAATAGGTGTTGCAGCTTATATTCACTATTTAAAAAATACCCAGCTTGGAATAATAAAGCTAAAGCTCGCCGACGAAGATTTCTTATAGATTAGGAAGACAAATAGTAATTGGTCCACGGAAATCGTATACAACAACCAAAAATTTGCATAAAAATGTTCAGCATATTTTAGGCAGCGTTTCTCAAGCTTTTTTGGCCCACGGACCGGTAAAATATAGGTACACAATAAAAAAATCAATCCTATTATTACTAAAAATTATATATCTGTAGTTTTTGTTTATTTGGCATATAATGTTAATAAGAAGATTGTTGCTGCTCTACTTCAATTAACTTTTCAATTGTGGGTTCTAAATTAGTCAAGCTAAGTAGGTAATAATTTTATAAATTAAAATTTTATAATTATGAACTTTTTTTTTAATTACAATTTTTTTTAATGCGGACAGGTAAAAATTCTCGGCGGACCGGTCAAATTTCTCCGCGGACCGGCGGTTGAGAATAGCTGGTTAGAGGCTCTGGGCAAGATAACGTGGACTGCCAGACGGATCCAACAATAACAAACCGCAGCGTTGTTGTATGTGTCCAAGATCATCCGATAGGAAAGTAAAACGTTAGTGCTGTGTTTGTGAAAAATAAGTGTATCCAGTTTATAGCTGTTATAAATTTATGTGTGAAAATTGCAGCGAAACTACTCAATAAATTCAAAATATACTTTAATTTATATATCGTTTGATATAGGTAAATGTTTATTTTTTCATTTTTTAAATACATTTTGTTAATACAGTTATTATTTCTTTTAATGACACCAATGTCTTCCAATTACATGCATTATTATAATAGTCTTGTCTAATAATATTCATCATAACAACAACAACAAACATTTTTCATTTGAGGTCCATCCGGACTCCTGATGTGCGGTAACGTTTTCCTAGTGTGCCGGTTTAAAGGTTAACAGAGCCAACTACTATACTATTTAATGAATCGTTGTGTCGATTCCGTTTAATGTGGATACAAGCCGGAGACGGAACTTAAGCAGAAAACTATAGACCGGTTTTTATCCTCTGTTGCATAGCAAATCTACTTAAATCTAAATTGAATGATTACATTTTTGCTATATCCCAACCTTACATCTCCAGTCAACATGATTTCACTTCAGAACGTTCAGTTGAGACTAATTTGGTATTATTTACTGAATCTGTTCCAAAGTCCTTAGGTAGAAGAATACAGGTCGATGCTATACATATGGATTTTCGTAAGACATCCGCCCAATTAGATCACTCAATTCCAATAGATACACGATATAGACATCTGTAAAAATCTTTTGAGTTGGATAAAGTCATCCATATCCAATAGATCACAGGCCGTAAAATTAAATGATTTTATTTCAGCATTTGTCAAAATAACATTTGAAGTTTTTCATTGCCTCTTGGCACCATTACTATTTTATTAAACACATCAATGACTACTTATTGCTTTCCTAATTGTAAATACCTTCAATATGCTGAAGATTTAAAAATAGTCAGTAGAATAACAATAATACAACAGATATTACAAGAGGATACTATCAAACAAACAAACTTGTCTTGAATTTCAAGTGACATTAACTTTACACGAAACAAAAGGATAATTCAATATAATTTATTGGTACAAACGCAGAACCGTTTTAAAAAATATTCTGTCATTTCTAGTTTTTGAGTTATTAAAAAAAACACTGTTTTTTGCTATATTTTTAATGTGTCATGTCTTTGTTATTGTTGCAATATTCGAAAAAATGTGTTTTTTTTTTTTTTTTTAATTTAAAATTTGCAATGCACCTAATCCAATAGATTAATAAACATTTTAACTTTAACCTAATTTATTACGTTTGTGTTAGAGTCTAGATGTCGCCAATGGTCCATCCTAGTCACTATTACAATCTACACTACACTACCGTGGCTACATAGCACTGTACTCTGCTTTTGTACACTTTAAGTCTACACAAGTTCAAACGGTTTAATCCGTTTGAGCCTACGCACTAGTTGTTGATTATCGAGAAGTTGGAGCACTTCAATGTTGGAATGTCTGTGGAGCCTCTCCTCATGACTTTTGGCAGCTTTTTTAATTTCTTCCTGGACAGATTCTACCTGGAGTTCCCGGTGTAAGTCGCTGTTCCGAACATACCAAGGGGCATTTACTATGCTTCTTAATACGCGGTTTTGGAATATTTGAAGACAGTTGTAGTTGCTTTGTTTGGTACAGCCCCATAATTGAAGGCCACATGTCCAAACAGGCTTGAGCACCTGTTTGTATAGGAGCAGTTTGTTTTGGATAGAAAGCTGGGAATTTCTTCCTATCAGCCAATACATATCTCTATACTTTATCTTAAGCTGTTCCGTTTTCTTTTTGACGTGTTCCTTCCATTTTAACTTGACGTCTAAGTTTAGGCCAAGATATTTAGCAGTCTTTTTGCAAGGGATTATGTTATTATTTAGATACACTGGTAGGTAGTTTATTCTTTTGTTGGTGAAATTAACGTGAACAGATTTTTTTTCGTTGATTTTTATATGCCACTGTTTTGTCCATGCATATATTTGATTAATTGCGCTTTGGAGATTTTCTGTTGTTTCTTCTATGGTTGCTCCTGTAGTTAAGTTAAGATTATTTTTAGATAGTTTTATGCAGAATTTGATGGTACATACTAACAAAAAATGTTTACGCTCGTCGTTAAAAAGTTGTGACAAACTTGCCTGTTGTTAAATGGGAGCTTTAGTTGGCTATGACCTATTTACGTTCCTGATCTTTTTCGCATTACAAATATATCAAAATATAAAACCGAGAACACTTTCTGGGTTCGTCCTCTTGTGTTCTGGATTTTTTAATAAATAATTAAATAAATAAATAAAATATTAATTTTTATTAATAAAACCAAGACAAAGGCCATGTTTATAGCGAAAAATAATGAACCATTTACAATTACCCTGGACCAAAAAATAGGTAAATAAAGCAGGTAATGAATTTTAAATATTAAGGAACAATAATTGCAGAGAATGGTAAACTGCAAGAAGATCTGAAAAATAGAATAGCGGCAGAGACGAAATTTTACTACGCCATTAATAAATGATACAAAAAAAAACGAAAACGCGAGTTTTTTATGCAGTGTACCTACCATTTTCACTTACCGTTGCTAAAGGTGGACACTAACACAAAAACAGAAACAGAAACAGGAAATGAGATTTTTGAGAAGATTAGAGGGATGTAGACTGATCGATAAAATCAGTAACGAAAAAATTTGAAAAATCCTAGGAGTTCCAGATAGTAAGGAAAAGATGGAGACGAACCAATTAAGATGGCTTCGACGTCTACTACGTATGCCAGAAAGTAGATACGCGAAAATAGGGTGAAAAATGAAAATAGGGAAAAAGAAATAAAGGAAAGTCAAGAATACACTTAAAAAAAAATTAGGCAGAGAGTAGAGGAAAAGGGAGTGAGCTGAAGACGTGTCACAATTAGCTAACGATAAGCAGAAGTGAAGAAACTTAAAACAGATATAGAAAAGCATACTTCGACACCGAAAGGTACAAGAGGAACCGATTAAGAAGAAGAAGATAAATAAGTAAATTGATACTTGGGCTCTAAAATTATTAAATTAATGATCATCAGTATACTGCTACCTAAGAAATGCAGTGTTAACAACTACAAAGTTTAATTTAGTGTATATATTTATATAGTACAAAATGTCATCGTCTATTACCTATGTGACACAGTATGCATGCTGTTCGTTTCAAGTACCTATTCGTATGTAAAATATATTTATTCGAAATACCTATAATAACGAAGATCAATCGGTTGATCACAGGCCGCTGTCTGTCTCTTCCATCCATGCATTTATAAAGACCGCTTACGCATAACTGGCTGATATTTTACAACACATTTTACTTCTAAAGAAAGTCTCGTTTTACTTTATGCTGCCTCTTAAAGGGAGCGGTTGAAAGAAACTCATAGCGAAAATCGCTTTCAGCTTTTAGTGCATGCCCAAGTGTGAAATTATTTCGAACAAACGTATATAAAAGACGGCATAAAAATTGTTATTTATTCCCAAAGTAATCGAACAAGAACAGAAATGCGTATTTTATAAATAAAACTTTTATTGCAAGCACGTTTACGAAACATTGAAGACCGAATTTAGTTACTTTTGCTTTAAAGTAAATTTTATTAAGATAGAGATATATTATTTCCGCGGAGATAGTGCTAAGTGGGTACTGTACTGTCCTGTCCTGTAATCTATTGATCTAACGAACTATCTGGTGATTTTTCAGGGTGTTTTTCTTAACCCTTTTTAATTGGTTTCTCCATCCCTAGAAGTCCACGCCGATAGGTTGTGTTTAAAGTTTATTCTTCTTCAACTCATCATCTGCATATATCGGTCTCTGAGAGCCCTATTACGTTAAAATGTTTGTTTAGTGTGACAGTGTCCTGTGATGAGTCCTGTGGCTGCTCTGATATCTTCTCTGCTAATCCTGAGCATTTCTTTAGACTTTTCGTCAGAGGGAATTTGACAGGTTAGCATTTGAATGGGCTTTTCCTACAACTTTTTTCCATTGGTAATTATGCCTTCCTATTAATATGTCCTTTAGACCGTGTCTGGAACATTCTTCGCCCACAATTCTTCGCCGCATAAAAGCATATCATAAATTTTATTTGTAAATGTGATTGTTTTTATTTATAACGTAATTTTAACAGATTATTTTACATTAGCCTAAAGTTGTTTCTAGTATATTAATACTTCTTCTTTTAATATTACGTTTAAAAATTGCTACAAAAATAGCGTATGTTGTGATTTTTTATCTTGTTTATGTTATTATAGTATGAATAAAAACTAAATTAACAAATATTTTGGTTATATAAAAGTAAAACAAATAATCAGCGATTAATTCTCTTTTTTTTTGATAGGCTAGTGAAAGTTGTCAGGACGATGAAATAAATCTATAGAAGAATATTATTACTTAATTTGCATCTGATAATATTTCTGTTGTTGAACCATATTTTTTTTTTTATAAATTCATATGTAGACGTATAACAAAAATGTTATAGCAAATTGGTTATCACAAATTGAAACTATTCTAGGAAAATAAAATTAACCCTACATGCTGTCATTAACAAACTTATTTCTGCTAATTATGGTACATACATAGGTATTAGTATAGCTATTATCAGACACAAATTAAGTAATAATATTCTTCTATAGATTTATTTAATAGTCCTGACCGCTTTTACTAGCCTATCACAAAACAACAAAAAAAAAAGAGAATCAATCGCTGATTATTTGTTTTACTTTAATATCACCAAAATATTTGTTAATTTAATTTTTATTTATACTATAATAACATAAACAAGATTAAAAATCACAACATACGCTTTTTATGTAGCAATATTTAAACACAATATTAATAGAAGAAGTATTAATTTAATATACAAGAAACAACTTTAGGCTAATGTAAAATAATCACATTTACAAATTAAATTTGTGATATGCTTGTATGTGGCGAAAAATTTTGGAAGCGAAGAATTGTGGCGGCGAAGAATTGTGTAAGCGAAGAATTGTGGGCGAAGAATTGTGGGCGAAGAATTGTGGGCGAAGAATAATCCTAGACCCCCTTCAGACATCGCTTGGCTGTTCCATAGGATGTTGTGCTAGTTGCGGATTCTGGTCCGAAGAAAGCTATTTCGCTGCCGATTTTGGCTAGTCGATCAGCCCTCTCGTTCACTGGTATACTGGTATCATACACATGGAATATCATACCAGTTCAACGTTATTTTTGCTTTGTAGCACGTTGTCTTTAGTGCCAGGATGCACTTTAGTATAAGTCCTGAATTTACTTTCGACGAGTCAAGAGCTTTTAAAGCTGCTTGGCTGTCGAATTGCAGCTTTTTTTATACTATCTTCTTGTAAATGTAAAAAATTTGTTTTTAAAATCAGGAAAAAAAATCATTTACGTGAAAATGGCATTTTACGAAAAAACAAAGAGTTCATTTCGAAAAAAAGTACACTTCACTTTGCTAAATTTATATAAATAAATACAGAATGAAATGTTAATACACATGTTAGCGATTGCGTCGCGAATTTTTGAAAGTGGATAGTTCTAATATAAAAATATACTACAATAATTTAAGCTAAACTGCTCAGTTTGGAATACAAAATACAACCTAACTTCTAGCAAACATATACCCCGCAGACACATCGATACTTACCATATAATCAAAACAAACATTCAAACCCTTATGAACAATAATTTATGATCCTAAACTTGTAGCTACGGCCTTGTCTTGAATATACTGACACTAGAGCGCCTTGTCAGGGCGCTTACACACAGAAGTTTATTCTACATTTAAAAAAAATAAAGCTCCAAAAATATGGAGTGCCCGTCAGTTTTATTTAGCTTTAATTAAAAAAAATAAGTAAAAACACAGTTACTTAATTTATTTAACCATTCTTCTATCTCTAAAGGTTTGACGTTCGGAAAGCTGTTTATTGTACAATTGCTTTAAAATTTTATGAAACATTCGAAAATTTTGTCTAACGTGCATAAATTGAAAGATAATGTTACATTAAGCTTTGTTAGCTAACTTGTTGAATTTGCATTGCATCTGATATCTCTAGGCACATTCAAAATGCTGTCATATAACACGGAAATTAGGATCGGAGGTATTTCGTAGCTAACCCAATTAAAAATAAGTTTATTATCAACTCTAAAGCAATTATGTTGGTATGAGTGGTTTTACGTACCTGACTGTTAAACGGAAATTTAAAAAAAAAAACGAACGTGATGCTTTTACCATCCATTTCTATCACACTCGAGTTGAACACAAAACGCTGAAGTAAATGCGCTACATTGCAGTTGAAGAGGCGAACCATCAAAATAATTAGTTAGTCATTATTTAAAACTGCGGCCCGAGTTTATTAGCTCCCATTTTGTTGCAAACCACCAACGTAATAATTTCAGCCGATATTATGTTAGTACATTACAATTAGTCAGATTTTATCGGATGTTTTTATCACTATAGGGGAGGAATTACTCCATGTCTAGTGCCTGGGAAATTTGATTAAACATCCCCTATTAATCAAAAGCCTTTCATGGAACTAGATGGTGGATTCTCATGTTATGGCATCTTCGCAAAAACAGTTCACGTGATTGACCAATTTATTTTGTAGTGAGATAGCAAATACTACGACAAAAATAGATCAATAAATGATATTACTACAGAAAACTCGATAGTAGAATAAATATTACTCAATAGATAATAAAAACAAATAATTTTAATTAATATTTTTATAAAATTAAAATTAATGGTTGTCCCAAATCATGTACCGCCAATATTATAAACAGCAACTGATTTGATAAGCACCTTACAAAAATATTACTACTAACCTAATAATTGTGGTATATATTTGTTGAATAATAAACTCAAAGTAAAAATGCCTGTCGTTAAACAAGTTTTCTATGATCGGAATAATTTAAAGTTATGCTACAAACTTATGAGCCAACTCCATTTCATTTCTTTTTAACTTTGCAATATAAAAGTCGTAAATAAGTATAGTAAATAAATAACTTGAATCATTCGACAAATCTTCTGCTTATAATGGAACCCATATTTTACTAGCTAAAGTTTAGTTCAAGAAATCTATTATGGCTTCAACTTCCAAAATTGAATCATTCGTTTTGTCATTCATTGTTAGGTTTAAAATTATTTAAAAAATAAAAGTGTAGTGCGACTTTATACAAAAAATATGAATTAAGGTGTGCATTTTAAACTGATTTCCAAGCAAGTTTGTTTCCATGGAATTTTACTACAACAGGACTCATTTTTAACATTAATTTTAAATCGTCCATTAATAGCCCAAAAACAAATCTATCGTAGTGCAAAATATTTACTAACATATAGTTTTTGTGGCTCTCAGCTTCACCTTCATTTAAAAGTTTATACGTTAATCTAAAATTAGGGAAAATTGACAATAAATGATCATATTTTGCTACTGTAAATATGTAATATTATTATTTTTTTTTGTAAAATAACGGAATTATTGTAAAAAGGCCAAATTTTTAACTTTTTTTTTTACCCTGTGAGATATGTTGCACTAAATTTTATAAGTATTTATTGACCGATGCGTGTCAAAACTTAAGAACCCAATAGACACAAATGTCATTTGGTCAGTCGTAAAACCGTTCCAACAGACTAATACTAGCCAATACATTTATTAGTACCTACATAGTACACGGATGCGAATAAACCAGTTCATGTACTAACCGGTGATTGGTTTTAAATGGCTTGTTGGAACAAACCTTACATGAAATGTACCTTTTTTTTGGAAATAAATAAATTGTATTTATATTACGAGACTTTTTTTTCATAAACGACTTCTATAATTTATTAAAACTCATAAAAACATTCGTTTTCTACCAGTGTTAGGTCTGTATATAGACAAATTACATTTTTTTATATTTTCTTTATCTGAATGTATTCTCTTTTTAACAAAAATCTCTAACAAAATTCGTTGTTTTAATACAGATGTTGAGGGTCAAAGCGTGGGCTAGTGAAAGCTGAGCTGTTATTGACTGAGTTACCAGGTTGCTGTTGCATATGTTCACAAAGAATGAAATCGAGTATGTTGTGATTAAACTCATGGCTTTGAGTTTGGTTATGTGATATTAACAAATGTGAGGCAACAAACGCTACTGTGAAAGCACAAGAGCAGAGCAAATTCTGAACATACCTCGTTTCTCTTACACGTAACGCATAAGTTGCAGAGCACATAATTTTTTTTTCTGAATAATATTATATTTATGTTGATGGAAAGTACCAGGTTAGTCAAAATTTTAATAAGGAAATACAATTATAAAAAATTAATAGTTTTTCGAATTTAAAACTTACATACAATTTAGAGCTATGTTTTTGGTTTAAGTTATAGCTCTGATTACTGCTTGTAAGTAAATAGGTAAATAGATGACTGCTAATAAAAAATGAGTCTTGAAACTTGTCTGGCATATCCAAAATCGATCTTTAAAAAATCGGAAGTTTTATTAAACCTGGTTTAAGTTTAGCCACTGGAAATTATCGTTGTGTAGTTTATTAAATGAAAGTACTTCAGGGCTGTTTAAAAATGTACGAATTATCAGAAGAGAGCTGCATAAACTAAATAATATAACAAAATTTTAAAAGAGCCATTTTTAAAGCACTTACGATTTAGCGGTTATTAAAGCTTATTCATTGGAATCCGTAGGTAGACAAATGAATACATCAACCATTGTGTTACTCTACGTAGAGAATTCGCTATTCAAGAAATGCAAATGTAAATTACAGTACCTATGCGGTGCTCTGTTGGATGATTGCAACGTCGTTGTAGTATTTTCTTTTAATTACACGACGTTTTTATTTAAACATTTCATTCGAGATACTTGGTTACAATTATTATTGCCCGATTTTATCTTATAAATTATTTACTCTTGAGTACCCTCCTAGAGTAAATGTAAAGAGGCGATAATAGTTAAATTACCGGCAAAATACATTTTTTGAAACGTCTGGAAAAATAGTAAAGAAAGATTTGTTTTTTAATTTTAAAAGCATGCCTAATATCAAGAATTTTCCAAGTCTTAAAATTTGATATTTGTTGCATATAAATCATAATTTGAAGTTTATACGAGTGAAAACTCAAAAATTGGTAAAATAATGCTTCTCTCCTCTTTGTTCTTGTTCTTCTTTTTAATTTTTTTATGTTATTATTGTACTACTCATAGCTACATACACGATTTGTTTTTGTTCGTTTCTTCAATCTTTTTCTTACCCTTCGACCAGCAAATCTTTTTAACTTTCAGAAAAGGTAATGGTACCAATAGCAAGATAAAATTAATGCGCGTCTAGTGGTACTAGTGGTAAGACTAATGGTACGATTTTTAGTTAAAATTTTTATCTATTGCCGATTTACATTGGTATGGTAGCCAGTGATGTAAAATTACCGTAATTTAAATTTTTTTATTACCATTTTTAATTTTCTGGTATTTCATGTCGTGATTGATAATTTACGATCGTAATTGATCACTTTTGTTTTCTATATTTAATATGGGGGTACTTAACCTTTCAGGGCTAACGTTTTTAATTTGAACATAAAGGCTAACGTCGGTCTCACAGACCGAAAATAAAATATAACAGAAAAATATGTTTTTTAAATAATTTTAATCTGAAATTTATAAGACATGTAGTAGACTGTATATAAAAACAATTTAAATAAAAAAAAAAAATATTTCGCTCGTTTTTTACAAAAAAAAAAACGATTTAAAAAACCCTTACAAAAACGTATACATATTTTTTAAATGAAACAAAAACAAACAAAAAATTAAAAAAATAAAGAAAAAACATCTGAAATAGGTTATTTACATTATAAATTAAGTAAAATTCAGGTTTAACACTAGAAGCGCGGAACATCCTGACACCCCTAGAAGCGCGGTTGGTCCAATTTTGGCCATTTTATTTTTGCTACAGTAATGTAAAGTTATGTATACAAATGAAACTTGTAATTATGATAGAATGTTTTTATTACATATTACACATATTTTTGGTGTACTTTGGCTTACAATAGAAATCACAATCACAAATGATTAAAGTTAAAATAAAATAAAATTATAAAAATGGCAGTGCAATTATTACTAATCGGAATCGCATAATGAGCAAATGGAAAACTCTTTCGATGTGCACTTCTTGCAAACCGTTTTTTTTACAAGCTTGGCATTTCACACAAGATTTGTTACCGGCACAAGAAGACTTTACCTGACAACGAGTACGTTTGTCTTGACGTTCAGGTATTTCGTTTGGTATATTGATACGAGTATTAGACGTTTTCCTGCTATTTGCATATGGCTCAGCTAGTTCTTCTCCTAACTGTAAGATAAACTCCCTTCTGCTGATTTTTTTCCCATTTAGGTCACGATACAATATCCAAGAATTTAGTGCTGCTAAGTCTAGCAAATTATAAAAAGTGTGAACTGGCCAACGCCTAGATGGGGCTTTCACAGAGTATTTGCGACCCATTTGATCTACAACATCTACCCCATACTTTGAACTATTGTAAAATGATACTACATCCGGTTTCTTTTTTGTACCAGTTTCTATTTGAATATCTGTGTGCATAGTGCTAAGGAGAAGAACATTTTTTTTGTGCTTTCCTTGATATACTGTCAAAGTGATATCGTCTTTTTTCAGTACCACTGTACTGTACAACTCTTCTTTTGCCTGTTTGACGCAAGCAGGTATTTCCCGACGAGCTTTATTTATTGTACCAACAATACTTGTTCCGTTTGATTTTAGAGTTTCAGCAAGGGATAGAGACGTGAAAAAGTTATCACAAGTGACATTTCTTCCTTTCTTTAGGTATGGCTGCATCAATTTTTTTACTACATAATCCCCAAGACGTTCGTCATTTGACCTGACATCGTCCTTGCCTAGGTACGGAAATGCGTTTACTATATATTTAGAGTCCTTATCTACAGCCAACCAGAACTTTTGTCCGTATTTGTCAGGTTTGGAACCCATAAACTGAGTAAACCTGCATCGACATTTGGAAGGAAAAAGTTGTTCATCAATTGTTATGTAGGGTCCTGGCGTATAACAACTTTGAGCATTGGAAATAAAATTGTACCACACTTCAGAAATCAATCCAAACTTGTCAGTTGTCAGTCTTTGTGTTCTTGTAGATCTCACGTCGAATCTCAAAAACTTCATAATCTCCCGAAATCTATCCCGAGACATGGTGGCTTTTACAAAATCGTTGCCCCATTTGACTGACCACAGTGCATCTAGATCTAAACATTTTGCGCCTATTGCCCCACGCACATAAATAATAGCCAGAAAAGCTTCGAGCTCTTCGATTGTTATGACCCAGTCAGGAGAGTGAGTACGTCGGGCTTCTGCTATGGTGCAAGATAAAACATGTTTCAAAATTTTTCCGTCAATCATAAGTCGCCAAGCACTACCGCAGGTCTCATCCACATTACGTTTTGCATATGGAGTAGGTCCAGCATGATCTTTGAACAGATTTTGTTGACCTCGCCTACCTGGCTGTGCACAGTTCGTTGTTTCAACTTTCCAATTCGTTCCATCAGGTGCAATAATTTCTGTTCCCAAGGGAATTTCTTTCAGAGTATTGTATGTATCATGTAAACGAAGTAACGGCTGACTTCGGCCTCGGCCTCGTCCTCGACTGCGTAATCCACCACGATTTCTGGTTCTTCCACGCCCTCTGCATTGTCTAGCCGCATTCTCATCGTCAGAAGTTGCGATCGTTATTTCTTCACCTAAAAATAATTAATCAACACTAATTAGACAAAATAGCAATTACGAAAATCAATAGTAAAAATACGACACAAATATAATGGGTTTATTCCAACACGAGCACGAACCAGTTCCGAACTAGTCCTGAACTATCTGCAACCATTGAAGTGACGCTTGTGTCTCACTTCATTGGTTGCTCATAGTTTGGGACTAGTTCATAACTGGTTCGTGGCTGTGTTGGAACAAACCCAATATATATGTTTATTATTGTGAATAAGAACATTTTACCTGGCCGATCTTGAACTTGATTTATAGAATTTTCATCATCGGATGACGATAAGTCGCTATTTTTGGGTAATTGTTGCCACTCTTCATCGGATGAATGCAACGGCTCGCCTTCCGAGTTGTCTTCGTCGATATCTTCAAGTAATTGCAAGATTTCCTCAGTACTTAGACCACGTTTAGCCATAGTGAGCAAAAATACTAGTTATGTAAGTGCGATGTGACAAAAACAAAACACACGTTACGCTCACGCCACTGCCGCCCGCTTACTAATGCAGCGATTCTAATGACACACCGCCTAAAAAGGCGCTTTAGTACCTACTTTGACCACTCAACGACATTTTGAGCACTGGGTTTACCAATCAAAAACGCTATTAGAAGAAAGATAAAGTTAAACTCTGACATCCATAACTGGGTCAAAATTGACCCAACCGCGTTTAGAGGTAAATTTGAAAAAAAAAATATGTATATTGCATTTAAGTGGTTGAGGTCTCGTATAAATAATAATCATCATATTTCATGAAAAGTCATAAAAAGTTACGATTATACGCATAATAAAATATTAACTAGAGCAGGAAGAACATCGAAATGGGTCAAATTTGGAACGCCCGCGCTTCTAGTGTTAACACAAAAAAGTATTTATAGTATAACGTAACTTTTCACTATAAAAAGTACTATATATTTGCAGAGCATTCTACACAATATGCCTTTTATATGTTCCGTACACCTAAACTTATTGCATATATAGCACTTATATTTGGTTTTTCTACTTTTTTTACTACTGCAGTAAAAGCAGCGTCCATGTGCCTGTTTGTTATTTGAAACATTCAGTGTTATTTGAAAAATTTCTTGAAGGCGTCCTGGGTAGATATTTTGCAAGTGCTCTGCGTCTTGCATGTGGCTTAAGTAACTCCATACCTAGTGTCTCTAAAACAATTCTTCAAAAAGTCTTTGCAAGTAATTTTGTTGTTGTTCGTAATCGATTTTTACACTATTAGGATAATTATTACTTAAAATAAAACACTAAACCAGCAGCTCCATTACCTTTACTTTAATTACACCAAGGCTAACGTCCTCTCTGAGACCGAAATTTGATGTAGTTTTTAACTACATCAAATTTCGGTTTTTTAAACTATACACGCATTTTTGCTGCGCTTTTGGCACAAGCAACATCTACATATAATATGAAGCTACTGAACGACCGAGCACGATATTCGAATCCATCTGTCATTTATCAGAATAATTCGGTTCCGTCGGTCTCTGAGACCGCACGTTAGCTTTTAAAGATTAAACTAGAAATAATTTTAAAAAAATCAAAAACTTTTATTATAAATAAGAAAACGTTAAAATAAAAAATTAAAAACGTACCTAATATTTCAACACAAAATCTTTGTCTGGTTAATGTTCATTTTAAGAGCCATTATCTTTGTTTTTTGTAAAAAATCTTGCACTCGATCTAAATGCGATAACAATTTGGTAATTTAAAATGGTAAATTACGACTCACATCACTGATTGGTAGCTAATGCAAGTTACTAAATCACGTAGCTAAAGCAAGTCAGTAATCAAGTAGCAAAACTTGTCAACATTTTGTTTTAGTGAGTTTTACACAATATGCAGGGTGATCCACATAGAAGGGAAGAAGTATTTTGATCTCGTAGACGGTAAGAGCTACAAAGAAGTTTAAATTAGACAAATTGTTCCATTTTCGGAGACGTATTCAATGATGCTGTAATGTTTTTACAAACTTTCATGGCACGCTTGATAATAAACGAAAATCAAAATAAGCCATTTTTTACCCTTTCGCTGCTCACGACGAGTAATACTCGCCAACCGGTTAGGTGCTCCAGAGGAGTTAATTCGCGCTGCAAAATTAAACGCTTGCAGACCGCTCAACTCAACTATACTCGCTAGTGTTTAGATTAGACCAATCAGCTTATGCTATTTAACGGGTGAAATGTATTTGTTTGTTCAAACCTTAGATTTGTTGTTTTTTTTTTTAATGTCTAAGAGTCTTTATAAGTTTCGAGATCTTTGCGTTTTTTAGTTAATTATTACCGAATTTATAGTATTGAGAGCTGATATACTAATTTCCTATACAGAAAAATGTCTGCCAAATTGGCCTCTACTTCTCCTGACAGAAATAATCGCATGCAGTCAAATAAACCCGTACTGCAGGAGCCACGGCTCTCGAGCTATGGGCAGCGAAAGGGTTAAATCGTTAATAACTCGGTTATACTTGATGGTACAAAAATATTTTTGGGGAAAAAGTTGTAGATTTTTTTACGCACTGTGAAATGAAAACATTTATTTGTTTCAATAATTTTTAAATTCTTAGATAAATTAAAAACTTGCATTTTTTCCTAATAACATAAGGTTTAATATATTTATTTTGATATTTGGGCTCAAAACAAATAAAATTCATCAAAAGGCCATAAAACAAAACACAATTTAGTTTAGTAATTTAACGCAAATTTTCAACGTAAAACATTAAATCAAAAATAAACCAAAACTTATTAATTTTTAAAAAGCAGCTTTTAGTATAATGCTTATGGTAGTTTTTTTATTTACTAGACTACCTAAATCAAAATACCTACTTATACAATAATAACGACACAAAAGTCGACTTTTATTACAAAATAGTTTTTACAACAAAATTATTTTACGCATTTGTACAACGAATAACAAAAATAATATGAAATTTGTAATTTTTTAAATCCGGTAGATATTTAACTAAACCAAAATATTTAAAGGAATGGTTTGTAAAATCTTTTTATTCAAAACATTTTTTTTTTGTATTGAGTATTTAAGGACGCTTCGACATCTATGGTCACTAGCGTCCGGGAGGAGGGGGCGGGGAACAAGCGAAGGGTGGGTAAAGTAAGGGTAGGTGGAAGTACTGCCACAGCATTTGCCTATAGTAGGTAGAGGGAACCACCTAAAACCTCTACGATGACAGACGGCCGTGGGATTCGAACCCACAACCTCACGATTAACTCGGAAGGTTGCTTACCAACCAGCCACCGAGCTCGGTCAAAACGTTTTTAACAATAATGTAATAATAAAGACAGTTCTCATGGTACAAACTTTTTATAGAAGGCGTAGTTTATAAAGACAGAGAAAGAGATTTATTTCGTGTTCAATTTTATAACAGACCTTCTGCCAGTATACTTTAAATATAGTTGCAGAAATTTATAGAAACTGCTTATATCTTATCTATAATAAAATAAAATTGTAATAAATATTCAAATAGACCCTCATTTGTAATGACACAACACCCCAGTCTATTATGAAAAGAATTTTAAACATTGGCTAACTGTCTTTCATTGATTAATTCAAATTCTTCAACTGTTTCTTCCTTCAGAGAATTAATATTTGGATGGCGTTTTCTGTAAATTTTGCTTTTGACAGGCCCCATAGAAAAATGTCACAAAGTTTTAATCCCGGAGATATGGCTCGCCAAATTATGGCACCACCTATACCAATCTAACCAGTTTGAAAGAAATAATTTAAAAATGTTCTACTTTTTTAGCGAAATGCGCGCTACAGTCCTCTTACTAAACCAGATCAACTGATTTTATCCCAGTGCTTTACTGGGATAATAATTATTCATATTGATGTACTTAAAAAGAATACTTAGTTATACTTAATGTGACATTAATAATTAATCAAATTGACAGACAAATACTGTCAAAATTGACGTTGAATGAAAATCACGGACTATCTGACTAAAAAAAATCATAAAAGTTTAGATTGATATCTTAAACTAAACATAGTAGGTGTATTTAGTCTTGTACTAATACTTATCATTAGATGCGGAATAATTTAATCTTTCTATTGGTACCATGACCTTTCGTATAAGTTGAATTGTCGAGCAGGAACTCACGAAAACGTTTGAAAAATGTTAAGCTCCTTTGTTGGGCTTGCAATTTTTAAATTATCTGGCACCTATCTTCATAAAGAAAATATTTACAACATAAATATGCTTGCACAGATCAGAAGAAACTTAATTACTTATACCTAATAATGATTACGTATCAACTCAACAGCCTTGTTGATTTTCAATACTTTCCTGTTTATAGACTGAATAAAGTACAATCCAATTTCGTTAAGATTAATAAGATATCACAAATTCGTAATGTTATCTCTATATTGCAATAATTTTATCACAACCTACCTAAATAGTTAAAATAAACAGCGTATCGATATTATAACGTATAACTCGTTTTATTTTATTGGATCTCCAGAGAAGAAAGGTCCCATTTCGGTTATAAAACGGACGCTCGTATATTTTTATTGCACAATCGCTCTTACTAAACAATACAATGAAAGTGTCCGTCATATACTTGGAAAAATCACGCAACTAAAATATTGACCGTCTAATGCGGGTGAGTTTCATAAAAATGCTTTTAGTTAGGCTAAAAACTTTTCTGAAAATGTCTTAGGGCTCTGATTTTATGTATTCCACAAAATGATGTTTTAAGCAAAATATTAGGCTTTTATAAAAACATTTTTTAATCGCATATTCTTGGCGAATTGTTCTGTTCTGTTTAAGTACATACTTAAGAAAAATAACTAAGCAACCACAATTTTTTTCCATTTACCTGCAACATTTTCTGGGACACTTAACCTACCGAAATACAGGGTGATTGAAATTCGAGTTTAAGCATGGAGATTTCCCTTATTATAATAGCAAGAGTATAGGTTCAAATTTGGCAAAGTTGCTAAATTTGATGCTTATTGAAAATCCAAAGAGAAATTGAAAATATCTCAAACGGTATACGAGAAAAATAGGGAAAACCGGAAAATACGATTTTTGAAAATCGTCTGTAACTCCTTTGGACTATGAAATATTTTAAATGTGTTAAAACATTGTTGAAGCAACTTTTTAAGCCGAATCGTATGGTGGTCAAAAATTTTTCGTAGATTGATTACTTTTTGTTTTATGACAATCAACTTTGTTTTTTCTTATGAGTGCAGTTTTTGCTATTTACATCATCAAACAGCATTAATTTTTTTGAATCCATTGATGTATCATCACACATGGTATTTATTTCTTCTTTCATTGTCAAATTTGAAAAAATACGGTTTTAACAATAACTACTAAAAGTCAGGTTGGCCGGTCATTGTAGTTTATGTTGTTTCCATGACAACCAATTAACAAAGTTTTGAAAGCCTATTACTTGTCAGATTAATAAATTCGTAAAAATGAACTCTAATAAAAAACCTGCAAATTTTTTATACCGTTCTTTTAAGTTTTGTTATACTTTATCACATGCTTTAAACAAATTTACTTAAGTTTCTGTTTAACGTAGAAAAATAGTGTTCTTTTTCGGATCTGTTTGTAGTAAAAATATTTTTTTAATTGTCATCTGAAACGTTTCAGCCATATTTTTGGCAAAAGCCCCGTATTTTCCTAAGTTACTGCCCAACGTAGAAAAATATGGGGTTGTCCTTTTTGCCTTTTTCTGGAAAATATAGTCGCACTTTTCGGCCCCCTGTGAAGGTGGGAGACGATTAAAAATATTATTATGGGAAATCTTTTAATCAGTATAAAACATCTACCGGAAATTATTCTCCTACATTTATCCAAATTTGAGAAATAAAATAAAAACCCAATTTTTTAGGGGGGTGTAACTTCGAAAGGAAAAAATTATATGAAAGACCTGTCTTAATTTTCGATATGTAATCACCTCCCGAGTTTTTTCGCATTATTTAAGAAACATGCTGTATAAAAATAATTTTTATTTGTAACTCTGAAATTATTTTTGGGATCTGTAAATGTAAATTTAAAAAATAGTACAAAATTACGTTCAGATATTGTATTTTTATTTTAATTTCTAAAATACGAACAAAATATTATATCTTCTGAAAATAAAAAGATCTCCATATAAAAATTTAATTTATAGAGAATAACGATACAAAATAACTTTTAACGAAACGTTATCGGTTATTATAACGTTATATAACGTTATAAAAATATCGTTACGTTATTGTATAAAAAATTATAGTTGAATCGTTATTATAACGTTATCGGGTATCGTTCCGTTACGTTTTCCATCCATATAGTAAAGCTTAATTTTGTATAACTGATTACCTTCGTAACCTTGTTGCCTGCAACTCTGAAATAATCACAGGCATATGTTCTGTCATAAGGGATGGTAAAGCTTTGTTTGTATAGCATTGCCAATTCTGTTTGTAACATTAACCTTTGATAATATGTTATAGCACAACACAAAATGTAACCTTCCGTGGTTATGGCGGTTAGTTATAATTACAGCTATAATTGTAATCTTAACAGTTTGAGACTGTATTGACTTAAAAACAGAAAACTAAAAAACATATTTTTATTCGACTTAGTTAGGTACTTATATGTAAAAGTTTTTTTTGTGCTTTTTATTTACTAAGACTAATCTATGCAAGGAACAAGTTTTGTAACACTTAAGTCGTAACATTTCCATAGAGCTTTTAGTAGTGCCAACTAGCACTTTAACCTGGATCACTAAACGTAGCGCTGCATTAATACTTCGAGGCTTTAATATAGATACTGTGGCTTTATTTACATCTCGAATCGACTGCTTAAATGCAAATTTAAATTGCTGCTGCACGATCAAGTTGCTTTAGACGTACAAAACCATCGAAGCTTGAAATTTTGAGAAATACTAGAGGAAACAAAGCTACAAACTTATTTTAATATTATACTGTGATATCAAACATTATCTTTGTTACAGGTGCTCATGGATATTAAAATAGTTGTCGAAGTTTGTATCGTGCATTTATGTCATCATATTTTGATAGCAATATTTGTAAAGCAGTTCTGGTGAATTTTCTTTTTATCGTAATGTTAAGCAGTTTTTAAATCATTTTTATTATGGGGTTTTCACCACAGAGCAAACAATTTACATGATTAATGCCTATTTCTGACCTGGTGGTATGCTAGTAAATGGAATTTGGGAATATATTCAACATTTATGTTTGGACGATTTTCGAGAGCACTTCCCAGACTTAACTGTAATAGTAAATAATTTTTGTGCATGTTTACAAATAAGGTTGTTGTGTTTCGCGAAACTGACTCTGTGACCCATTAAAAAAGTGCTGTTAGGGTAACTGTTTGTACCTCGGTTTGTACAGAAAAAGTATTATTTTTTTTAAATATATAATCGTCAGGTACCAAGACGCTACCGTGTGGGACTCCTGTTTGGATGTTTTTAAGTGGAGATATTGATGACTGAACTATTACTTTGAATGTGCGATTTTCTAAGAACGAACACAGTATTTTTTTGAGGTAGGCAAGAATATCAAGTAGCAGTATTTTATATTTGAGGCCGTTTGTCCATACCCTGTCAAAAGCTTGTTCGATATCGAGGAACGCCGCAGTTGTGTATTGCTTCCTTTCATATCCAATTTCGATAATTTCAGTTATTCGCTGCAGTTGGTGACATGTCGAATGTCCACTTCTAAAGCCGAACTGGAAATGTGGTAGCAAGTTGATTCGATCGATTTCTTTAGATAGTCGCGACTGAATAACCTTTTCTAGGAGTTTTGACATCGTGGGTAGCAGGCTGATTGGTTGTTAAGTTGTTAAGTGTTGTATCCAATGTTGTACCTATCCAAATGGATACAGGTGGCCCATCGGGCCAAAATGATTTGTATCCATATGGATACAAATGGCGCTTAACGTGTTAACGGCGATCGTCAATGCATGAAACAGGAGCCTACAAAACCTTTGAAACGTCTCTCTCAAGATATTGGGGTTTCTTGTGGATCATGCCAAACGATTGTAAAGAAGGACTTGAACCTGCATCCATATAAGATGCATGCATATCAAGCTTTTTTTGCTGGTACACAAATGAGTGACGACCTACTAAACTTAACATGTTTTTGTGACGAAACGTAGTTTCATCTTTTAGAGGGTACGTCAATTCTCAAAATATGCGTTTGTGGAACACTCATAATCCGCATATTTTTGTTTACTCTCCACTACATACTCAGAAAGTTGGTGTTTGAATTTCAATTTCTCGCAAGAGAATAACTGAACCGTGTTTTAAATTTTCACCGACAATGTTGAGGGGTATAGAAACAACATTTTGACAAAATTTGTTCAACAACTACACAATAACGAATTTTAACATGGCTATTTTCAGCAGGACGATGCAACAGCACATACGACACAAGAAACTATAGCTTTTCTTCACGAGTTTTGTGATGGCTGACTGATAAATTTGCATGCACAAGTTAAATTTCCTCCGAGGTAATTTTTATGGACCATTATTGAATATTTTGTGTTCCTTTACTTAACAAATAGAATTTTTTAAACTCCTGTAGCTAATTTGCAAGAACTGGAACCAAAAATTGTTGATATTGTGCAACCATAAAGCCAGTAATGCTGCAAAATGCATTTGATTGCATAAGGAGGGGTGTTAACTTGTGCATTGAACAAGACAAGACGGAGGCAATTTTACATTACTTTAATTTGCCTTTTTTGTTAATAAAAACGCTAACGGTCTTTTATTTCATTTTCAAACTTGTAGTTTATTATTATTTTATATCTAGAATTATAATGGTATATTTTACAACAAGTGATGAAAGTCCAGTTTTTTTCGAGAGGTGAGCAAATCTCACGAACGATAAAAACTGATTTCATCTCGAGTCGTAAATGCTATTTTTTCTTCGAAATTAAAATGATATTATAGAACGAAAGTTAATGTAAACGAACCAAATGACAATAATTATGTATACAGTTTTAATTAATCATTTCATTTTCACAGCGACACCAGCAAATATATTTAATATTAATTTTTGTACCATTCTTAGGATTTTATATAGAATGGTAAATTAAAATAAGATTATTTTATAAGAATATTAACGCAATTTTAGTTTATTATGAGTTTAAGTTAAAAACATCGTTCATTCTACAATTTCATTTTGACATTGACAGTGACATTATTTTCGCCACTAGTGGAAACAGTTAATTTACGCCACTAGAGAAGAAAGTAAAACTTTCATGTAGGGTAGGCAGTGACCAAATGACAACTTTCATATATATGAGTAGAAAAACTCCTTTCACATTATTGCAGATGATGTTATAAGCGAAGAAGGCAGTTTTACATTCCATGATCACCTTTAATAAGTATAAAACATCAACCAAATATCATTCGTCTACATTTCTCCAAATTTGAGAAATAAAATAAAAACCTAATTTTACCGCTCCCCTTTAGAGGGGTGTAACTCCGAAAGGAGACGTCTAAGGAAAAAAAATTATATAAAAAATCCCCCTTTATTTTCGATGAAGAATCGCCTCCAGAATTTTTTACAATACTTAAGAAACACCCCGTATAATCTAACTTGCAATGTATATTACACTTTCAGTATAGATTTTTTTAAATAAATGTTTGATATTGAAATGATAAATATACAGGGTGTTTCACTTTTCCATGGGACACTATTGCTACCTCCATAAATAATGAAAATACAAGGTTACTTAAATAGGACAAAAGTTGGTTATTCAGGAGTGTACTTTAAACAAGATCTTGTTTTGTTTAAAAATTTCATGGCTTGCAAGATATAATGAAAAAACCGAAATGGACCAAAATTTTAGAACTCAAATACCTCGGCTATCGTTGCTAATACACAAAATTGCCAAAATATTTTTTTTTGTAGATTTTGTTTGCCTTAAAGATGGTGATAGTTAGATTTTTATTTATAAATTACCGTGTGACATATTTGACAAAACCACTTTCTTTTCAATTTCAGTCGTAGTAGGTGATGACTTAGATTTAAAGATATTTTTTTTTTTACAATGATATAATATTGTATGTCTATTTTCAAATATAAGGGAAATAACCTAAAAAAGTTAAACACCCTGTATAAAACACACAATCTGAACCATTTCTCTTGTCTCTCCATTACACACTACATCAAATTTCATGAACTGACGGGGATGCCTTCATATACAAGTGGACACAGTCGGAAAAGTTCCACTGAGATTGAGCCATCTGTTAGCTCCCCATTACCTGTCAAGTGGACAATTGTTGAAAAATATATGTACCTGTTCGTCAGCGTGCTAGCATAAGAGTTTCTGTCTTAAAATGCTGATTTTTAAAAATTTAAAAAGATGTATTATTAAAATACATTCTTGAAGTCAGCAAGAGCCTTTTTTAAAATTAATATAAATAAAAAACTTGTAGATACATAATATGTATCTACAAGTTTGTGAATACTTAGAATATATTATATTCTAAGTGTTCACATGTTGTCAATTTCACGTTTTTTTAATTAACTAATTTAGTTGAGGCATATATTATACATTACATACTATTATTGTTTGGTAATAATATGAAATGGGATTGAACTCCTGTCCATAAGTAAATGATCATATACCCGAATTTGCGCGTTTCCAAATGCTTAGTACGAAACTTGTTTCCGGTAACTAGTGTGGATTTGAGTTTCAATCATGCTCGGGAGAAGATAATCTTGTTTAATCGAAACTAACATTGACCAGACACTAATTGTAAGGTTTTGATATAACTAGATTTCCCAAGTCCTATTTTACATTGCAGTTGATGCAGACAGAAGCGAATTTTGCTGCTCAAACAAGGATTAAGTTAAATTATATGTACGTTCTGAGACGATTTACGGATGACATGTAACTATCGTGATCCACCAAATGATACGTAAAATAAAACAACCGAATCATCAGTGAATTCTTTAGCATTTCAGCATTTTAGAAGCTCTAATCAGGAAACGGATAACGAAATAAATGAACTTGGTTGAAGTTTGGGTTAGCTAGTTTTAAGGAAAGATGGGTTTGGATTGGGTTCTTGTGAATAAAAAAGATCATTGAGTTATGTTGAGCTATATACATTTTATTGTTTGCTTCTTTGTAAATCAATTTAGAATAATTCTTTAGTATGCTGGGTTAAGTGTAAATGCTCAAAAACAAGTTCTAGCGTAAGAACTTTGTTTTTATTTTTCTGAGACTGTATCAACGTATGGAAAAAAATATTTAGTATTTCATTTAATAAAAAAGTTTAAATAAAAATTACTTATGTTTTTCCAAGAATCTCTTGTAGAAATGCTGGGCTAGTCTCAAGATTATCGTAGTTTCTGCTGTATACATGAAAAAATAAAAATGTAGCTCGTTATTTCTACAAAAAAATCATCTGTAAATAAAAAATGGGTGATTGTTTTTAATATCTTATTATATTGGTGTATCGCTAATGTTTTAAGAAAAATTTGTATCACAAAATATCGTTAAGATTAATGTTTTTTGTTCTATTAGGACAATATTGACTTAGGCGGTATTAAAAGTTAAATAAAATTTATCGAGAAAGTACAAATTTTTAAAGTGCTAACGAGCAACTAGTTCCCAAAAAGTTACCAAGTTATAAATCCGGGGGCTGATCTGGTGAAACTTTTAATTAATCTCGTTGAATTTTTTTTTAAAGCAAACATGCTAGATCAACTTTTTCTAGCTCCTAGCCGTTCAAAATCTGTGATGTTTATGGAAGAGATAACTTGCATTGTTGCATTGCATAGATATTTAACCCTTCCAATACTGCAGGGATACATACGTCCCAAAGGATGTTTGAAAAATTCTGCATTGTGTTATGTTGCCTTATAATACCCTGGGATGGGATTTGTTAGTAGTTCTGAGCTTACACTACACGCGAATCACTTTAATTTGTATCAGGAATACATGTGGCCCTCTTAGTCGACTTTTGTGTGGTCCTGTGTGTGTTCATTGGTTACTGCTGGGACAAATTTATCCCAAGCGTGCAATACTGTTGGAACATATTAAGTATCACAAGCTCTTCTATGAAAAAAATATGGTAAAAATTTTAAACTTTGTATACATATATTTTTAAGCCATAGCAACAAATTTTTATACATGACACATAATTTACTTCGTTGGCCAAAAGTCGTATTAAAAGGGTTAAAGAACGAAAATATTAACCTATAAAATTTTATGTGACTCAAAACTGAAATCATAGCAAACCATTCATTTCATTCGTGGTAACTAGAATATTTAAAAATATTAACAAGTTTTTAATTTATTTAATTTGGAATTACCTTAAACATCCAATTCCCATAGAAAGTGCAATCGAGATGCTGTTATTAAATATTGTTATTATATTAAAAATTGCCATAGTGCCCAGTGTCACACTCAGGTGACACATGCACTTCACTTGCATCTTTCTCTTATAATAGAAATTCCATAGTAGTAAAAATTGGTTAAAATATAGAATACTATCCAATTATTACGATAAATGTAACTCTTTTTTAACCTACGGCTAATGCATTTTAGAACATTTCAAAACAGCACTGGCGGCAACTTTGACTGCAACTGATGCGCGGTGATTGTAAAATATACGGTTCTTTGTTAAAACGTCAAAATAACGTTTTTCTTGGTAGATTAGGCAGTCCTTACTAAATTTTAATATATAAAAGTATCATAGCATTTTATTTCTGGCGAATACTAATGACTTAGAACGGCTTAAAAAATTGCAAAATAGGGCTATGAGAACTATTTTACTCTGTTCCAGATACACCAACATTACTCTTATGCTAGATACTCTACACTACAGTACACAACGGATAATTTTTAACACGATTATTTTTATTTTCAAGATTATAAATAACCTGCTTCCAAATTCTTTGTTAAAATATATAACCCAAAACTCTGATATTCTTAAATATCCGACTAGAAACTGTAAAGACTTTAAATTGCCATTCAGGATACGAAATTACACTCAAAATTCTATTTTATAAACGACTGAAATTTTATAACGATCTAACAAGTGAACTTAAAATGAAACTAATATTAGGTATAATGTTTAGACGTAGGTTCAGTAGTAAGGAAAAGTTTAAATTCTTATATATTCAAATACGTAAGTTGTAAAATTGTAAACATAATTAGCAACATACTAAATAAATTACATTATTATTATTATATTATTAAAATTGGTCTAACTCGCAACACATCAATTGATAGAAAAAAAAAATTAAACAGGTTTAAATAAATCGTAAAATGATGTCACCTACAGGTGACACTGGGAATTGCAGACTAAGATACATCTAGAAAAAATCTAGTTTTTTTTTAAATTTCAGTATTACTTTTCTTGGAATACAAAATTAATTTGAAAGATAAGCTACTAAACAATTGTTTTGTTTTCGAGTTGGTGACAGAAAGTTTCGCCCTGCTTGGTGTTCTTTTCTTTTAACTCTAATTCATGATGTTTTTCCATTTAAACAAGCAAAACAAAATAAGTGCGCACGTATCTGTAAAATTCGATTAGTGCTATAAATTGAAGGCACCTCCTCCATTTATACAACACGGTATAAATTTAATTACAGAAAGACGAAGTTTATAGAAACCAATGCCCTGACTAAAATCGCATTAGGATTGTTTCCGGTTCCCTAAGTAGCAGCATTTGTATTCCGAAAATATATCATTTTATACAACTTGTTATTAAACGCTAATGTTTCCAAATTTTCCTTTAAGTACTGCCTTGGTAATGAATTTCAAGTTTATTGTTTTGTTTCCAGAGTTATTTAATCATCTTTACGTTCTTTATCAATGCAAAAACAGCACGGGATACTTTTGGGATTTGATAAACGATAATAAAAACACTAGTAATATTATTTTCGTAATGTGGTTTTTGTTAGTTAATAAATATTGTATAGTCGTATTTAACGGATTAACAATAAAATGTAAGATACCGAAAATAATTCTATTTGGTTATTTATTGTGGAGGATAGTCCCTTACAAGTAATTTATTGTCCGACTTTTTGTTTAACAGCACAAAAACACAAAAAGGTCAGAACAATAGGGCGAGAGGGTCCAAGCTATTGTGTTTATACGGAATTTTGTTTGGAGCAGCGTTAGTAGGATTTACTGGCTTTGTGAACGCTCCGAAAATGGCACTCAATGTAATATTTGTCTTGAATGTAAACAGGAGTCTGAAATAAAATAAGATTATGAAGACGTAACAAAACTTCAAGTAATGAAATTTTTAATCCTGTTTAGCGCAAGTGGTGCGAGTTACCCCGTACTTAAACTCCGGTCAACACGTTGTGCTGGCTTGAAGCACTTTACCACACTTGTAGAATAAATCACAGGCACGTACTAGCCGCCGACAGTTCCAGATTTCAGTGATACAAACTACCACTATATTTGATAACGCGATGCGATTACTGCGAGGGGATGGAATAATTTATAAATCATATCAATTCTCAGGGCAGATGGTCCTATTTTTGCAGGATGTTCCAGTAGGAAAATACATTCTTTAAAGCTTAAATATTTGATGACCCAATTATTACTGTATTCCCCAAAAAGCATATTTCACGCTTGATAACCTCGCAAGGTAAAAAATTTACTACCTTAGCTTCAAATTTAAGTTTAAAAGTAAAATGGCAAATAAAAATATACATTTCTTAACCCTTATTCTCCTAGCGTCGTCAAATGACGACGTTTACCTGTGCTGTAATAACGGTGTATTGTCAGGTACCTGATGATTTTAAACCTGTCAGCTTAAGTTTAATTACTCAGCAAAACAATTGTTTTCATAAATGTAGCCATTGCATAGCAGTAAGTTGCAGACTTCGAACATATTTAATTGTTAAAAGTGACCAATTTACGAAAGAACACGAAAACCATGACGTCGTCAAAAAAGTAAGTACTAAATAATATAATTACGGTAAAAATATTTTATTTGTTTACATATTTTGAATATATAATAGTCGAGTGTTTTTTATATAAAATGTAATTATTTATAATAACATTTATAAGGGAGTTATTTCGCTATAAATTTGATTGTCGTCATATGACGACGCTAGGAGAATGCATGTACTAACATACCCTATTTGTCCTTAGATTTTTGAGTGTAGCCGAAATGATGGATTTGTTAGAAAATGATGATAGTGACCAAGATATTTTTATTGAACCACCTGCAGTTAATGAGCTAACAGACGAAGATTCAGATGAAGAAGAAGGGACGAATATAAACTGTTTATCCAGAAATCAACTAATGGCACCGGCAGAGAAAAAAACAGACCAGAAAAGAAGTTTCAACTATTTCCAACTTAAACAAAATACCAAAGATCACCAAAAAATCAAAAAAAGATCAAATTATATGGAGCAGTGGCGGTAAAACTATACATATACAACCTAGTCAATTTCATCTTATGGCAGAAGAAAATATTGATGAAGTCACTGCTGTTCAATATTTTGAACGGTTTTTTGATGATACTTTAATCGAATTAATTATTACTGCCAGTTCCGAATATTGCTTATCAAAAAACTGGCCAGATATAAAATTAACCAAAGAGGAACTGCGAGTATTTTTTGCCATTTTAATTGATTCTGGGTACAATCCATTGCCAGGAAAAGCAATGTATTGGAGTACATGTAGTGATTTGCGCAACATTGCGATATATGAATCTATGCGGAGGGATAGATTTGATAATATCATGAAATCACTTCATTTTAAATCAAATTTAAACTTAGACAAGCTCGATAAGTTTTCCAAATTACGACCATTAATTTCATATATTCAAAAAAAAAATTATGGAAAATTATACACCCACCTCAGCAATATCGCATGATGAGGCAATGGTGGAATACTTTGGTAGGCACGGATGTAAGCAAGCGATTAGAAATAAACCAATACGATTTGGATACAAGGTTTGGTGTCAAAATTCGCCATCTGGTTATCTAATCGCCTTTGATCCTTACCAAGGAAAAACTTATCGAGGAAATGAAATAATGGAGAGTAAATTTGGTAAATGTTCATCTACAGTGCTTTACTTGCTAGACCAATATCCTATATATACCTTGCTTTCAACCTTATCATAGTTTATAAGTTTATAGTTTATATGTCTCAAATTTAATTTACATTGCAATATACTTTCACAAATAAATCTGAAATTATAAAACATACCAAGATTATTATTATTTGTACTCATATTTCCCTAGCGTCGTCATATAACGACAGCTCCTAAGTCAGGACCTGCGTCCTGTAATTTAATAAAAAGTGATTTTTCATGTATCTATGGCCATTTTTAAACAACTGATTGAATTTCAAAACATTTTGATAAATATTTCTTAATTCCGGAGAATAGGGGTTAAAGTGATGAAATAAGATGAATTAAGCTTTCCGTTTTCCCTTATTATTTGTTGTACATAATTTTTTCAGGCCAAGCTGAAGCTAAAAATATATGTGTTAAAGGAGCGTTTACATTTAATCACGAATACTTTTGTTTATACTAATTTTAATTTTTAATTTAAAGACCAACTAATGCAAAGACTGGCTGTAAACCTTGTTTATAAATCCAGGACAACTTGTTAGTTTTTTTTTTATTACATTGACAGCTTTACCCATGTCTGAATTTTCTATTCATTGTATCGTGAAATAACAAGTTATTATCAAACGTTAAATGAACGAAGATGCATTCAATTTCACGATACGATACACAAGACTGGTAATAAAAAAACATACTCTAAATACATTTTTAGATCATTGACACCAGTTATTTTTGGGTTTATGATTTTTACATTTAGAGCAAAAGATTCAATTTCCAGTAGAGTTTGAAGGCTTTACAAGCAAATTATGTTATAGCCACTGCCCATTCCCATCAAAAACAAACAGTTTTTATGTCTTGCCTCACCTTCAGTCTCTGCCAACATCGCTTCTCAGTGAAGGTCCTGGCAAACTTTTTATTTATTTATGTAGCAGCTTCGTAGCTTGTAACAGATTATTTTTATTTTTATCAATTCCTATAGAAAAAATGGATTACATATTTGTCCGATTCAGTATCTGTCCGCAGGATCCCATTAAAGACAAATATAAAGAAAGCTTCCAGTGTACATGCAAGAAAAGAAATTACATGGTAGGAGAGAGTAAAAAAAACCGGAAACGAAGTATATTTTTCATGTTCACAGAAACAACAGTTAGCAAAAATCGACCAATGAATATCAGCATAGCATGAACTCTGTACAATAAGAATGTTTTATTTAAAAAAAATGCGTTGACTCCGAAGAAAAATACAGTTTAAAAACATATTAAAATACCCGGTTTTGTACCCATTGGTGGGCCGAAATCGGGTGCGTAAGTGTAAACTCGTTTAAGACCTAAAAAAAAAAAGAGCCTTAATATCCAACGCGCAGACACTTTTTTAATACCTGAATTGTCGAACAAATCTTTCCAAACAGTTGTTAAGGATACTCCTACTTCGCTGGCAATAAAAGACAACTTGATCCACCGATCGGACGGCATCAGATCTTCAATAATTGTTTTGACCATTTCTTCAGTTCTTGCCTAAACTGGTCGATATGATTTTGGATTATCCTGTATAGTCTCGAACCCCAGCGAAACTGTTAGGACAAAAACTTTACATGGAATAAAGGTGGCGCTTCATTTCAATATATTATATTAGCTTCTACAGATTTATTCGATTTCAAAAAGCATCGGGTACGAGCGCGAAGCGCGAGTAGTATGGCCCATTACCGCCTTCTGTGAGGAAATTCCTTACATGTCGATGCTTGAGTTAAATTTCACTTATTTTTGTTTGGAAAAAAAATGTAGGGACTTCTTCAGACTCAAAATAATTTATTGAGACTTATCTCTTCAGGTTTAAAATGCCACATTCATTATTGTGGTTGGGTAGATTATATAAAAATACTCCCTCGTACATGCCTCATGGGCCCATCATTAGCATTAAAGCACTGGATTCAACTCTCTGCGACACACACCATGTATGGCTGAAATAATTTGATGGCAACGCTAATATATTTATTATTAAATATCTTTTGTTACATGTTTTGTTACACATTTTAATTGAGTTGGCTTGGCATAAAGAAACAACAAACAACCGACAATGCAACAGCGTAGATGTTCATTATGTCAAGCGAACTCTGCAAAACAAAATTGCATTTCAAAATTCTAAAACGTACTGTACGGGGAATTGGATGTAACCGTTTCCCAGTTCTCACACCAGCCCTCCTTGGTACAGCTTTATTTGTTGTTCTCCCCTAGGTCGCTCATCCTTCTTGACTGTTGATTCAAGAGTTTACTTGTGTGCTTAATTTCCGTAAATAGCCCCTTCTGTTTATTCATGTCAGGATTCAAGATATTTACGAAATCAATTTTAAAAGTAATTAACGGCCCATAGCTTCCTAAAAATGTCTTGGCCACACGATTGCGTGCTTTCAATACACCTTCAGAACTCGTAAGGTGTTTGAAAAGAGGTTATTAAATTTACAAAAGCGCATACTTTTAAAAAATTTAATTGATCTTTTTTAGTTATGATTAAAAAAGTGCATTGTTCGACGCTTCGGATAGGTATAGCAATGGAGCGTACAAGTTCTAAATGTAATTTTTCCGGATCGCAAGGGAAACAAATGAACGAATATTGTAGTTTAAAATACATATAATCCAGTTTCGGTAGAGTGAGAATTTATATGTGCAAAGATTTTTAATAATGATTTATTATCCTGATCTGTTCGGCGAAGAATTTAACTTTTAATTTGTTTTAATAGGTTTATATACACTATGTTCCAATATATTATCTCACTACTACGCTTACTAATAGGATTATATGTAGCGCAGCTGATTTAGAAAAAAAAAACAAAAAAAGTATACTACATATATTTAGAAAATATTGTCTGCATTGCAAATGAAAAATTTGTCTAAGGTATAGGAGATTTATGTTTGAGCGAATAATGGGGTTATTAATAAATATAGTTCATACGTTAACATAAACTTTTTTTGTTAAGTTTTATTTTCGTTGCCATGGATTACCTTTAATGAGTAACAATTACAGTATTTTGATACTTTTTAGTTTTTTTCCAGTAAGGCTATATACGATACAATGTACTATCAGGATTCTGCGCAGTATCGATATCGCGTTTCAGCACAGTTTCTGATAGTTCACAGGACGGTATAGTCGGCTGTTCCATTTGTTACAAAATGAATACAGAAACTAGTCAGTGTACGATCAAAAAAGTACTTGAATAAAGGCATGTACTAGCGCTTCAATTTTTACACGCATGCGCTGAACAACTAACGTGAGCTCTGGTAGCTATGCATCGCTTTCCCAATTCCTTTAGTACTGGATCTTAAGGTGTTTACCCTTGTAATGCGCACATTTCTCTGAACCCAATAGCCACAAATTGTCATTATAGTTAAACCAATCGTAAAAGCATTCCAACAACGGCTAATACTGGCTAATACATTTATTAGTACCTACATAGTTCACCCTTGCGAATAAACCAGTTAATATACTTATCTGATTCATGTGTGTGAGGACTAACCCCACAGGCCACCCGCTAGAAGCTTTAGGCTTAATATACTTATCTATGAATTGGTTTTAAATCGCTGGTTGGAACAGACCTAATAATATCAGTGGGGGATCCAGGGGGGAGTAAATGGGTTGATTACCCCCCCCTAAGACTAAGATATTAAAAAAAAATTGGTTTTACTAATTTTTTATTTCCTGCTTTACCGCTTTAGTTTATAACAAAGTCTAGTGAAGATACAAATGAATTTATACTTATTTAAGTAAAGTATCTAAAAACGACGATCTAATAAAATTAAAGCTTAAATCTGAAATCGATTTTTTGGCATTAGAATAGCAAAAGAAATTTCAGTTAAACGAAAATGTACCGTGCTTTTTTAAAAATTTATTTACTTAAAACACTAGGTGTTTGAACACTAAAACTGATCTAGAAGTAAGACCAACCATTAGTTTGTATCTGTTAAATCTTAAATCTAAATTATTTAGCTAAAATCAGTCCAGCGACGTATTTTAGTTGTCTTTGTTATCCTTAGGTAATCACGGTAACCATGAAAATGAATCGTTTTATATTGGCATATTTGATGGTTCATGTTTCCTTATTTATTTTTTTCTTAAAAAACGGTAGCTTTTACGAAAACAACTAAAGAATAAAACAGTGTCTTAATAAAGCAAGCTTTAAAAAAATGTCTTGCAAAATTTCAGCCCACCAAAAAGTTCTGAGAAAAGAAACAAGATGGGTCGCACTTTTTGTGAAGGTGGGAGATGTTGAAAATTTTACTATGGGAAATCTTTATAAACATCCGAAAAGAGTAATTTAACTTTTTACCAACGTTTTTTTTTTGTAAATATAAAAGAAAGATGTTTCTAATTCAGTAATAAACGCTAATGTATCTAATGGGTACATTGTGTCTGATCTCATTCATTTTACCATGGACGAGGTTTAAAAACATTTAAAAAATAACATGCTCTTTTATAATATATCGCTTTTCAAATAATAAAAATACTTATTTCCGTAACATCTATTCAAAAGTCGACAAAGATCATAAAAATCTAGATATTTTGGTATATTTTTGAAGCAATTTGTTTCTGTCTAAAATTTTTAAACAGATTTAAAATAAGATCAATACGCCCTTTAAAGTCTTGTAGTGAGAACATTTTGTGATACACCTTGTATACACCAATAAACGCAACATCTCTTAAAAATTTCCGCATTTTTCAATAAATTTCAATGATATACACGTTCACAAGACATGGCACACTTAACCCAAGAGAGATGGTAGATCTCTAGTACTTCCGTTGGCATCATCTCCATCCATGATTACATAGTATTGAATAACCAATAAAAACTACATTTGCCTTAAAACATCAAGGGTTTTCAATATCCGGAATCGCTCAATATAAACAAACTTTCAACAGAAGATTTTTACAGAGTCGCTGAGTTAAAACTTGTAGAGATTTTAATCACAATAGAGTAGAAAAGCATTTCCGAGCTGTATGCAAGTCATAAATCAAGAAACTATGATAGTGGAATAAGGCGTTAACAAAACACAATAAATTTATAACCAAAAGAAATCAATAACCTATTTTTCTTTTTATTTATCGAGTTTATAGAACACATATCAGGCTTTATTGTAACGTGCTCTCGTCCGCGATATCTCATCTCCTCCAAGCGTTCTCACTAAAGTTCTGCACACGTAGCCTGTTCAGTTTTGTTCGAAATGACGGTATGTTGTTTTATTATAGACATTTGTTTCTTAAAACCAAGAGAAAATAGTCAATATGATCTTACTTCTTCCTTTGTAAAAGTTTTTTTATATAAACAAAATACTTAAAAATTCTTTAGATGCATTTTATGGTTTAATGAAAATAAAGGTGAGATATAAAATTTCTATTTTTTCAGTGCCTTTTGTCATTGCTTGACTGTTAAAGTAAAAAAATCGTCTATCGTATCAATTATAATAATAATAACAATATATTGCGGTTTTTTATACAGTCTATTGTATCCTTTTGTCCATTGCTATTTTTACACCATCTACCCCTCTTCTTTTCGGTCTACCCTTTTTTCTTCTAGATGGAATGTATGTCAGTGTTTGGAATGGGATTGTATGTGCCGGCGGCATTTTGTTAATATGACCATCTCAAGTTAATTGTTGATCATTAATTAAATTAGTCAGGCCTTTACTGCGTTTATGCCCTACTTTATCCATAATTGTTATTTGGCAAGACCTTTTCCAGAAGTTCAGTTTTGTTGCTCTTGTTCTCTCTTCCAAATATTCCGCCATGGTCCAAACCTCAGCTTCTTACATAGCACAGCTTTGTTCAAAACATTTAAATGTATGACTTTCGAGGTTTAAGGAAATACTTTTACTCACTAATACTGAATTAAATTGTCCAGTTATTGCTCTCCATTTTCCTAGTTTATGTAAGATGTCTTTGGTGTCCATCCAATCTGAAGTTAAGGTCACAACCACAGATATTGGTATTCATTGACACTTCTTTTCGAGGTTTTAATGTCTTGACCAGTATTTTCAATTACCATATATTTAGTTTTTTCAATATTGATATCCAAACGCCACTTGTCAAATTCTTCTGTTAATTATTTATCATGTGTTAATCATCCTGGGGCGCTATTCCCAACTCGCTCGCTTTGAACAGCAGTGCTCATGAAAGCGAGCGTCGTCAATGCGAGTGGAGTGGTAGCTTCTGTATTTTCATCTACCCCTGCCTTTGCAATTCTTCGACGCGAGTGGGTAGATGTTGCAACATTGGAATTTTGCGTGGTCTGTCACTTTGCCGCCAGTTTTTGAATGTTCTGTGGTTTTTGTTTTGATTGATTATGGGGAAATTAACGGAGCAGCAGAAACCAGCTATAGTAGAAATTCTTGAGAGAATAGTTAATTATTGTGGCAAATTTTCACAACATTTTACATATAACGATGCCCAAAAGCAATGGAGTGTAATTACTACAAATTTAAATAGTATGTAAAATGTATTGGAGTGAGTATCCCTCGAAAGTCTACATTTTTTTCGAAATTCATCGACATTTAATTGTGTAAATGTAGGGTTGCCAGATCCTGAATGTATAAAAAGAACAATACAAATCAAAAAAGAGAACATTGCGGAATTAACTGAAAAACACATTTATTAAGAAAAAATTTGCACAATTGTAGCAAAAATAGATTATTCTTATATATTATTTCTAATTACACATATATCAGTAAAATTATTTACATATATTCATAAATATAATATAAATCATTGAAAATTAGTTTCTTTAGTTGGAGAAATCACGTCCTAATAAACTAACATACCTAGTATAAAGCAGCCTTCTCCCCAATAAAATCGGTTATTTAGATTCCTTTCCATATTATTAATAAGAAAAAATATTTATTCATTAAATACCTAAATTTTTTAGAATCGATAAAGTTGGTTTCTCCTGTTGTTTGATTATAGGTTAAATAAACGAAAAGTTGCTGGTTTTCAAACAGGTTTATTCGTTGCAAATTGAAAAATGTTGAATTATGTTAAAATTGTTGAACATTTGTGTTGTTTTAAAATCAACAGATAATTCAATTTTTTCACAAATGTTCAACAATTTTAACATAATTCAACTTTTTTTAACTTTTTAAAAAAACATCCCTGAGGATGCCGATAAAATAACATCGGCGAAACATGTCGGATCTTTTTTAAAATTTGCAACGAATAAACCTGTTTGAAAACCAGCAACTTTTCGTTTATTTAATTTATTAGAATCTTTTGGTTCACTAAGAAACATTTTTTTCATACATTTATTCCTTTTTAATAAAATTTAATTTTTGAAGTAATAAATGTTAGGATGTTTTCTGTATTGTTTTTAAACTCATCATAAAAATAATTACAAGAAATATTCTTGTAATTGTATGCATTAAGTTTAAGTTCGAATATTAAATGAACTTCACTAAACATGCTCATTTCAAAAAAGGGTAACCGAAAAAGAGAACAAAAGTGAACATTTTTACATGAAAAAAGAAAAAGAAATATCAGAATTAAAAAAGAGAAAATGTTTCTTTAAAGTGATATTCTGGCAACCCTATGTAAATGAATTTAATAATATTAAATTATAAGGTTCGGCCACATCATTTTAAGCCTGTTCTAAGTCCTTAATTAAATTGATAAATTTAATATCATCCATAATAAAAGAAAACAACAACTCACAACACACAGAAAGGTTACGATTTGAGTACAAAGCGAGCGGTATTTGCCAAGAGGAGTGGGTCTACCCACTCGCGTAGAACGCGAATGGAGCGCCTGCGAGAGGAGACGATGGGAATACGATTGTCAGTGGTTTGTGCACCTCTAGCGTTCAACGGTAGCGATATCGCTGAACAGGAGGAGTTGAGAATACCAGCCCTGTTCGTCTTCGGCCAAGATTATTTGATCTTCGGCGAAATGAAGTGGGTATGTGTGTTCTTCGCCAAAAGTAATTCTCATAGTGTTGCATTAAAATATAGTTTAAATAATATTGGAGACAGTGGTCATCTCTAATGTACACCCTTATAATTATTGTTAAAGGCTTTTTTTTAGATCTACAAAATGCAATACCATTTGCAACAGTGAGCCCTAGTTTTTAAAATAAATTGTTTGGTGCTGAACACATTATCTATACACGATATTTCCAGACAGAAACCGCTTTGAAATTCTACAACCGTCATCTGGGTTTCGAGTCTATTTGCTTACATACGCCCATACAGCCTACTTTTCAATTTTCGTACACTAAAAATAGCTTGTGCTAATTTACCTTACGATCTTAAATTTTTACGCAATATGTATTTTTTTTTATATAAAAGGATCGTTTATTTAAACAAATCAAAAAATGTATATACATATTTAAATGTTATTCTTTCTGATTCTTAGCAATCTTTCCTTAACTACCTACCCAATAGGTTTAAGGAAAAATTAGACGCTATAAGAGGGGTAATTTTTATTGATTACGAATTGTCTTTCTTAAAGAAATAGGTTTTAATAAAACAATACTTTTACTTTACATTGGTATTAGGGTTGGGGGTTTAATTTCCTTTTCTTTTGTTTTTTTTTAAAGCCATTTAAGATATAATACAGCAAGCAGGGCAAGATAAAAGTCTTTAAGTTATTGTTGCAATAAAAAGGATCATTTTGTTTTATAGCTGTAAACCCGTATATATATTTATAGACACTTTTATTTAACTGTTTAGCAGGGCGCTAACACTGACCGTCACTTGCGACAAAGTGATCAACTTTTTATGACCGACACAAAATCAACAATTTTTAAATTGCCTTAGTAAGTTTCGTAAACATCTGGTTCTTCATTTTAGGTTATGGTTTAGCCAGTGTCTGCGTCAAACTACATCCAAATTTAACTAAAAGTTTATTTGTTATGGTGTACAGAGTGTTTATACAACAAAGTGTCTAGCATGTTGAAACTACTGGAGTGGATAGTTAACATGCAGCTGCTGTTTACTGCCACCAGGTGGACGCAGCCGTAGCGATAATATTGGAGAACTTGATGAGAATTAAATGTCTGCATCTACATAGTTGCTCATGACTTCAATATCCAGAAAAGTAAGTCATGAATTTATCATTTCTTTAAAAACATGTGTTTTTAAACAATTTTCATTAGTTCTGTTCTGTTTGGTTTTCAGTTTTAATGTAATTACTTAAAACCAAAAAAAAAAAACACTTGTATAATTTATATTTTTACTGTTTTTTTTTTACGATGAAACTCAAAAACTATATTAACTGTATTTAAAATATAATTTATTTTGTATTCATTCATTTTTAATATTGA
This sequence comes from Elmis aenea, assembly GCA_947652605.1. Lineage (NCBI taxonomy): Eukaryota > Metazoa > Arthropoda > Insecta > Coleoptera > Elmidae > Elmis > Elmis aenea. The sequence goes on from OX393576.1 coordinate 60,200,178, forward strand.
ATATAAACACAAACTAGTCTTTAAAGCAATCAGAAACTTTATAAAAGTTGTTTAATTTATTATAATGGAGCAATTAACCTGCTATTCCTTAATTATATGTTTCTTAATATTCACAATTTTGCCATGTACATTTATTTGCCTTTTGTGCATTTGCTGCATTGCAGACGCAAAGCTGTTATTAGCTGCTTGCAAAAAATGAACTGAATTTTTACGGCTGTGAAAATTCATTGCCAATAAATGTTTCATAAGTTTGACTATTGGTCGCAACAAAAAGAATTGTAAATATGTACACGAACCGAATTCACAGTGTGTGAACCAAAAGGATAAAAACCCATTGTCTGCGACACAGAAATATAATATGTAAATTCCAAACCTATTCAACGTTCTAACGAAGCAAAGTATAAAATGCTAATCAATCTGCAAGATAAATCAAAAAAGATTTTTAATGTTGCTCCTAAAGCGTTATTCAATAAAAAAAATTGAACGTTGAATAATGTAGTATGACTTTTTCAGTCTGTTAGATTTTTAGTTAAAATTGCAACTCACTCGCCCAACAAAAACTTTTTTTTATAGCTGACGTTATTGATTTTGTATAATATTAGAAGATAAGTTGGGAAAATATCTATAAAAATGTTCAACTAAAAAGATTTAAAACTTTTTCTAGTAAATGTCTAAATTGTACAGGGTGGACCAAATTCGAATGTTTTACGGGGAATCTCGGTTACGGTAATACAAAAATCTTATATCAGTCCCTTGGGCTATTTTCTTGAGATACACACGCCTGTGTTATCAAGAGTGTTTATATTGCTTTCCATTTTGGCACTACAGACAAAAAATTAAATTTCATATTTTTAAAAAATTTACCATAACTTATTGATTTATTATAATAAAACAAAATATTATGAAAGTTGTTATACATACTTTTATGATTAATTTAATAACAAAGTTATAAATTTTTTAGCGACCCTGTTTTTCGACATATGAAGTAAACGTATGTTTTTTTAAATAGAAATCCAAGTTGGCCTTGACAATATAAAACAGTTTTTTTTTTAATAATAAAAAATATATAGTTTAATATATTTGTTGCAAAAAATAACAGGGATATGGCTAATATTGTAAAAATGTTATTATTAAAGTTTGCCATCATTTCGTAAACAAGTAGTTTTGGCAAATAGAAAACAACTAAACATAATTTCCAAGTAAATTATGCAGCAGCCGCTACATTTTTACCACTTAAAATTTAAGTTTCTAACATACTAAACTTTTTAACATCTTTAAGTTTAGCCATGTCTAAAATACCAAAATAAACAGTGATAAAATAGAAAAAAATATAAGAATTCACTCAATAGTGTAAAAATTTACTTGGGTATGACGTTTAGTTTACGAAATCATGGCAAACGTTGATGTTAATATTTTTACAAAACTAGCCATATCTCCGTTTTTTTTTTTTTGCAACACATATACAGAGTGTGCGAGATAACATTTGCTTATTCGCTTATTATAAGAGATACAGGTTTGCTTAACCGAGATGAATTATTCCCAAGCGCCAGAGCAGCTACAATCAATTATTATATTACTTATAGCAAAAAATATTAAAATGTTGAATTTTTTATTTCCTATCATAACTTTTTTATTTTATACGTTAGATCAATTTTATTAGCACTTTCTTAATTACTTTTTAATGCAGAATGCTACAGTTAGTTTAGATTTCATTGATCACTTACCAGTTTTGAGATATAACCCCTAAAATAGTTTTTTCTTATGGGCCGCGAAGTTGGCTATGAAATAGTTAAATGTGCTTTTTTTTCTTTTAAATGAGATATTACTTGCTATATCTGTTATTAAATTGAGTCCCAAATACAAAAAAAAACGTATTTAACCCATCACTTATGAAGCTATCTATGAAAATTTAAAAAAAAGCACTAATTAAATATAAAATATTAGTAACTTTTTGTCTGGGGTATCATTTATTAGATTTATATAGTATTGTTGTGTAATTCGATAGTCTTTGTAGCTAATTTGTTATTATCATATTATTATGGGCACATTTACAACTAATTAAATGTTTTATACGTTGACAAGCTACATTGTTTGCCATAGAAACTGTGTAAATACTGATCATTCTAATTCTTTATGGATTTGTTTTGGATTTTTGGTTGGTTTCTCGTACAAACCATATTCCAAATTTCTGTAATTATGGGCACTTTTTTGCCTCGAAAATGGTATGTGTTTAAAAAAATCTAAAACAATGGTTACATTCTGCATAAGAAAAGTACCTTGAGAAAGTACAAATAAAATTAATCTGATGAATAAGATAAAAATTTATGAGAGAAAAACAAAATTCGACATTTACATATATTCGCTGTAACATCTGAAGTACGAGAAATTTTGTAGTTTTAAAAATTGATTGTAACTTCTTTCGTACATGGGAATAATTCATTTCATTGAAGCAAACCTGTATCTCTTATAATAAGCGAATAAGCAAAGGTTATCTGGGACACCCTATAAAAGGCTAGATGTTTTAGAAAAGCTGAAATATGCTATTTTATATTAAGTCATGGCCAACTAAAGTTTCTTCATAAAAATATAAGTTTACTTCTTATCTCAACAAACCAATGTCGTTAACAAAATTTAATTTAAAAAAAAAATTAATCATAAAAGTATGTATGAAAAACTTTAATTTTTTGTCTGTAGTGCCAAAATGGAAAGCGATTTAAACAATCCGATTACACAGGCGTTCTTTTCTCAAAAAAAGCTCAAAAGATCAATATCACAACTATTAAGGTAACTGAGATACAACATAAAACATTCAAATTTCCTGTATATTTTAAGTCTGAATTTTTTTTAAATATTTCTTAAATACAGCCTTCAAAACTAGTGTATTGTATCAAAAATAGGATGCATGAAATAGTTTATTGTCACGTAAACTATATAAGACCAATATTCAACAGAAATATTGTACAAAATATATTCGTCTTTCTGCACCGTTACTTTATATTAATGTAAAAAGAGTTTTTGTATTGTGAAGCTTCGGCTAGCCTTGAACGATTATTTTTGGATTCTTTTGAAAACCTTAAATTCGTTTATCATAAAGTATGGTTTTTGGTAAAGACAACCAATTATATTTCAGTTTTAATTAAAACCGCGCTCGAAACGAAAAAGAGCTAAAGAAAGAAAAAAAAATATTAAAGAAGCTTTCTTGACAAAGAAATTGCTGATCAAATCTCTTGTTAAGCTGTAGATACCATGATAATGTCACGTTTTCTACAAGAAATAAATTAGCTTTATCTAGTCTCATATTTCGAAAATCAGAGTTGAGATGTTTTAGTAATTAATGCTTTACGTTGACTGACAAAGTATTTATTAAATTATTTGACATAAACGTGCTGAATACATTTTACATAATGTGTTTTAATAAAAACACTGTTATAGTTTAATAAAGTAAAAAAAAGATAATGTAGTAAATTATAATTACGATACGCTGTTTTACCTGGGGTTAAAACGTTTTAGAAGAACACATAATGTTTTATATTGTTTTTAATTAATTATTATAATAGGTTGATGCATAATTATCCGCGGTTTTTTTCGCGACGTTTTGTTTTTTTAATTGGACGTGTAATTGATATTTGTCATAATAAAACTGTTTAATGGAGTTAGGAAATAAATTGCGCATCAAAAACCATACACATACAAGGTGTTGCATAACCAAACGGCCAAACTTAAGGAGCTTGTTCTTGAGTCAATTTAAGTAAAAAATGTTAGGCAGGGTCAGCTGTACTAGGTATTGGCCGCCTATGCCAATAGCTATAGTTTTTCAGATTTTTATGATGTAATTGTTAGCCACCCTTCAAACTAATCAATTATTGAAACTGTAGCCACAGAATTATGTATTTTTGTCACTTTATAGTGTAATAAGGTTATAGAGTTTGTAATATTTTTTCGTCAACCAATAATTAATAATAAAATAAGCGAGATTATTGCAAGGGGGGCGCGCAGCTGTTACCAAAATATCATTTTTGAATACAAACAAACAAAAAGAACTTTCTTTATACAGAATATGGTGGATTGTTTTGTAGTCCATTAAATAATTCTTATTTATCAGCACAGTATTTATGAAATTAGATTGTTACGAAAAGTGAGGGAAGCACAAAAAAAAAATTATGAAAAAGGGGGGGCGGAGGTACAAAAAGGTTGGAAACCACTGCCTTAAGGTATTCACATGCACTGCGCCATTTCTCTTCTTGCGACTGCAACGTGCTTCAGGTAGGTAACTATGGTTTGTTATTTTTGTTACCAACGTTATTACAAAAAAAAAAGTTAGTAGTTTTAAACAGAAATCATTTAACTTTGCAAACTAATAGACAAAATCCACTAATCTATTTAGAATTCTTACTACTTATATGCGATTAAATTCAGACTATGCCAATAACTACATAAGGGCCAATAACTGTAGCAGTTTTGCAGGATTTATATCTTAATTTGTTTAGTTGTAAGCCCTTAAGTAACCTTACAATCTTCTTACATAATCAAATAACTTGTGTTTTATAAATGGCGGTTACGTAAAAATGTGCTGTGTAGTATGTGTTAATAATTTTTCATTTTTTATCGCATGTAAAATTCAGCAGTTGTGGCTAAAGTAGGTGTATAATGAGGTAAGTTTTCCTTAACTGTTGGTATAAAGTTTCAACTAGTGAAGTTTTTAAGAATTTGCAAAACGGCTTATCCATAAAGTAAACTCGTTCAAGCATCGTTGAGTTTTCCCAACAAGACTAAAATGCTACTTTGGAAGAGTAGCATCGCCTGCAAGCGTAATGCTAACACGTTAAGCACAAAAGTTAGCACACTTTGTTTTCTTACACTCGATGAAGTAAATAAATAAATACGTTGTCCAAGTTGTTTTGCATTCAGAAACTTGCACAATAGAACCATAAGGTCAGTCCAAGTGTATAAAGTTTGTAAGATATGCGGAAACAATCTTAGGCAAAAGCATATATTTCAAATATTTTTAAAATACCAGTCATATTCGGCTAGAAAAAATTATGGTCAGTATTACAAACATAACCAAATGGTTAATGCATTGCAATTGTGGTTCTCAAGGCAAGTGTACTTTGAAAGATTTTTTTTACATTTATCCATGTCATTTTGATGCCACAGTGTTTTTTAATTAAATACGTCTTGAATTTTTCAATTTCTAGAAAATTAATATCGTGGCTGGTCAAAGACCATGAAAGATCAAGTAAAAAAAAAACAATATTTCCGACATACCTATGCTTTTGTTTGAGTTTAGCGAGGAGATAAGGCATTTGAAGCTGCTAGAATCAATTGTGCCGTTTAAGGGGAAAACGCCATCGGAAAAAGTAAGGCACGAAATTATTGTTTTCTTGTTTCAAAAAGACCCATTTTGAAATGAATAATTTTCCACGTTCAGTAAGACCATCCGACTTTGATATAGAGGGTTTAAACGCTTTAATTCGTGATGAACCACGTCAATCAACGCGGAAATAAGGCAATTTGATGAACTGCAATCAATCAACCATCGTTCGACATTTGTTTTTCATAGTAAATGATCAAAAATTGGGCGCGTGGGTTCCACATGATCGAAAACAACAAAAATCAACGTGTTACCAATTGTTATTCTTTGCTTGCTCGTAATCGTTAAGTTAGTCAACAACATCGACCGTTTTTGTCCAAAATTGTTACTGGTGTTAAACAAGCTTCTACATCAACATTAAGAATATATCGGAATGACTGAGCCCTAACAAACAAGCAATTTTTTGTGCAAAAGTTGGTGTCCATCCACGTAAGATAATGTTCTGCATTGTGGGACAAAAAAGGCGTCATCAACTATGAATTGCTTTCGAGAATTGTAACTATCACTTCTGAGGTTTATTACCAAAAACTCCGTCGCCTTGAGATGAGAATTTAAAAAAAACAACTGTGAAGACGGCATCAAGTGATTGGGCAACATGATAACACTCATCCGCATACTGGTAATATTACAGAAGCGGACTATTCAAGAACTCGTTTAGGAGGTTATTTCACGTCTGTTCTGTTTTCCTTGCTCTATCAGATATTTATCTTTTTTGCTCTCTACCCAACAATGTTCGAGTAATATTCCTTAATAACGACGTTGCTTTTCAAAATTAGCTTGACGACTACTTCTTCTTCTCTTCTTCTTAATCGGTTTCTCTTGCATCTTTCGGTGTCGAGGTAATCTTTTTTTTTCCCTGTTTATCCATTATTTGCATTTTATCTTTTCTTAAGGTTTTTAATACCTTGTAGAAAAGTTTTTGATTGCTCGCAATTATTCTTCCATTCTTTCTTTTTCCAAAGTACTCCCAAGTCTTTGCTATGCTTCTAGCACAATCCGTTTGGCCTTTTCTATTTATTGTTTATGCTTTTCGTAATCTGTTGGTTTGCTTGTTGTCAGGTATTTTTTTCATAGTCTTTTGTTTTCCTTCACTTCTCTGTCGACTTTTTCGATCTACCAGGTAGTTTCTTCTTTATTACTATTACCCGGTTTTATTGTCCCACATGCCCTTTCAGCAGACTTGAGTACAAGTCTTCTGAAATCCGTCAATAAATGCTCCAAATACTTTCCTTATACGTCCTCTTTGCGCTTTTGCTTCTCTGTTTTTATATAATCTTGAAAGTTTTGTTGTATATCCTCCTCTTTTAGTTTATATACTTTTGCCGACTTCATCTCCAAAAAACCGGATTCCTTTGGACCTGGCATCGAAAAACTGCCAGTACGTTAGGACTTAATCGTAAACATTGTAGAAGAATGTAATATTGATCAGTTTATTTATTTTATTAGTTAAAACGCAACCAACTTATGCACTTACCTATATTTTGAAAAGAAAAAAAAAATCTTCACCATCGTTTTTTTTTTAAAGTTGCAAAATTAATAATTCAAATTAATTTCATAAAGCGAATCAGTAAATCGAGCTATAGGTACCATACCATGTTTTTTTAAAAACACTTTTTAAAATCTTCGATATAAAAAAATTAATTAAGTTTCAACTTCATAAAGAAAGTTTTACCATTTTGTTATGTATGTTATGTACAACGTTTTAAAGTTAAAGTTTTTTAGTGAGACGTAACACGCCTCTTAGCAATACGTCATTTAAATTTTATGTATTTCATTTCATTAGGTTGGTAATAAAGCGAATACTTTAACAATCCGCGTATTTTCATGTTGATTATATTACCGTAGCTAAGTTTACGCTTCTCTTGAGTTTACGCTATTATCAAAAAATAAAAAAGGCTCATTTCTTAACAGGGAACGTACAGCAAGAGGATTTAATTTTTTTATGATAATAACAAGACATAAAAGGATAAAAACTCAACAAAATGATTGATTACCTTTCTGTATAATATTTATTCTCAAATGTATACTTTTTTTGTTAGAGGAGTGTTGTGTCTTTAGTTTAAGCTATCTTCTAATAAATCATTTTTTGGAGATATATCGGATAGGATTTTATTAACATTGTATTGAAATATCCAATTCTATTGTCTTTCATAATGGACTATGATGAGAAAATGGTGTTGGAAACCTGAGAATTTACTAACATATCGACTAAATTAAGTGGCTGTTGATTTTGATGTGTTTACTTTATTACTCTCAAATGCGACTAGGCATTAGTTTTGCATTTTGTGATCGCCGCATTTTAAAGTAACAATGCAAAGTACGTACATTCCATTACGATTAAAAATTAAGTAAGTACTCAAATTTATTTAAGTTTTAATCTGCTTTGAACTGAATGTCGAGTGCTCATAAAAGACGCAATCATGGCACATTACGAGCTTTAATTTGTTTTAAACATGAAATTTTGATTTTAGCACTAAAAACTCGACGTCAAATGTCCCAGCGGATGTTAAACCTCTATAAAATTCAAAGACCTTATTAGAAAAGAAATTAAATCCAAAGAAAAGCTTTAAATTATACGTACAACCAAATCTTTATTCTTGACATTTCATTTAATTCGCGAATTTATCTGTAGTCAATTTAAAAGTTAAATTGGTATGTTTAATTTAAAGATATAAGTGTAATGTTCTATTGTATTGGTAATATTTTAGTTGTGGATAAATTTATTGTTGTTCAGTTTACTTTAGTCTTGTAAACAAACGTGGAAATAATTGAACTTTATTGGTATAAATCGCACTATTTAAAGTATACTTAAAGACATATTAAACAAACTAAAGGTATATAATTGTTGTTAGAGAGTAAATAATGAAGTTTGAAAATTATTGTAAACTCACAGCCAGAACTAGGGGGGCGCGAGCAGGGCAACTGTCCAGAGCGGCAAATTTGAGGGGCGGCAAAATTGTGTTTTTTTTTCCCTAATTTAAACCCTAGTTGAGTTTCTGGCAATGCAATCTGGCCGTTGAGACCAATAAGCAGTTTAATTCTAGCCTAATAAAATAATGTTCAAACTTAGTCTAAGGTTTACCCAATAGCAATCCTTAGTTTGCTAATATATAAGTACACTAATTATTAACGTGCACACTACCGCACAGTCTCTGCTTTTAACCTTTTGCTGAAACTTACTCAAAAGGTTGAACCCTTTTGAGTCTTCTTAGTAATCCTGTAGTGTCCAGGAGCTGGATCGTCTCGACGTTTACATGTTGATGGAGTCTTTCTTCATGGCTCTTGGCAAACTTGTTAATTGTGTCGGTTACAGTGTCCATGTTGAGGTCGCGTTTTATATCACTCTTTCTGGAGTACCAGGGTGCATCAGCGATGTTCCTTAGTGTTTTGTTCTGGAATCTCTGGATGATCTGAGTATTACTCTGTTTGGTGCATCCTCATAGCTGTATCCCATATGTCCATACAGGTTTTAAAGTTTGCTTATACAGGGTGTGTAGAAATTGGCGGAAGGGCTACACGGGGCGATGTTCTTCGTAAAATTCCAAGTCGAAAATCTTATTACGAAAATGTTGTACCATGCTTCCTATGGCCTCAGGAGCCATTTAAAAAAAAAAATTTGGCAACACTGCATCCATTGATTTGCGTTTAGACATTTTTTATTTGCAATTTTTACTAAGGTATTTATAATAATTGTTCGAACTGATAGCCGTTAGTGCGTAAACATAGCTGCAATCTTTTAGGTATCGTCTGCATTACTCGCTCCAGTTTTTCTGGTGTTATTTGTAAAACCGCCGTATTAATCCTGTTTTTAACTTCTTCGGCATTTGGCGGAGGCGTTGCATAAACTTTTTGTTTAATAAAGCCCCAAACAAAGAAATCTAATGGATTGAGATCGGGAGATCTCGCAGGCCAGGATATGGGACCGCCACGACCAATCCATCTGTTTGGAAAGTTTTCTTCCAACCACTCTCTTACATTTCGAGCAAAATGAGCAAGAGCTCCATCATGCATGAATAGCATATTTGGTCGTATGTTCAACGGCATATCGTCAATGACTTTGTTCATACAAATTGTTTTGAATTTTCAAAGGCTAATGCCGATATTTTAGGTAAAATACTCGCAAATAATCATAAGAAACGAAATAACTTCAAAAATATTATATTTAGACATAAAACATGCTCAACAACTTTGAAAGATAATTAAATTTTCTACAAGAAAATGTAAAAATATATAGGGTGTTCCTTTTAAAAAAAATGACTTACATGCGTTTAAAGTTTATTGAAATGGACCGAGTATAACGAACGCCCTGTATATTATTTTAAAAATGTAACTAGTCAACAATCACTACGACACTATTGTCTAATAAATTACCAGAGTAAATTGCTCTGGTGTTCTTATGTTAATAAATATAAATATTTTTATAAAGGTCTGCATCTGTCAAAATTTTCAGAAAAACGTTAATAACTCAAAAACGGTTTATTTTAGACATAAACAACTTATAATATTTTTAAAAGAGAATTTAATTTTACATATAAAAATTGCAAAATATACTGGGTGTTCCATGTAAAAAAAACAAAGTTTGGTATCAGAGCGCAAAAACAAAACACTGTGTATAGTTGAAAATAATTTTAGGTTATGTAGTAAATGATAACAGAAAACTTTTATATTTAACTTTTTTTAATATTATCACTAATAACAGAGCTATCGAATAATTCGTCTTGGCTGGGACACCCTGTACTTGTGAGTGGGTACAATAATAGTTCTTCAGTGAAAAAGCGTTTAGGATGATTTTAAAGTTGATCATTCCACTTTGAAATATATTTTTATTCCAGTTTTCTTACAAATGTAACTTACTATGTTTTACATACAGGGTTGACTGAGAGTTTTGTACAGGGTGGTCCAAATTCGATGGGATTGCATGGATATCTCGCTTAATAGTCACAATAAAGAAACGGTTAAGTTACCAAAAATGTGCAGTATTTGGGACAAACTTAGAACCGTTTAAAAAATATTCTATCATTTCCGGTTTTTGAGTTATTAAAGAAAAGCTGTTTTTTTGTTATATTTATAATGTGTCATATCTCCCTTATTGTTTAAATTATCGAAAAAGTTGATGTGGATTATTTTTAGATATTTTTATGTAGATTTTGATAGTGCTAAAAAAACATGTTACCCTCGCCGTTCAAAAGTTATGACACAAATTCACTTTTTTTTAAATAGAAGCTATAGTTGGCTATAACCTATTAAAAGTTCTTATTTTTTTCTTTTTCCAAACATATAAGGATTAATGTATTTATTTTCAATAATACGCACGTTACAATGGATTTTTAATTATTTTTTTTGAGATGAGAAACAAAAAGTAGGCTGTGAAAACAAATAGAAAACAAGAAAAACCGGAAATGATAGAATATATTTGGGAACTGTTCTGAGTTTGTCTCAAAAACTACACATTTTTGGTAATTTAACCGTTTCTCTATCTTTAGTATTAAGCGAGATACCTATGTAATCCCATCGAATTTGAACCACCCTTTACATTATGTGGCCATTCGTCCCCGATTTTCGGGGATAGTCCCCAAAACAAGACTCAAGTCCCGGATTATTCTTGTCCCCGATTTACATAATTTTCTCATGCATTTTTAAAATAATTAATGTAAGCTAACGTTGCAAAATTATGCAAATCTGATAGTCTGGAAACATTGTAACAGTAACATTGGAAACGAAAACTGGAGTGGGTGGAAGTTTTGAAATGAGCAAAAATGTCTGAATTTTTACTTTGCGCTCTTTTTTTAAAATTATACATGATTTCCACGAACATTTGTCGATTTGAAAATTGAAAATGCTTATAAAAATTTAAAAATTGTGCCATTTTGCTGATGTTAACGCATGGAAGCGAAAATGCCAACCCAATTGATAATACAAGTGAAGAATCTTACGTAGTTTTTGAATATGAAAAAGTGTTATATTCACACTTTTGTCGTAAAATAGTCAGGGGAGCCAATATTTGCACATAAGTAGGTACTTAGTTTTGCATGGTAAAGTCCTTTGTACGATATTTTTAGTTAACACTCAGTATATTTTGATATATAATAATTTGATTTCCCTGGCGAAACAATTTTTACGCAAGCAGTAAAATAGTTTTTTTTTTAATTAATTAAAAAAAAATGTGTTGTTTTTTATTTTGAGAAAAAAAAGTACCTACCTCCTGCTTTATATTTCATTTTGTTATGTTACTGTCTTTGTATTAATTTTAAATTTTTTTATGAAACAAAATACTTATTATTTAACATATACCTGCACAAACTACACTCACTGTCAAATATTATATTTAAAAAATTAATTTACAATTAAATATAAAGTGCGGCAAAAATCATTTTTGCTCAGGGGGCCGAAATAGCTAGATCGGGCCCTGTGTGAGCTAACGTTCTTTTAACCCTGGAGTATTGGAGCCCTTTTGCATTTCACGAGTGGTGGCGCTGGGTCTGACAGACCCACTATTAAAAACAATGTAATTAATTACCAACCATATAAAATTTGTGTTCCTGTTGCCCAGGTATATTTTTTTTAAATAATTTTTTTTTAAAGCTGTCATAATTTTGTTATAAGAAATTCAAAAAATACCAATGTGTCCTTACAATGGAAGAAATATTACATATGTAAACTAAAATTAAAAATTTATTTGATGAATGATAAAAATAACAAAAACAAATTTTTTTTCTTTATATAACACATTATGAGACATTATAAACAAGTTTCTGGCAGTGTCACACACGCAGGGCAGCAAAATTCTGCATTCTTCAGACATAATTTTTTTTATACACATTTTTCAAAAGTAATTTCCGATAAAGCTGGAAATTCGTGTTTTTTTTTTGCTAATAGTAGTAAATTCTCGGTATCGCTTTCTCCTTCTTGCTCTATGTCTGTATCAGTCAAACGTGCCTCAACATTATCTTCATCTCCTTCGGATTCTTCGTCGTCAAATTGTTCGTCAGCTTCAATGTCTACTTCTTCTAATAAACGCAATAATCGCGCCTGTTCATCTTCGTAACTCATGTTTCTGTGATTAACATTAATTTATAATTCAATTCACTGAAAATGGTACACTTATTACTTACCAAAAGCGATAAAAACAGGCCTATTCGTGGAATATTGAACTTGATATGAACGTTCGCCTAGTGGTGGCGCCGGGTCTGACAGACCCAAAAGGCTTCAAAAAGTTTGAAAAAAAAACAATTTGCACTGTTCTTTCTGCACTAATCGCTAATATAGTGAATTTTAGGAAGGTACTGAAAGGCGGTAAAGTGTGCTTCCACCCCTCCCCTTTCTACACAAAATCTTGTGACGCTCGAGTCTGAGAGACCCGGCCCCACCGCTGCAGGGTTAAGGACAAATATTTGTTTACATTTTTCGTTCTAACATTTATAAACTTTTAGATATTTTATTGATCGATGCACTTCCCAACCATCCTACCAATTCAAAAATTCATTGTGTGAAATTCTGGTTTGGATTCTTCTGGTTTAATAATATCGTTATCTTCACGTCCTATTTCTGTTTATCACATATTTTCAGGACTTGTATTACATACGACCACGCTTAATATCAAACATTGAGCTTAATATCATTTTATGCTGGTTTTTATTCTACCTCTTTCTACACGTAATATAATATTTTCTGAGTAGGCATGTTATCACATCATAAAAGACTAATTTTATGTTCAGCTTAACCTTTTATGTATGCGTCGCTGAAAATAATATCAGCCCCAAACCTTGTTCAACGGATACTTTATAGGATTTATAACATTTATCTGACCCTCCATATTAGTTATTGATATGTGGATGAGACATGTACAAAATATAATTACTGCTCGCCATGTAAATTAGTACGACGGTGTACATTTGATATTTAAATTTGCGGATAAGATTTTATAAAATGGGATTCGCAGAAATGTATGTTTCAAGAGTATGCAGGATACAATGAAAATGTAATTACAGTAAATACTCGATGAAAGCAACAATTCGAGAAAAGCAACTTTTTTTCAATTCAGTTACCTCGAAAAATGCAACTTTAATTTTGTTACTACCTTTTCAAAAATATTATGAATCCATTTTGAATCAATGGTCACTTTCTGCATGTATCCTTGACCTAACTGTGACAATTATTGCAGTAAAATAGATTAGAATGAGAATAACTTTTAAGAAATTCAGAATGGGTTCAAAATTTTGGAAAACAAGGGATTGTTTCAGGGTAACTTGTTATTAACGGGACTGAAAAGATTGTGTAAAAAAAGAAATATTTTGATATCTCCTCAGTTACTCACGAAAGGTATTTTGTTAGTACATATTTAAGCTAAAAGTGATGATTTGCTAAAATGATAATTATTGATAGTATTAATTTTGACCCATAAAAATTAAATTGTGTCTGAAGAATTAAATAAAAAGCAGATATTATATAAAAATTAGAAAAGGGCTGAAGACAGCTGAATTTAGAAAGGGATGTTCATTACAATATTTAAAGGTTATATTACGACTACAGGTATGGTTGGTAAAATTATTATTTTCTTTTATTCAAAAATTGGACAAAATGAGTTTTTCTCAAAATTTTGTGGTAAAATATCATTTTAGATATTAAGTGTCATATATCATCGAAATCAGAAGACAAAATGCTATCCGACTATAAGATTAAAAGGTTTTCGCTGTATTTAAAAAAATGAAGTTGATGATGGTTCTGAAGAGACGAAATGTTGTTGGAAATTCTATGTTATCTCAAAATATAAAGCGTAAGAAGTTGCCATGGAGAAGTACTTCCAGATTGTCGAAATCTTAAAAAATGTGGGAAATAGGACCAAAAAACGAAAATCGATTTTTTCAGTTTTTTTTGAATAACTTTTGAACTAAGACAGCTATGAAAATTTTGCAGATATTTGTTAAGCATCTAATTTCGCAACTTTGCCCTAATTTAACCGACCTCGTAGCTCTTAAGATAAGCGAGTTCCCCATGCATTTACGCGAATTTGGGACACCCTGTATAATTTGGGTATTACTTTGTACAATAAACACTTTGTTTTCCACTGATAGTTTGGATCTTTCACCTTTCATCCAACATAGCTTATGGAGTTGAGACGGAGCTGTTTTCGTTTTGAAATTATATTTTTTTTTGCCAGTTGAGTTGCATACCGAAATATTTTACGGTTTCTACAAGATTCAATTGTTGGTCATTAAATGTCCGATTGCATAAAAGTCCAATCTGGGATTAACTGAGGATTAAACCACCTTAACCTAGAACCAGACAACATCGCAGCATAATGGGCGCTGATATAGCCTATTTTTTTGCCAGTGTTGTATGTTATCCAGTACAATATATAGATTTCAATACAATAACAACATATAAAATTTATGAAATTTTTTTTAAAATAAGAAATGTATTAAAGAAAATTCCCTATTCAAAATCAAACTATTAGTACCGCATGTACTGGAGAATAATTAGAAATAATTTTTCCCGCCGCCATTTTTTGTTTATAAACTCATTATGTACTGTAATAAATATTAAGTCGAAATATAATAATCCTGTGTTATTTCCTTATTGTTTTACTTTATAATATTATTTATTTAGCCACATATTTAAATTTATTTTGTTCACCACAAAAATTTTCCCAACAAAATTTTTATAGAAGAAAAAAATTGTTGCTGTAGCTATGATTGTACGTCGTTTATAATTCCTGATTTAAGCATATTTTTTAATTGCTTGTGTTTGCCTTAACTGATTAATTATTTCTAAATGAGATGTGAGTAAAGTTATTTAAGAATCATCCATTAAAACTCTGTATCGCATTAGTCTGGAAACTTTTAGGTCCTCCTGAAAGCTAATCACTTTTGCCGGAAGACATATTGGAAAGCTGTCTATGTGAGAAATGCGAGTTCGAAACTGAGGGGAAGCGATCGCGTCCTTTGGCGAAAAACATTAATGAACTTTGAAAAATATGAATTTGTTTTAATAAAACTTGTGGCAGTCGCTTTCGTCTTGTTTTCATCGTTACTGTCGACGCGGGTGAAACGCACGTGTGTGAAATACTCTTTTAGTTTTTGTGTTTAACTTTAAATATAATTGGCGATATCTGAACGCACAAATATAGCAATTATTTTTAATGAAAAGTGTGTTGTACTGTAACGACCGCATTAAGGATGTGTATAAATAATTTTAAATAAAATCGGTATTTTCAAGCTATGCATTTTCAATCATTGTTCTGGCTTCCAAACTATCGGGGGATTTTAAAATTAAAGAATATTTTTAACCTAACTTTGTTGAGTCTGTTTCTTATCAAACATTTCTTAAAACATTAATTTGGTCATGAAAAGTTTACGTTGTTAAATACGTAAATAATATAATCAAAAATAAAATAGGGGTGTTGGGGTTATTCCTTGAGCATATGACCTGGCGAATATTAAATGACCGAAGGAATGCAAGTTCGGCTAAAGAAAGTATGGAATGACTTAATGATTGAAATATTGAATGTGAACCACAATCTCAATGAACATTCTTAAGGGAATCCCTGCTAGGTTATTAAATGTGTCACAACGTCATAACCCCTTTCATTGTATGTAAGTTTGGTTTTGTAAAATATTAGTATAGATGTAATTTTATTATTATTTTATATTACTTGAATGCAGTTTAACATTTTAGGGCAACTTTTATTTAGGAATTTTGGTCAAGTTAATCAGGAATCAGTTTTGTTTAGATAATCTAGCTTTAGAGGGACACAGTCAGTAGCAAACTAAAACATCTGCATTGCACCCCATCTATGTGCACACAACTAAACGAATTAACAAACGACAAAATTTGGTTTTACGCCTTTTTTTTATACTAGAATTGTCATTTATTCAAAGCGACTAATAGGCGTGTTTAAGCTATTTTTTACACCACACCACTAAAAACATGTATAAAAAAGATATGTCTGTCAAAAACAAAGGGTTCAACATAAAATGACCATGCACTATCCACCTGATACACCGAGTCAGCTTCTGCGGCGAGCTCTCGCTAGATTCTAAAGCTCCTGTTATCTTGTAACCCTTTGGGCCATTGCACAAGCATTTGGGCCAGTTTTCACTACGAGAGCACATGACTCAATTCCTTCTATGGGCTTTAGAGTGAGGTATGCGGGCGAATTATCGCTTATCGATCGACCCCATAAAGTGTTCCTACCAACTCCAACAAAAAGGTCTGATGGGCTAACTTTCGCTATTCGACGAGCCCAGTGAAAGTTTAAAACAAATACACACATACACAAACACAAGAATCACACCTACACTAACATTCGACTGCACACACAAACACATTTAATTTCACGCATCCGCAAGCATATAGACAAGTCTACGTTTAAAAGTTCAACTACAAAGTTCTGAACATAATATGAACAATAAACATGGATCACAAAATAACTGTTGTTTAATTTCGTCAACCTCAGTACCTTACACATACTCTAGACCTGGTGAACTACACTAAACAACGTGCGCATCCAACGACACGAGCCACATCGCCGCCAGAGTTTTGGAGTTAAAAGGTTCAAACAACTTTTTTCAAAAGCAACAAAATTCTTAAGTAAATAGCGCATAAGCGCACGTCAGAGTACCTGCAAAAATGTATCATTAAGGCAATATATTGATTTTCAAGTAAATAGGAAAAAAATTTGGTATAGATATATAAAAATTTAAACTTCCTAATTTCCTAGTGCATTAGATACGGCGAATAAATTTTAAAAATCGTTCAAAGAATTTGATAAAGAATTTCATTTATTTTTGGGCATTATTTATTGCAGTTTCTACAAAAATAAATTCGTATTTCGCATGAACAAAGTTTGAATGACGATAAAAAGGAATTCTGTTGAAATTAACATTTCACGTGAAATCCAAGTTTGTCAGTAGTATTATCGGCGAGCGTCGGTTTTATTCACGCTGCGGTTTAGCGAAATGAACACGGACACCGAACCTACTCGTTTATTAGCTAACCGCAAGCAGGACATACAGATTCATCACAGATTCGCATTCATCAGTTATCGTGTTTGAATTTTGTGCTCTCTCAGATATAAATATCGACATATTTTAAGTTGAGAAAAGGACACAAGCAAATCAGTAGCAGTACATAGGTAATAGGGTGATCCCCTACTCGGATGTTACACGGAGTTTTCGTATTTTACCCGGGGTCGCCGGACTTTACAAGGAGTCTCCAAACTTTTGCAGCCAGTCTCTGGACTAGGAGTTTGATCATAATTTTACCAGATGTGCTTATTTGAAGACAATAACCAGATTACTCACACCGAAGAGCGTTGAAATAAGACGCTTTAACTAATTTCTCCCAAAGGGTTCTTAAGCCTACTGAAACAAGTCTGAGCTAGCAAACTAACTTCTGTTTTTGCTTTTATAAAGTCAGATAGATATAAAGCCTTAACTTTGGATTACATATATTGCTCGTTTTGTTGACAGTGTAAAAGTTGTGACGTATCTAATCCAGGGCCGATTTTCCCATTAGGCGGTTTTAGGTAATTGTCTAGGGGCACCAGGCTATTGAGCTGCCAGATTTCTTCATAAAAAAAGGTAAAATTTGTATGATATATGTGCACAAATATATTAAAGTTATTTCAAAAAAACAAATGTTTATAATGCTATAGGTAATATTTTTATGAATATGCCCGTGATTCATATAAATTGCGAAAAACTTCAGTGAGTAGTTTCTATCATAACGATTATTAAGGTTAAGTATTAAAATGTTTTTCGAAAACGTCTTCTTTCAGAGTTACACCCCCTAAAGGGAACGATAAAAGTAAGTTTTCATTTAATTTCTCAAATTTTTAGAAATTACATTTGGTAAATGGTTTTTTGCTTATTAAAAGATTTCCATAGTAATATTTTCAATCATCTCCTACCTTTACAAGGGGTTCAAAAGTGCAACCCCTATTGGTTTTATATCAGACATTTTTGGAGGGCTAAATATTTTCAATTAAATATTTTTTAAAACTTATATTTACTTGGAAACATTTTTTTATTACTTACTTGGTTCCGCAAAAGCTACAGTTTTTGAGTAAAAAATAAAATAAGAGAACATGCACAACCAAATAAACACGGAAACACCTGTTACTTTTACTGAATATGTACAAACCATGGTAACCACCAAAATGAGTTGTATGATATTTTAGAATAATTTCTTCATGTTCACCTATTATATTTTTTACTCAAAAACTGTAGATTTGGCGGGACATTTAAGAATTAAGAAATGTTCTAAATAAATTGAGCTTAAAAAAAATTTAAATAGCAGAACATCTATCCTCCAAAAATTTCTGATAAAAAACAGGTGTCGTCCTTTTCAGCCCCTAGTGCAGAAGGTGGGAGGTCATTAAAAATATTACTGGGAAAAACCTTTTAATACGTAGGAAAACATCTACCGGTATCATTTTTTTACATTTTTCCAAATTTGAGAAGTAAAGTGAGAATCTACTTTCCCCTTTACGTAAGTGTAACTCCGAAAGACGACTAAGGGAAAAAAATAATGAAATCGCTCCATTCATTTTTTATAAGGAACTATCTCCCGAAGTTTTTCGCAATATTTATGAATCACCCTGTAAATAGACATACGCACATTTTGACAATATATGGGGGCGCCCAAATTTTCTTTGTCTAGGGACACTAGATGCCTTTGTGTCGGCCTTGATCTAATCCATAGATTTTTTGTGTGTTGTATAATTCATATTATTGGTTAATAAAATTTTTGAATATGAGTACAGTATTCACTATTTATGTCAAAAACTATTTAATTAATGCGCCACTTTAAAAAAAATTTTTTTCCACTTCTTATGTCGCAATTTTAGAAGGGTCGTTAAGGGCTCTTTGGGCAAATCAGTGATGTTCAGGTTAATGGTGAGTTGGCTATTGTTGAACAAGCTAACAAACTTTTTGTTTTACCTTTACTTTATAGTGAATAGGGTTCTCTGGACGCTGTTCTTTTATTAATAGACAACAGCGCTGGCGAATTCTAGTAAAAAATACAATTATTTATACTTTGCCGAAAAATTAACAAAAGGTGTCGATCAGATCAATAAAAATATTTTTAAATATTGCATCGAAATATGGGAAAACATTGTACCTTCTCTTTCACATTATTTTGGCCTCTTGATTTGTGCATGCATGGATTTTTGTGTGTGCTCGAATGTAACATCGATGATGTGGTATTTAGGCGTAGTGTAACATTTTTATTGTTGCAAAAATATGGAAAAACCATCAGCTTCTGGGCCAGTTTGGAAATGCAGGGAACTAAAATCGTTTAAAAAATAAGATCATATTATTATTGTACAGCATCTGAGAAAAATGTATTTTTTGTAGAAAAAAAAATGAAAAGATAAAAGCTTGTAATCAATGAAATGCGCCCTTACACGATAAATATCTTTATGAATATCTCAAACGCATGTTAATTTACTTATGTCCAATAGTTTACCTTGAAAAATTCACTTTTTACAAATAAATTCTGCAGCCATAATTTCTCATTCGAATAAAATAGATAAGTGATGGATTTGCCCAACAGGTCGTTATCCACCTACCCAAAAACTATAGACAAAAAATAATTTTTACTTAAAATATGTTTTTTTTAGACATTGCAATTGCAACAGTTATAAGAAGTTAAAAAAAATCTCAATCAAATAGTCTGGGCGTAAATAGGTTAAATAAAATGGATATAAATGGAAGCGTGATTTTTTCAATTTTTCTTCTTCTAAAACAATCTTTTATCATAAATTGGCTATCATTTAGCTATTTTATTTACAGAGGCTCTCGAAAGATAAAAAGAGCTAGATGCAAACCATCCTCTAAAGTTCATCAACTAGCAGGGGTTCCCAAAGTTTTGACCAGGGGAGACAAATTGTAGACTCCGAATATTTAGCGGGCCAAAAAAAAAGAAGTGTTTTTGAGACCTTGATTCGTGGAGAACCGACAAAATCTCGAAATGTCAAAATATGTAGGTATACAGGTTAGTCCATTTTTATGTAGCAGGACTTTAAAAGTCGATACAAAAACTTATTTTAAAGCGACTATTCCATACCAACATGGGTCCATAAAGGCTTCATTTTAAAGAAACAGGTTGTTGAAATTTTCGAAAAAATATCGATAATTCTTAACCGTTTCTCAACCAGTAAATATATTTAAACCAAGTTTGGTATACTGCACCACCTTACAGGTAACTACATTCAGTGAGAATGTCGCCCCACAAGCAACCAGTGGCGGAGTTGTGAGGGTTCAGTTTCAATATATTTTATAAAAAACTAGTACGGCCCTGTTCAAAATCACTCACACCTATTTTGGGTAGAACATTTTATTTTAAACAAAAAGTGTCTCTTGAATTTTCTTTGTATCTACCACCGTTTGGCACGCAATTTGATTTATTTCACTATTCTCGCGAAAAATTTGCTCATACATTCGATCTAAATATTGCGGAACGTACAAAATTAAAAATTGCAGAGTAAATGCTTATCAATCAATAATTTAGTACAACTTTTTTTCTCATTATTAGCAATATTGTTCTGTTATTAAAAACTGCAAAAATCCCTAATTACTACTCTATTTTATTTCGAATATTAGCAATATTTTTATAAAATTTATTGAAACTGAACCCTCACAACTTCGCCACTGGTTGCTTGTGGGGCGACATTGTCACTGAATGTAGTTACCTGTAAGGTGGTGCAGTATACCAAATTTGGTTTGGTCAGGTTAGGTTAGGTTTGGTTGAGAAAC
The DNA here is from genome assembly GCA_947652605.1 of Elmis aenea. Lineage (NCBI taxonomy): Eukaryota > Metazoa > Arthropoda > Insecta > Coleoptera > Elmidae > Elmis > Elmis aenea. The sequence goes on from OX393576.1 coordinate 60,221,310, forward strand.
GGTTAAGAATTATCGATATTTTTTCGAAAATTTCAACAACCTGTATCTTTAAAATGAAGCCTTTATGGACCCATTTTGATATGGACTATTTGCTTTAAAATAAGTTTTTGTATCGACTGTTAAAGTCCTGCTACAAAAAAGTGGACCACCCTGTACATAATTTTTTTTTGGAAAAAGAAAATTATGATTTCAAGATGGCGGATGGGCTGATATCGCGCGGGCTGTATTTTTAGGGTTCGCGGGCCGCACTTTGGGAACCCCTGAACTAGGGCACTCTTCTTCAACCAACACTTTTTTTGCCTTTTATATTTCCTTGCATAATCACTTCAAGCAGTTTATAATCTTTCCTCACACGACAAGACCCAGATATTTCAGGCAAGTTGTGTAGGAATCAAATGGCTGGTGCATTTCTGGTTATTTGCTTTTTCGTTTGTTAATCAGTCGTCAAGCAAAGACGTTTTCGCTAAATATCTGCTCGAGTCTTTAAAAATATTACTATTGACTTAAAATTCAGTATTTTTTGACGTGCATAGCACCTCGTACCGCTTCTGACTGCAGCTAGCTGCTGCAACAGAAAAAAAATTATCGTCGCTGACATCATTAATGATACTAAACACACTAATCAAAGTTTGCGGTAGTTGTTACGTTGCTGAACATTTCATTAGCTTTGGCTGGTTACTGTGGTGGTATGTAATTTTCAGGCAACAGGTAATTAGCAGCCGTTGTAGCGTGGGTTTGAACTGCAATTGCCTCTACACCTAATATACTGTAGTGTGCAGAAACGCCCTCGACAGTGCAGAAACTAACTTGAGATGAGGCACAAGCTCCACACTCTGCTACAAATTTATCTATACGTATTCATCGTTATTAATTATTCGCAAATATTTGTCCGTTTGCAGTTGATGGAAAACATTGAAAGCGAATTTCTCAATCTCAAACATTTCGGAAAATGAGCATGCTGTAGCTGTTGTGTATTATCACATAATCCAATTACTAATAATAAACGTATTTAGTTAAATAAACAGCTATAACCTATAACTAAAGAGTCCTCCCCGGGAATTCCCGGGAAATTTAACCAAAAAATATTTCCCGTTTCCCGGCAATAGTGAGTCCTTCCCGGGCGGGAAATCCCAAAAATTCTTAAAAAGTATTTTCTAAAACTTCACCGAAAAGAAATTCAATTTTACAACAATATGTTAAGGAAAAGCACAGTGTAGAATTAAGTTTGCTCTTAGATTGTAAGACTAGATGGAATAGCATTATAACCATGGTTGAAAGATTTCTAAAAATTATTGAATCAGTTCGAAAAGCGTTAATTGATTTGAATTCCCTAACATTATTAAATGACAATAATATTCCAATATTATCGAATATATTCACCGCACTTAACCCAATTAAAGTAGCTGCTGAAGCATCGGGTAGACGTGATGCAAATTTAGTTACAGCCGATGCGATTTTGAAATTCTTACTTGATTCTTTGCGTGAAAATGATGATACTATATCAAGAGAATTGTTAAAAGCTTTGTCACTCCGGGTTAAAACAAGAAGAAACCAAGATCTTGTGTCTTTAACAAAGTATCTTCAAACACTTGATTTACAATCTACAGCTACTTCAGAATTGCCTTCATCATCAGAGTCTAGAATAATACGTTATGCTCACGAGACGTTTAACAGGTTGTTTGGAAAAGAGGTTGAATGCGTTGAGGACGTTGAGGTTGATGAAAAGCAAATCCAGAGTGATGATTCATGTGGGGAAAAACCAATTTTAGTTCCTGATTTAAATGACAAATTGGCTGTAGCTATAAATGCAGCACTTAAAATTAAAAGAAAAGGCACCCAATTGCCACTTAATCAGACAACATATCTACAAAAAAAATTTCAATTATACAAAAATACAGGAAACATAACTAAAAATCTGAAGAAGTTATTGGACGCTTTATTGACCATACAGCCCACATCAATTGAGAGTGAAAGGGTATTCTCAGCCTCATCCAATTTTTATACAAAAAAAAGATCAAATTTGAGCGATCGTTCTCTTAATTGTCTTACATTTTTAAAATCCTGTTTTTTAAATCAAAAATAAATAGCATTTGAAATGGACAATTATATATTATATGTTAATTTATAATGAAATGCTTTTTATGTTACGTTTTTTATAATGATATAGTTTATCATGTTATGTTTTTTTATTTCAAATTAATTTTTTTTTGTTATTTTTCTTATTATTATTTCATTCTTATTATTTTATGAATTAAATGTATTTGTTTTTTTGAAAAAAATGAGTTTTTCAATTATTTTTTGACACTTTTACAAATTTTTCTACCTAATTTCTAAAACTTTTCATTTTTCCCGGGTAGCCCGGGTTTCCCGGGAAAAATGAATTTAATTTCCCGTTTCCCGGGAACAAAAATAATCCGGGAAACGTGACTCTCTACCTATAACATAACCCATATCGTTATTTTATTTTGCAAACGATCCTTCTTACATCTTATATAAAATTTTGCTTAACTGCTTAAAGGAAGATTTTAAAGAGTTGACGTGTTGACTAATTTTAATTTTTTGGCCTTATTTACCGTATATTGGAAGTTTGTTAGGTAGAAAATCGCTGGGTAAAATAATAAATAATTTTTAATACTAAGTTTCATAGGACAACAGTTTCAAAACTAGGAAACAAGGAAATTTAAGAAATTATTGGCTTAGATCAGGGGTGACGAACCCTTTTATGTCCACGTGCCAATTTTTTTTTAATTCCTACATTCTGAAATACTGGCGTACCAGGTAAGTTTTGCAATGAATGAAAAAAAAAAACAGTACTGATTGTGAGGAAATGAAGAGTGAATATTACAATGTTTGTATTGAATTCATATTTTTTATTGACTACTTATAGAAATTTGTAATTAACCAACAACAAAATTTTAAAAGAAATATTAAATATTTTATCAATAGAAAGATAAATTAGACAAAAATAATAATTGCACATTACATTTTTTTACTTTTCAAACAACATAAATTAAGTAGGTACCTACAATAAGAATTAATATATGAGTGTTTATTGCGATTTTTGTTATTGAATACTTTTATATCAGGTTGGTATTTCGTTACTTTTAATAAAATGCTTGCTGAACTATATGCATATTAATGTACTTTTGAATTTATTTTTTATCAAATTCATTTATGAAAGAAAAATTCATATGTTGAAGAAAATATAGTTAAAATAGTCGACCCTAATTTTTTTAAAGATTTGAACTCTTCTGGAATAGTTTGTCATGCATTAATAATTTTGCTTACAGCATCATTATTATTTTTTTCCTCCAAACGTTCCCTTTCAATAATCTCTAAATTTTCCCTTAAGTCAATAAACGTTTGCCTCCAAGTTGCACTTGATTGAAAATTAATTAATTGCATTTAAAGATTTTTTAATTTTAATCATTTCAAAAATTACCAAACAAGTTCATCAACTTTGATTATATTTAGGTAACTTGTGAATTTTAAAATTTCTTTGAAATTTTTAAATTGAAAAATTCGCGAAGAAAACTCATCTATTAATAATTTCACAGCTCTTCAGTTAATTAAATTTGATTTATTTCAATTTAAAGTGTAGGATTTTCTATAATGAATTTTAAATTTGGTAAATATTTGAAGGCACGAGAAGCAATATCTGGTTTAAATTTAAATACTTATAATTTTGTTTGAAATTCGCATAGTTTTGAAACAGGATGCATGTACATATTTTATTTGAATAAATATAATTTCGTGTTATTAATTTTTTATTTGAAAAAAAAGTATTAATTTTCCAAAAATTTTGGAAAAGCAACTATTTCTCCCGCGTGCCAAGAATATTTTTCTACGTGCCAGTTGTGGCACGCGTGCCATAGGCCCCATAGGTTCGCCACCCCTGGCTTAGATACAAGTATGCGCAAGTACATTCACAACAGTTAAAGGCCTCTACTCATTATCCAACTTGTCGGGGCCTACCGTCGGGAACTCCGTGTCGGGTGTTGTCTACACACCTCCCGACCAGTCCAACCAACACAGCATAACCGTCATAACTTTTTTTATTATTCTGGCTCTGATGCAATTTTGTGGATAACAAATTTATAAATAGCGTTAAATTTTCGGTTTAATAGTCCTTATCTAGAGGAATGTGGTGGGGCGGTTGGCTTGTTGGATGGTCTGGCCACCCGACCGTTCCAACTGCCGTGTTGGTCGGGTGACAGACTACACATTAAACAATTTATCGGAATGGTCGGCCAGTTGTCCCGACAAATTGGTAGGTGAGTAGAGGCCTTAAAACTATAAACTTGCTCGACTAGTAGTTGGCGCGGGGCCTGCTACTTGCTTTTTGCTAGGAAAATAAAAAATATCCACGACGCCGCTGTAAGTTTGGGAACCACTGTCGTAAGGTATTTAAATCTTGCCTCATTTTTATTTTTTCTTGTAATAATAAAATGTTACAACTTGTAAAATTGACGTTCATACATGTTACGAATCTGGACTAATAAAGATTTTTTTCCTTTCATCCTGTTTATTAGGCATAAATTTGAAACGACTGTGCCGCATTCAATTCGAGCACGTTATAAAATAGCGAGTTTTAATATAAACGCTGAATTGATACTTAAGAATCCACATTTTCGAGAAAAATATTACTGCTTATGGTGCGTTAATGATGACTCTCAATTTTGTCTGAGTGTAACGGTGTAATTGTGAAGATGCTATCTAATAAAGGAAATTATTTAATTTCCTCTGTATTGGATTAATCTTAAATCTCGCAATATCTGGGTATTCGTTTTATAAATGATAACGAGATAATCTGAAAACTGTCTTGAACAAGTTTATCCTTGCATATATGTTACAGAAAATCTGAGTACACTGATAATAAGAGATATACAGCGAGCTACAAAAAAAAAACTATATTTTAATTTTGATGCTCATTTTTAATTATTCACTGCTCTTTGATATTCGTGTCTAAAACACACCAAGTAATTACACTAATGAAAATGTCAAATCATCTCTTATAAGTTAGTATTTAAAAACCGTAGATTTTGTTTGTCCGTAAGAAAAAAAATTGAAAGTGCTGAAAATTTTCATAAAATTTTAAATTTTAAGAAAACGCTTGACTTCAGGTCTACGTAACTTTTTACGTTTTTTAAAGTAAATTTTAAGAGGAATCCAAAAATGTAAAAATATATAGGTGTTCCATTTAAAATTTCAAAGTTTGAGTCTGTTTAGGGTAGAACCGAAGGTCGCATTGCAACCTTAATATTTTCATCCGAAAAATACCATAACGTTCAAATACAAAATTCCATTGTTATATCTGCAAGAGTAATCTGGATAATTGTCTGTTTCCATACTTTTGCGCATCCCTGTATATATATTCTGTGTTTTAGAGTTTACCCACGTAATATTTACATATGCTCGACGTTTCGCCAAGCTGTCTTTTGCCAATATCAAAAGCTTTTTTAAAAAAAGGTTTAACTATTCCAATAAAAAGTTAACATAATGTCACTGACATAAATTTAGTGACTTTTTGGTTAGTCAAGACTCTCTCTCACTTGACTGTGTGTTAGTCGTCGGCAGATCCTTTCACGAGTCCCGGCTAGAAGTGCATCTGTTGGCGGCGCTTCGCTGACAGGTAGAGGACGTACCTGCCTCTCTCCACAACAGCTGGTCAACAATGGCTTCCATGCTGCTGGCAGTCTCTGACCATCATCCCGTTTATTGATATTGCTCATCCTTATTTTATTCAATCGCCTCTCGGATGATCCTTGACGAGAAATGTTCTACATTGGCCAGTACTTCGGCCTCATCGAATTTAACCTAGGTGTTTACAGATTGTGTAGATATTATAAATAATAATAATTGTGTAAAGCAGTGATGCTATACAGGTTTTGTTCAAATAATCGTCAATTTTACATTTAAAATCAATTTTCATTTAATATTCCCTCAGTATTTTATGGTGTGAACCTAAATGAAACCAGTAATGAAGTAATTAAATTGATAGTACATAAAATTCCTTGAAATTATGTTTTCTTTAAACGACCACTCGTTACGGCTATCAAGTGATTTCGCTATCTCGTTCACGTTTCTCAGTGAACGAACGGTGTTTTGTATATTTATGTGTTTCCCGATACAAGTTTTGGATTTCCATTAAAAGGAAACCAAACACAAAATCGTGGTTGGAATGGCTGTGCACTTTTATGGCGTCAGGGCACAAGTTTAATGACGTAATTCAAAAGGGTATAACGATTATCAGGAGCTTTTATCTCTAGGGCATTTTAATGTATGATTGAGAAATTTATTTATATGAATTCACTTTGTTTCGACGCCTGTATTTGAAATGAAACTTAAATAAATTGTTCGCTTCGCGAGCTAAAAGGTATAAAACAGCAACCAATTAAATTAAAACTGCAATTAACAGTAAATGTCGCGTTACTTACTTAGGTAAATGGATTGAAAAACTTTAAAGGTAATTTTACAGCTATTACTTTTGGTTTCTAGCTTTAAGCTCAAATTTAGTCATTAACGAATGTAGATTTTGCTTCAATGGTATTTTATCTACGATAATTGGATTATTAGTACAAGTTGATTAAAATTATTTTTGAAATATAGGGATCTCACTTATTATAAGAGCTAACGCTTTGGTTAAAATTAGACAAAATTGCTAAATTAATGTTGATTAAAAATATTTTGAATATCTTTTAACGTTTTCATAAAGACTCAAATAATAATTATAAAGTTAATAATAAAATAAGCGAAACCCCAATGTTTAAAATAATTTAAAAAATTTTATTCATAAAAACAAATCCTTAAATAATTCTAAAATTGCCATCTACTTAGATAAAAAAAAGTTACAGTGACGGCGCAAAAATTTTAGTTTTCAAACTTTTTAAATTTTAGATATTTGACAATATTTTAAATAGAAATAATTAGCATAAAATTAAACAACTATAGGTATGTTAATATCCATGTTCTAGCTTTTATTATATGTGTTTTAAGTGTTGGAACTCGAATTTTCTTCAGCCTTTATATTGATCACAAATTTTTAAGCGGAGTTTTATAATTTTGCAATTTTTTAATACATATTGAATAAATATTGTCTATAGCTAAAGCCTTTCATTAATTCTCGTAACAGGTGCCACGTTCATGCCAAAGACATCTGCTAAGATTAAGGGTATAAATCAACTGTTATTAAATTGATATTACAATGATAATACTAACTTGGCCCCATTTTCTATTATGAGGTATTTGGATCGTCATTATGGTAATATAAAGTCTAAATTTAATTAAAAAGTGTTTACCATCTTGATTTATTTATTACCAAGTATTTGTGTTTGAAATTTTTCGTACTGATTTTATGATGCCTAATTATTTCTAAAACATTCTGTCGTTGGCGTTGCATTTTCGGACGAACCAGTGTAACTGATCGAGCCGCATGAAAAGTTGGAACATTCAAATATGGAATGTTCAAATCTGGAAAATGCACCGGTAAAATCCATAAAATCTTGAACGCTTCTATCGGTGCATTTACAAGTTTTAAACATTCCATATTTGAATGTTCCAAATATAAATGGCTTACCAACTGATTAACTAAATTTCGTATGCTACTTACCGTCCTTTTATAACTAAATCATTATTTTAAGGTACATATTAGGATCAAACATCCAACTTTTTATCCAGTTTTGTTTTGCATTCATTTTTGGCTAATGTTAACACAAAACTTTTTGGTGGGTTTAATCTCACTAAATTAATTGTAAAATTGTTTGACCAAAGTATTTTGGCCCATCCAGTGTTTTTTTCAAAATTAAAAAAAAAAACCGTGACAAATTGTTTACTTTGTGACTCACAATATAATTAAAACAGCTTTAACTTTTGATTACGTGCTTGGATAACATTAAAGTAATTGTAAGCAACAGCAAAATCTTCATTGTTTGTGTTTTAAATCCAGTCACCAATAAGGAAAATCACAAATCTTTACACAACTACTTTATCGAAACTTTTTAAACACAACGAATAAAATCCTTTAAATTTTACAAACCAACACAAAAACTAATTAAACAAAATCAGTATGCAATTGTTAAGTTTTTTTTATCTTTTAGAAGCAGTTTCTACAAAATGTTGGCTTATGTCGGACAAAGTGCACTGGTTTTAGCTTAATTAAAGTTGTTTTAAACGTTGTATGTACCAAACACTTTAATTATAATTGAAATTGCGGGTACATAGTGTGAATAAACAGGAACGATACAATTATGGTGAGTTATAAAAACATAAATCGGTCTTTTTAGAACCAAAAAAAAAAGCTATAATTACAGTTAATTGAGGCGCTCCTTGAATATTAAGTATCAAAGTCTTTAATTACAATTTTTCAGATTTACTCGAACTTAGATTTTATCTGTGAACGTAAACTGTCTTTTTTAGGTAACTTTATTAATTATCTTTAGTAGATACTAAGCCTGTTTTGCAAATTTTATTTAAAATAAATTAATGAGCGCAATGCACCTTCTTTACTACATAGGCTATTCTGTTTTATTTACCCTGGTACATCACAGATAAATTAATTTTTGCAGTGCATTCAAACGTATTTTTGCTTACTTATTAAGAACTTGTAGTTGCTGTTAATAGTTGCTTATGGATGTTTACAAAAAATGTATTGTAACAGATATGATTTTAAATACTTTTATGCTGAGAGATTAGCTTTGAAATAAAGCATGACTCATGGTCGTCTTTACAACGTGGTTAGACCCTTAAACGTTGCTTAATATGAAACACAGGTTTGAAGCAATTATTACACAGTAAGAAACAAATAAAACAATAAGTTTAGCAACAAACTTCTTTAACCCTGCAGCGGTGGCGCCGGGTCTCTCAGACTCGAGCGTCACAAGATTTTGTGTAGAAAGGGGAGGGGTGGAAGTACACTTTACCGCCTTTCAGTACCTTCCTAAAATTCACTATATTAGCGATTAGTGCAGAAAGAACAGTGCAAATTGTTTTTTTTTTCAAACTTTTTGAAGCCTTTTGGGTCTGTCAGACCCGGCGCCACCACTAAGCGAACGTTCATATCAAGTTCAATATTCCACGAATAGGCCTGTTTTTATCGCTTTTGGTAAGTAATAAGTGTACCATTTTCGGTGAATTGAATTATAAATTAATGTTAATCACAGAAACAAGAGTAACGAAGATGAACAAGCGCGATTATTGCGTTTATTAGAAGTAGACATTGAAGCTGACGAACAATTTGACGACAAAGAATCCGAAGGAGAAGAAGATAATGTTGAGGCAGGTTTGACTGATACAGACATAGAGCAAGAAGGAGAAAGCGATACCGAGAATTTACCACTATTAGCAAAAAAAAAAAAACACGAATTCCCAGCTTCATCGGAAAAGACGAATGGACCTAGTGGACCAGCACATGAAGCGTCGTTCGTTATTGAAAAACATTGCTCCAGTAATTCGACGAAGACGTCAAAAAGAAGCAGGAACTTCAGCGAAAGTTTGCAATGTTGCACTAGAGGTTCCAGTCGGCACAAAAAGACGTCATTTGTGTTAAAACAACAACAAAACACGTTACTTTTGTAAAATGTGTAAAAAAAAATTATGTCTGAAGAATATGCAGAATTTCGCTCCCTTGTGTGTGTGACACTGCCAGAAACTTGTTTATAATGTCTCATAATGTGTGATATAAAGGATTTTTTTTTTTTTGTATTTTCATCATTCATCAAATACATTTTTAATTTTAGTTTACATATGTAATATTTCTTCCATTTTAAGGACACATTGGTATTTTTTGAATTTCTTATAACAAAATTATGTGACAGCTTTAAAAAAAAATCTTTTTATAAAAAATATACCTGGGCAACAGGAACACTCACAAAAAACACAAATTTTATATGGTTGGTAATTAATTACATTGTTTTTAATAGTGGGTCTGTCAGATCCAGCGCCACCACTTGTGAAATGCAAAAGGGCGCCACCACTCCAGGGTTAATTTAAGATCGGCTGCACATTTCTCGGTAGTTGGTTCTAAACTACCTAAGCGCGACTGTCCAAAGATTTTGGTCCCTGTTTCTATCGTAGTTCTATTGTAATTCTTTCCTGTAAGGACATATTTTACGAGTAATGCCTTCTACTTATGGCTTATACATTTATAAACAAATCGTTAGTTGATTAATAAAACTCACAAACATTGACGTTTACTTAGTCCAAATTGATCGTTTAGTAAATTATATTAAAGTTGAAATCATCATAAGTTACCTTATATAAGGCGTTACATGTTTTAGTAATTGTTGCGTCAGTATTTGTTCCATGTTATTCATTTAAAAACAAATAAAATAACACTAATGTAAAACAAAAATAATTGATGCCAGGCGAAGCGTCACAGTACGCAGTCAAATATGCTGAATATTTTAAAAGTTTAACTTTAATAATTTGAAAGTGTTCCCCTTTAGATAATAAATTTTCTTTTTTAATTTAAATTACGGTTTTGTTAAATAAAAAAAAATAAACGGTAGAATCGCGCGTTTCTCATGAGCTTTAAATTATTTCATTCAATACTTTTTATGGCTCCGAAATTTATTTTATCCCGACGAACGTTTAATAAATTCATCTAAATGCAAGGTTCATCATTTCGAAGCCCTGTTTCATTCAAACGTTTCTAGATTACGAGATACTTCGCTTTATAGCTACTTAACTATAAAATGTGCATATTTTTGGTTGTCATAACCTTAAGAAAGTAATAAAAAAGTTTTAATTAAAAGTTCGTAAAGCCATATAACTGTTCGATATTATATATACGCTAAAAATTAAAGTTTAAAAAAAGTCAAAGCCTTTGATGTGAGTTTTATCATTAATTTTCATTGCTCGTACATTTTTGCATATGCTTTGCATAAGTTTTATTGGTGGTTAATTATGAGATTCATATTTCATTAAGCTTATGTTAGTTAGTCCTATAACCAATAAAAATTTTAGTTTAATGTCTTATTTGATGTTTATTTCATGAAAATTAACTTTTCTCTAAATTAAGATTGGAATGCTTATTTCAAAATTACATATAGATATGTATAATGTATACAGGGTGTCCCAGCCAAGACAAATTATTCGATAGTTCTGTTATTAGTAATAATATTAAAAAAAGTTAGGCGTATAAGTCGCTTGTAATCATTTACTACTTACTTAACCTAAAATTATTTTCAGCTAAGTATACACAGTGTTTCGTTTTGCGCACTGATACCAAACATTGATTTTTTATATGGAACAACCTGTATATTTTATAAGTTTTGGATGTAAAATTAAATTCTCTTTCAAAAATATTAGTAGTTGTTAATGTCTAAAATAAAACGTTTTTGAGTTATTAACGTTTTTTTGAAAATTTTGACAAATGCAGACCTTTATAAAAATATTTCTATTTATTAACAACACCAGAGAAATTTACTCTGGTAATTTATTATACAATAGTGTCATAGTGATTGTCGACTAGTTACATTTTTAAAATAATATACAGGGTGTTTGTTATACTCGGTCCATTTCGCTAAACTTTAAACTCATAATATGTCTTTTTTTTTAAAAGAACACCCTATATATTTTTACATTTTCTTGTAGAAAATTTAATCGTGGAGAATTTTTTATCGAATGACGTTGAAATGTTTTTTTTTTTACATTGAATTATGTCAGACTGGCGATAGCCAACTTTTTTTTTGAATTTACAATGTGTTGATTCTGATAGTGCATTAAATAATAAGCATACATGGAAAACATGTAGAGAAAAATTTGTTTAAAAGTTATTAACCAGTTTTCACAAAATCTTGGTGTTTGACTAAACAAAACACGTTCGCTGTAGTAATTGATATTTTATAACTTTTCTGTGTTTTATAATTTTCTGACGAAAAAGTCATTACTCCTTTTTTAAAGAGAATTTTAAAACTGTTTTCATTGTTTTGAACTTATTACAAATATTTTTTATTTTTTTTATTAACCAGCAAAAATAAATCTTATTTCATAGGCGCATAGAAGTATTCTTTTGAGCTTTTGCTCATTCAGTGTTAGTTTAGACCGTTTAGTTATTTTGCAATAAATAATAATTTTGAATGACCATGATAGGAAGTTTTATACTTCCGCGAGAGGCATAAAATTGTCCTTGAAAAGGACCAAAAGCGCATTGGAGAAAAGAAAAAAATCCCTATATCGCGTGTTTATGTCAAGCTACCTAAACCGAATAAAAACTCAGAGCGTTTCAGTTGGCGCTATTCACAACATACAGAAAATATCGCCCCTGAAGAGAAATTCATACGAGTTGGTTCAGTTCACCTGCTCTTTTGATTGCTTAAGTTGAATTCCAAGCACGGAACAGAAGCAAGGAACTTTCAATTGGAATGTTTCGAAACGTCAATATCAACTTTGTAATATATTACGAGTTTGTAGAGATGCCATTTATGCTTGAATGGAACATAGTAACGACATTTGTTAAATGAAACGTTTCATCAAAGAATATTGCCTCTAATTTATGATCATCGTATTCTAGCGAAAATGAAATCTTTACATCATCAAATTTTTCCGCTAGATCAGTTCATATCGTTAACAATTCACAATTTCAAACGAATCTTGCCTAATAATCGCGACGAAGGTTTTTGTTAAACGGGAGAACACCGGCGAAGCTTTTTTGTTTATTACTTTACCGTCTTTTGTTTTTGATGTTTTCTCCATTGTCATTGCATTTTAATTGTTTTGTGGAAATAAACTTCGTCTGTTTGGTCGAGCCCATATTTCGCGTTTTGTTGAACCACGAGTCCACGCCCTTCAGGGACAGTTAAGTCAGGTATGTTGTCTCTGGGCGCTTTTTATATTATAATTCCAAATTAATTAGGTCTAGCAAACTAGGGAGTGCTAACGCTTAGGGTGGTTCCATATATGCAATTACTTTAATGGATCAGGGAACTCTAAACTACTACGTGTTACCACTAAAACTAGGCGTGAATACGTCTGATTTGCAATTAATTTCGAATTATTGGTTACATGTGATTGCGTATTGATAATTTCAGCATGGGTTGTTGTGGATTAGCCGGAGTTAAAAGAAGATATTAGTTTGTACATGCAACCAAATGGTCTAGGTATAAAAAAAAAAACAATTGCTTTGTAAACTATAACACTAATATTTAACATTTGTTTTAGTTTTAAGTGTTTTTTTTTCTTCTAAGATAAGTATATGAAAAGTTTTCTGTTAAAGAAAAATTAAGGAAACTTAGTTTTCAGCTTAAACATATTTTATTATTATTCGCATATCGACGGTAGTAAAACTTTTCACTCAATTAATTTAAGCTCACAACTTTCAATTATACGAGCTGTTCATACATTATTTTAAGAGATGAAATGTCATGCATTTTATTGTGCATAAAATATGTATGCTAATTATGGACAAATTTCACTTATACTCTTGGTTACTTTTTGTTTCTCGGTGAACATAATTGTAAACATAATTTCAGACAAATGTTATCGAATCGCCATCTCTCATTACTGTAAAGTGACTTAAGTTACTTTTAAAATTAATAGTTTATGAAAACGACGTAAGTATTCATGTTGATTTTGACCTATGTGTTTTACTGAAGCGAGTTTGATAAGACAGTAAAAAAAGAAAATTGATTAGTAAAATATATAATACTAGCTGATTTACCCGGCGTTGCACGGGTGATTACAATTCTCTTTTATCAATCACAGACTACTCGCGCTCCGCGCTCGGCGGACGTTCCCGGCCGTTACCGGCCGTTACCGGCCGTTCCCGGCCCTTCTTTATACAACGTTTAATCCGTTGGGTCCTAAATAGTAACTGTGCAAAATTTGGTCCCGATCGGTCAACGGACCTAGGATTCTATAGCGAACAAACAAACAAACAAGCTTTTATATATACCGGGTGTAAATGAAGTGTGGTACACCCCCTTTTTTTCTTTAGTTTTGATTTTAGAATTTAGATAAATGAAATTTTAGACATATGTGCAAAAAACTGGGTTTTATGAGCCCATCCACACAATTGTTTCATTTCTTTGTTACTTTAAATGGAACCCCCTGTATATTTTTACATTTATGTAAAGAGGAAGCAATTTTAAATACAACTGGACTATTTTCTTTGCTGCTGAAACCAATCAAAAAATCGCTTCTCTGGTAGGTACCTGACTTTTTTATGGAAACCATAATTAAGAAGTACCTACCTATACATCTTTTACGATTTTTTTTCTATTTTAAACTTTGACTTTTCAAAACTAAAAACTTAACATTTGTTTTCTTTTAATTTTTTTTTAGAAGAAGCATATAATACGTTTTAAGTTAATGGTTTAACTGCAACATATACATGGATTTTAACTGCTAGGCGGTAGGATTCCGTCACTACACATTTTAATTAATATATTCGTTGTTTTGTAAGAGTGTTACCACTTGCTTGACGTTATATGCTGTAAAATTGTTTTGTAAAAAATGTTGAAATTAGGCCTGGACTAAAAAATTTTTATAATATAGGCAGCTAATCTGAAACGGTTATCATAATATGATAACGGTTTTTAAACCGGTTTATAATTTAAATCAGTTTTTTACATTAAACCGGTTTTTTACGAATAAAACCGGTTTTTCAACAAAAACCGTTATAAAAATAAAGTTCTCGATTTCGGTTAACCGTTAACCAAAATTTTTTTCGGTTTCGAGCCCTGGTTCAATGAGACTTATCTAATAATAACAGATTACAATGATGATAACATGGATATAAACAAAGACGACGAATTATTAGACCTTCCAATGGAAGTTTTGTCGTAATCAACTTGATGATCATATTGTTACAATACATTTTTAACATTTTTTACAATAATTTTGATTTAGAAGTTTTGTAATAAATTATTTTAAACAAATGGTCTTTATTAATTTGTAAACCTACAACAAAATTTTTGGGGGACCCGATTTAACTACTTTTGCATATGTTTTTAAATAAACATCGTGTACACTTCATATGCAAAAGAAGTTAAGTCCAAATACAGAAGCAAAAGAAGTTAAATCCGATAAATATTTATTTATTGATAATCTCCTGTTATAGTCAAATTATAGGCATTTTGGAGAATAAATAAATAATTTTTTGTTTGCCTAAACAAAAAAAATATCACTGTTTTACATAAAAAGCATAGAATCTAGGAGTTTTTATCGAATTGCCAAAAAAAAATTCAGGTGGATTTAAATGGTTTTGCAAACGGACGACTCATATGCACGTCATGTAAAATTTAATACATTGAACTCAAAATTACTCAGTTACCTTTTTATTACCACATACACTTTGCTTTTATAAGTTGTGTAACATTTTAACTTTTTACGTTACAAAAATCGCAATTAAAAATATCGCTGGCTTTCTTTTCATAGCCACTATAAAGAACTTTTACAATACATCGGTTGATAGGAATTGCTGTTTATATAAAGTTAACTGCAATATATTGCAATATCCTGGAACAATGAAAGAGTACTGTAATAAAAATGGAAAAATACAAAGTAGTTTGTTTTTAAGAGTTTCGAAGCTCTAGTTTCAATGAGTATTTTAATAATATAGTTTTGAATACTATAGATTTTACTTTTGTCAAGTAATTCAATAATTCACAACAACATTATATTGTGCTTTCAATTAATTAGTTAAAATGAAATTGTTGTTAAATTTATTCGTATAATTTTTACTATTACAATATTAAACCAAATGCAATATAGTTTCACAAATAAATGTTTTTCTCTAATGCATTTGCATCAGGAAATTATTAAATAATTAATTTGTGTTACGGATAACTGCAACTGTAATGCACTGGTTATTGCATTTGCATTTGCGGTGGTTTTATCTGTGTTTAAATGTTAATAATTATTTCTATTTCATGAATTCTCAATTTACATAAATATAATGAAAATGTAATCATGCAAAATTTTCAAAACTGATTTATAGAGCTTGGATTATATTTGTTTTTGTAACATTGCACCTGTTTTTGCAAATAACTTTGTCGTGATATCGATAAAATCCATGTGATTGCTTTAGGCACTGGGTTGAAAAAATATTTTCAAAAAAATAATCCATGTTTATCGTCAATACCACTTTTAATTCGGGTTACTCAAAAGTGTTTGCAAACAATTTGCATTAAAAGGAAATTAAATTGGTTTCCTGAGTTAAAAATGCACTGAAAGAGTGCTCCTATCTACTGTAAGTTGTAAGGCTTTTGTTTCTTCTGATGTATGTGGACTTTGTTTGTAAGATTCCCTACATCTCTTTCGATCTTTAGCTAGTTTTATTTTAATTCATTTGATCCAGTCAGTATTATAAAATTGTTATTCAATATTTGAAAGTACATTCTTTAAATTAAATTACAACAGTTTTCATAGTTTTTATTTTGTAATCAATTTTGTTTTTTTGGTGTTAAAATTCATATTTATTTCATTTAACAAGATTTATCAGCAACATTTACCAAATATTTTTTATGCTTTTTCTTTGTCTCTAACAGTTTTAATACTACAGCAATGCTATTAGTAACTGTTTTTTATCCAGTTTACTTTAAAATTAGATTGCTTTTGGCTATGTTTTACCAATCTACATAAAATCAATGTTAGTTTTTCTTTTAGACATTTTTATATCATGAAACTTTTGCGATGAAAAATAAAAATTTACGTTGAGCACGGGATATTGATTTAGCAACAGATTAAATAAATTCTCTGGTATTAAAGCGTTACCACAAATCAAGTTTAAAGTACTTACCTTTGCATATACCGATTTATTGTTTTTGTGGCTTAACAAAAAGTTAAAAAGTTATTTAGAACAAGACTGATACTAGCGGGTTATTAAAACATTTGATTTTTTGAGCCAATTACGACAGATATAAAATAAAATAACTTATGTTAGAAGTAGGGGTGACGGGGATGAAAGTAACATTTTTTTGTTTTTATTTAAGCAAACTTTTTACATCTAAATTAATTTAATGATAGACTGGACGTTTGTCTCTCTTCCAAGATATTTATTTCATGTTTCGTAAAGCATATGTAAGAATTATTTTTTCTGTAGTAAGATAGCTGTTACTTCCAAACTTAACGTTGAAGCTAAAAGTAACAATAATCGGGGTAATTTGTAACGACAAAATAATTTACACAGCTCATAAGTAGTGGGTAAATATATTAGTATTCATCAACAAAATTATTATTTGATTCCAAAATACACATTAGCAAAATAAAAATAATTTAAAAAAATCTTTGGTACAATACAAAATGATAAGTGAACATTATCAACATTCAAAAATGTGAAACAAAATGATACAACAAATTGGAAAATTAATCCGACAAGTTTTGTTTGTTCTTATCTACGAAGAAAACCACCAATTATGTGCTAAAAGTGAACATTTGCAAGTGAAAACATTGATTGGGGTTGGTCGGTTGGTTGTAACACTGTTTCTTTTGACCCCAAGTGTACACAAAACAAATTGGAGGAAATCCAAAATTAACCACGATTCCAACGTCAAATTGTATTGCATCCACCAATAGCCAACCAAATTTAGAACATAATAATCTAGGTAGATACTTTTTTGTTTTTCGTTTGGAGATCGCCTAAAAGTCACTCGACCTGTGACAAAACGCATTCACTTTTAGGCGGAATATAGTGACTCTGGCTGACAAAAACTTAACCTCTAGGACACGTGAAAACTAGCAGGGTAGGTAGGGAAGTGGATGTAATTGAACATTGCTCAAGCGCTTAGGGCGACATATAAAAAAAATTAAAGAAGCTATAGGCACTGTTACAACCTACCCGTCGCCGTCGATGTTATACATGTTTTAACGTTGCAGATACGAGGTATCACTTCTTAGCCATCGCCGTGTTACATTCATCCCCGGTCTACCCTATATAAGTGTCTCTTAAATTAAACAAATTTTACAGATAAAACAAGAAGAAAAATAAATAAACATACACACATACAAATACTTTTAATATATTGATGTAGTGTTGTTATACCTTTAGTCCAGAAAATTTGTAACGTGTCGGGAATAATACAAGTAAAAAAAAATTTTTTAAATTATTTTAATTTAAAAATAATTTTTTTAGCTTTGAAAGAACGATTGAAAATTTTTGTATTCCTCTATCGAAATCGATTTCAAACCCTCGGTCGAATATTTTTACGTCCACAACCGTATCAAGTCAGATTTCTTTTAAAATTTTAATTTCGGAAGGAGCTAGAAGTTGTCTGAAGCTAAATCAGGCGAATACAGCAGGTGATCAATGGCTAAAATGCTTTTTTTTCCCAAAATCTTGCGAATGAGTTTGGGCTTGTGCGACGGTGCGTTATAGAGTAATAGCGACCAGCTTCCTTGGTAACTGAGGACGAATTCGATAAATCCGAGCTTTAATCGCTAAAAAATACTTAAGTAATGATCTTCGTCTACTTTATGGCTCTCTGAAACTAATTCCTTGAGTACTTCGCTCACTCTTTCGATTTTCTACACTTGGCGAGTCACTTTTGGTCGACTATTAAGTCTTCTCTGTCGTCGCGGAATTTTGCAAACCACTGAAAAACTATGCACATCCATAAGCTTTGCTTCCATTTATCATTTTAATCAATTCGTACTATTCGGAGACTGTTTTGTCCAATTTAAAACAAAATTGGTTGTTGGCTCTTTGCTCAATCGTATTATTTCGACGCTGCTCAAACATGTAGGTAGGTACTTTTAATTCTGGCATCATAACTATTTAAAGGAATGTTGTAGCACCGTGAAGCTTTTAAAAAATGTCGCAAAAGTATTAAGCTTTGCAAAGTAAAAACTTATTTACATATGGCTTCACTAACATTCCCACAAAAAAATCAGTTTACAAAATTTAGGGACCGAAGGTGTATATACCAAAAAGTGTGAACGACGTTTCTATTTCCGTTGATTTTATATTTCAAACGAATATAATTACTACTTAATTCGATTTCTAGAAACTATTTGCCGCAAAAATGTAATCATTGTTATTTTTATACCGATTTTTATGATTAATATTGACGTTTACGTCGTTATTCCTTTTGTTATTAAAACTTTTCACGCACAGTGACTTATGTCGACCAAATTATAATGTAACTATTTTTTACAAAAAACGATAAATCTAAATACAGAAATGACACGCTATTGCTATCCAAGCTGACTGAAACGAAATAAGGGCGTCATCTGCGGACATTGATTAATTATACACATATAATGAGTCTTATTAAAGCTACATTATCGCTCTACTAATTAATACAAAATTGTGCAATGCAAAAAATTCAGCAGCGCCAACGTTTTATACACGACAAATCCTTGGATTAATATTGAACCAAGACTTCGCAAGAAGTTTGCGTTTTAGTAAACGATTAAACATTACCAAAATTAAGGAGCTTTTTCTAAAACTACCCAACCATTGTGATGGTACAAAAGGAAGTGCTCAAAAACCTTGGATGCGTTTTTATATTTTTACTCTCATCTTACTTAGTGTAAAAACTTATGTATTCGTTATTTGAATTGTGATGGATCTGCATGAGGTCCTCAAATAACATACAAAGTGAAATCTTTTGCATTAATCCTTAATAACAGAACAACGATTACAGACAACAAATATCTGTTTATGAAAATATTAATGCAATATGAGGGTCTCCAATAAACCTCACAAGATTTAGTATGCAATTTAAAATTAAAAAGCTCATTGATATTAAAACTTTTAAAATATTTTTTTCAGTTTTTCTTAAAAAAGCTCATGTTTCTTATAATGTTATACAGTTTATTTTTGTTAATTAAACGACCTTTTTTATACAATCGCCCACACTCACAAAAGGGATGACGAAAGTTCTATACCGGGTGTCCCAGATAACAATTCAAGCATGGAGATTTCGCTTATTATAAAAGATACAGGTTTGCTTAACTCCGATGAATTATTCCTAAGAATGAGAGGAGCTACAATCAATTTTTAAAAGTACAAAATTCCTAGTAGTACTTGTTTTAGCAAAAAATATGAAAATGTTGAATTTCTTTTTTATCTCATAACTGTTGGTCTTAATCATTGGATCAATGTTTTTGTACCTTTTTAGGCAACTTTTTTTTATGTAGGATGTAACTATTATTTTAGATTTTTTTGTCACTTACTATTTTCGAGATATTATCCTTAATTAGTTTTTCCTTTTGCGCCGCGAAGTTGGCTGTAAAATAGTTAAATGTGCTTTTTTTCTCTCTGTTTAATAAAATATTACTTGCTATAAGTAGATATCTATTTTTATAAACAAGTCACAAAAACAAGATAAATATTATCTATCAAGAAGAAACACAAAACAACGAATTCAATGTAAAATGAAAGTAACCATTTGTCTGCGGTATCATTTATTGGAGTTTGTTGTGTAATTCGATAGTCTGGTGGTCACAAATATTTCCTAGGTCGATTGGTTTTTGTTTTGTTATGGGCAGCATATCGCGTTTTTCTTCGTTATTAAAGTTCATTTTTATGACTAACAGGCCTTCAAAACTTTTAGTTTGTTGATCGGTTGTCATGGAAACAACATAAACTACAATGACCGGCCAACCTGATTTATAATGGTTATTGTTTAAAACGTATTTTTTGAAATTTGAAAATGAAAGAAAAAGTAAAATACCATGTGTGATACATCAATGGATTTAGAAAAATAAATGCTATTTGATTATGTAAATAGCAAAAATTGTGCCCAGAAGAAAAAATAAAGTTGGTTGTCATAAAACAAAAACGAATCGATATAGAAAAAATTTGTGACCACCATTTGATTCGGCTTGAAAAGTTGCTTCGGCAATGTCTTTACACATTTAAAATATTTCATACTCCAAAGGAGTTATAGACGATTTTAAAAAATCGTATTTTCCAGTTTTTCCTATTTTTCTCGGATACCGTTTGAGATATTTCCAATTTCTCTTTGGATTATTATTGAGAACCAAATTTAGCAACTTTGCCAAATTTAAACCTATACTCTAGCGTCTAGCTATCATAATAAGCGAGATCCCCATGCTTAAACTCGAATTTCAAATACCCTGTATATATTTGCTCAGCTTCTACACAGTTTTTATAACAACGAATGTAGCATCTCAACATGTCCAATTTTTCTTTATTTTCAAATGTAGCCATAATTATATATATAACAATTACTACGACAATACTATAAAATTGTAATAAATGATACCGCAGACACTTGATACTGTCATTTGAAATTTACTTTGTTGTTTCTTGTTTTTACTTTCATAGATAGATAGATAGATAGATGCGTAATAAGTTATGGGTAAAATAGGACTATTCTTTATTTTAGGACTTATTTATAAAAGTAGTTATAACCAGTAATATATCATTAAAACGAGAAGAAAAAGAACATTTAACTGTACCCATTAAAAAAATGGTAAGTGATAACAAAAATTTAAAATAATAGGTACATTCTTCATTAAAAAGTACATTGAGAAAGCACCAATAAAATTGATTTAATGATTATGAGAAAAAAATTACGAAATTGCTATAACATCGGAAGTAAGAGGAATTTTGTACTTTTGCAAATTGATTGTAGCTCCTCTTATACTTAGGAATAAATCCTTTAATTTAAGGAAACCTATATATATCATGTAATAAGCGAGATCTCCATGCTGGGAATGTTATCAGGGATACATTGTACCGATATGGTAATTACTCTTTTAGTAAATTAATTTTATAGCCTCAGATACTAAGGTCTTGTAAGCTTTAAAGCAACAACAAAGTTAAGAGCAAATTATAGAACAATTAATAAAATACCGCCAATTAATTTTGAGTAAATACATTTTGCGGTTTTTTGTAGATATTATACACAAAAAATATGATTTCATCTTAAAAAAAAAAACACCTAATAAACTTTGCGTTTTTAAATGGTTAACACGCAACAGCTAGCAAACGCGCACAGATTAAATTTTGGTTCAAAGTGGCTTAGTTAGGTGGCAGAGTGAGGCTTGCGAAGTAAGTTAGTGTAGTGAAAAGCACAATAAGTGGTTTTAGTTCTTATTAATTTACTTATAATAACAGTTATTTCGTTGAAATTATTACATAAGGGTATTGCAAACTTTTCGTTAAATACCAAACTATGGAAAGGAAGTCTTTCCTGGCGTCAAAATACTAGGTAAATTGGAAATATCTTTAATTTAAAGATGTTATCAGCTGTTGCGAACGCCCCTCTTCTCCTAGCGATCATTGTACGCACGTGTACTTGATAACTAGGACTACAGCATTGGCCATTTGCAATTTTGGTAATTTTTGTAAACGTCATGCAGTTTATTACGTGACATTGACACTTCATTTGCATTTTTTATGGTAACGGTAAACTTTTGGTGACTAGATAACTATTATTAGTGTTGTATTATGGTGTATTGTGGCACTTTTGCGTTGTGTAAATAACTTTGAAGATGCTCCAGCGTTGGCACTTTTGCAGGTGGCCTCATTTGTCCTTGACGACGCTCTTAGAGGTGGTGAAGAAATCTGGTTTATAAGGTAGGACAGTGGCTATTACATTAAATGTTTTATTTGAAATCGCTACAATTATTGTATTCAACAAAAAATATTTTTAAAAAATTGTGCATTCTTAGAATTTTGTAGTTTGAACCATCGATCGTATTATGTTTTTAATAATTATGTATTTGTTTATATCTTACTTTGTAATTATTGTTTTAAAAACTATAGCAAAAGTTTAAATAAAACGCCAAAATTTCCTCTGCTTGAAACTATCTTAGATTTCGGAAATCTTTTTAGTGAATGTTGTTGGGCTTATTTATCACAATTCATTAGATGCTAAAGGAAAACTTATCAAAATGTTTTTGTTTCCTAAACGATTGTTCTCTTCTATTTATTTCAAGGAATCGGTAAGTTATTAGAAAAAAGTGTGGCTTATCCTTTTAGCGCTTGAAATACCGGATAAAAATATAAAACTCTGCTGATTGAATAGTTCCAAAATCCCGATCTAGACACGGCAACGAGACTTTCATAAAACGAACCGACCCCCAGAGTGCACCAGCTCTCGATAAAGCTCATAATCTCACTAATGGACCAACGATTGTCCTAGCTTTTGCGATGAGAATTTTGTTTGAAGGAGGACTAAAAGCATTTAAGCGTACTTTTAAACGTTTGTCTACTTCCTTAGTAAAATACTCGGTTTTAGTTGAAACTGATACGATTTAGTGAAAGCAATAGAAAGGTAAAATCGAGTAATTATAATTATGCAACAAAACTAAATTGCTTTGGTTAGTAAGGGCCAATTAGCTTGCAAAACCCAGATTTATGTTAAAGACACTATTAGGTATATAATAGTAAAATGTTTATTAATATTTAGTGACCTACTCCACGTTTTATCCTTTTAGTCAGGGGTTTGGAGCAGTCCAATTTTTTAATTACTCCGCTCCAGCTCCGCTCCGGCATCAAAATGCATGCTCCAGCTCCGCTCCATGCTCCAAATATTGTTAACAGTTTATAAAAAACTTTTCATTAAAAAAATTGTTTTATGTAGAAGTTGGTCAAAAATAACAATATTTGACCCTAACAAACAAGTGAAGTTAAATAAATGTTTGAAAAAACAAACGATTGATCTTCAAACGTTGAAAAAAAAGAAAAAAACATTTTTTTTTTAAATTGTACATAATAAACTGGAGCAGTGGAGCAATCAAAATTCTTTGCTCCGGGCTCCGCTCCTGCTCCGGGAAAAAACCCATTGCTCCACTGCTCCGTGCTCCAGCTCCGAGCTCTGCTTTTAGTGTGATGTTATGTATTTTGCCCTTTGCTAAGATAATCATAGTTTTTACTTTATTGCTTTTCAATTCTTCGTTTATTATGCTCATATGGTATTGCAACTTGTTGTTAGTACCTAACCGACTTATCTGTTTAAAATCTGTTGACTATACAAAAAAAAATGTGTTAACTAGTATAATAAAAATCAACTATGGCGTTTATGGTAAATAAAAAATCATATTAAAGACTTAACAGTCCATGTAAACTTTATTAGCACTGTATCGTAAGGTATTAGCCCAAACTATAAGTTGACAAACTTTATTTAGTTGTTGTTAAGAGTAAGACAGTTATGAATTTAACTATAAATTGACATTTTTCAGTTTTTTTTAAGAATATATTATGAATTGAACACACGATTATATTCAGTTCAATTTCTTATTGAGCACGCAAACGCGCTTAATCGTGTTCATATCTATAACAGTTTTAAAAATCCTTTATGTTGAATCATACTTCCTGCTTAAAATACCCTTTTATAATGAAAATCTTCTTCGACATTAATTATCAAAGGATTTGTCTATTTTTATTTAACTACTACATAATAATTAGCTTTTGCAGTTAATTTTAATTCAAATTCCAGTGGAAAGCACAAAGTTCATGTATAGTTTATACGGCTTCCGCATGTGAGTCACTCAATGCAACTATGTCCAATATTAATACAGATTTGTACGCTTTATATGCCCTTTACCGAGGTACGTGGGGTAGAACTAAATTCCTGCAATTCTATACTCGAGCGGTTGACTAAAGTAGGAGTACGATGAAGGATGTAAACTGTAAACATTAGCAGAATTACTGTCGAATTAACGATATTTCAGAGGTCTATTAAGCTATGGTTGAGTACATAGAGGTTGGCTTTAAACACAGAAATGTTAATCCTGAACCCTAGTTATTGGAATATATATTTATTGGGTGATAATGTTTTTTTTTTTTTTAGATGTAGATGCTGTATTAAATAAATACAAAATTATTAAGGTGATCTACCAGATTTTTTTTCAATAAGTAAGTACTATTTAAATTCCAAGATAAATTATGAACCAGCATTTTTTAATAGAATCAATAGTTTGCTATGACCTTACGAAAAAGTTTTTTTTCCCTTTTCAATAATATAAAGTTCAATGTATTTATTTAGATATTTAGGCTCAAAACAAATAAAATTCATCAAAAAGTCGCTATAAAGCTATAGAGTGCCTTGAATTTGAACAATATTAAAATAAATAAATCCCATTTTGATTCTGATTGATTATCTGTCGTGCCATGGTACCTATTTAAAACATTAAAGCATCACTGAACAGGTCTCATGGTCAGAAAGGAAAAATTTGTTTTATTTAAACTTCTTTGTTGCTCTTACCGCTTATGCGATCTCAAAAGTGGCCCCAAATTATTAGTTATATTATTAAATAGGGGCGGGAGGGGTAATGGCGCCCACTTAAGCAAAATAATTTATATATTCTAAACCGTAAAAACAATTACGCTGTAATTTGAGGTTATTGTCGCCAAAACATTACTTAGTGTTCGGGTTAAGTCAAATTTGATTAAACCTTAAAGAACGGAAACTTATTAAACATTTAGAAACGTAAGTGAGCGGAAGTACCCTCCTGCTAGCGGGTAATGGCGCTCACCTATTTTATGTGTAAACAGCTTTGGATATTGGTATTCCAGGATGCTTTACTGGTTGTTTTTTTTTCTTGTACGAGGCATTGTGCACAATTACTATGAGAAAAATTAAAATATAAATTAAATTATACAAAAATATCAATGAGAGTAATGCCGCTCACTGAGCGGTATTACCGTAGCTTATTGAGCACCATTACCACCTGTTGCACAATTGTCAAAATTCGGTATTTGACTAAACTAGCCTTGAATATAAGAAAAAGCTTCTTCATATGGTCACTCCTGCTAAAAATGACACAAATTTCATAGGAGACCGAAGCACAAACTCAACAAGACTGATTGAACTACTTAACTTTTTTTTTTGTCGGCGATTTCTTATAAGAAAATGTTAAAAATGGCACACATTCAATTAACTTACGTTTTTTGGTGAAATACGTTTATTCACTTACGGCATTGTGTTTATTAGAACGAGAGCTAGGTGGCTGCTAAGTTTCATTTTTAAATGTTTGAAAACTGGCGCAAAATGACGGTGAGCGCAATTACCCACTGAGCGTCATTGTCATTACACCGCTCTCCCCTACTTTTAAAAGAAAGAAACATTTTTAAAGACATATCAGCAAGTTTTGCAATGTAAGTAATTAAAATAAAACATTTATTTACATAAAATATAGATTACATATTAAACACTGGGTAAGGTAAGTAAGAAGTAAAACAGTGCCATTTTACAATTAAATTCGCCATGTAATACGAAAATGATAAACATAATGTTATTTGCAAAAAGTAGGTTTATATCGATATGTAACAATAGTATTTTGTTTTTTGTTTTATTTATAAACAAAACCGGACTAAATCATCCTTAGTATTATTGAAAAAAAATTAAAATATAATTAATTAAAATTTAATTATCTCTGTTTAAAATTTAATAATTACGAAAATGGGGTAAGTTTATTTAGGACTAGGAATTGCAATCCCGATCAAATTTTACGATCCCGGGATTTCGGGATTGAAGATGTTTTAATCCCGGGATCCCGGGATGCCGGGATTATATGTAATGTGAAGTATTTGCTTAAAAACAGAAGCTAATGCAGTGTACATACAGGGTGATTGATTGAGACCGGGCATTAAAAATATATGAAGAATAAAAAAGGGTACGGATCTGAAATTTTGGTTATGACCATAATGGCATCTGATCTGTTTAATGAAAATATTTTCAATATGGCGACACTTCCTGAAATACCGGAAGTTGACGTCTACTTTCTTATTTCAAATACAATGGTCTATTTTTTATTGCGTATTTGGATTTAAAACGTTATTTTAGAGGGACTTTTATTAGCATTCCCTATACCTAAGTGCAGCCATTTTTGAGATTTTTGGACTTTTTTGAAATTTTTTGATTTTCATCGTAATGCTTAATATTATCTACCGCCACCATTTTTGAAGCGAAAACGCTCAAATTTAGATTATGCATAGAAGAAAGCTTGGAGTTCATGCTGGAATTTTTGAAATCGATGCATTACTTACAGGGTGTCCAAAATTTAATTTTATTTTAATACAACTTCAGACCACTATAACAAATTTTTCTTAAATACAATGCCCAATATTTTTTTTTCATTTTCTAATGCAAAATTCAATTCTGCAGCAATCCTTATTAGCATTCCCTATACCTATCTGCAATAATTTTCGAGTTATTAAGTGTTTTTGATAAAGTTAAGAACAAATTGTAACATTTTTAAATAGCAAGCCTTGGAATTGACAACAAATGCCAATATTGATAACTGTCAAAAACTTGTATCGCGTTTATCAGTTGTGTTCATAAAAATGGAAAATCAAGAGTATTCAAACACAGATATTTTAAACTTATTTTACATTCATGGAGAATGTCACAAGATTATTACAAGAACTTGGCGTGTATTCAATGAGAGATATCCTCATTTGAATGTTATGACCAGACAAAAATTTCAACGAATAGAATCAAATTTTTTGCAATTCGGAAGAGTGAAACCCTTAATAACTCGAAAATTATTGCAGATAGGTATAGGGAATGCTAATAAGGATTGCTGCAGAATTGAATTTTGCATTAGAAAATGAAAAAAAATATTGGGCATTGTATTTAAAAAAAATTAGTTATAGTGGTCTGAAGTTGTATTAAAATAAAATTAAATTTTGGACACCCTGTAAGTAATGCATCGATTTCAAAAATTCCAGCATGAACTCCAAGCTTTCTTCTATGCATAATCTAAATTTGAGCGTTTTCGCTTCAAAAATGGTGGCGGTAGATAATATTAAGCATTACGATGAAAATCGAAAAATTTTCAAAAAAGTCCAAAAATCTCAAAAATGGCTGCACTTAGGTATAGGGAATGCTAATAAAAGTCCCTCTAAAATAACGTTTTAAATCCAAATGCGCAATAAAAAATAGACCATTGTATTTGAAATAAGAAAGTAGACGTCAACTTCTTTTAATACAACTTCAGACCACTAAAACTCGTTTTTTTTCAAATACAATGCTCAAACTTTTTTTTCATTTTCTAATGCAAAATTATATTCTGAATCAATCTGTGTTAGCGTTTCCTATACCTATCTGCAACAATTTTCGAGTTATTAAGAATTTTTGGTAAATATAAGAGAAATTGTAACATTTTTGAGTAGTAAGCCTTGGAAATGACAACAAATGTCAATATTAATAACTGTAAACCACGAATATTTTGAACTTATTTTATATTCATGAAGAATGTCACAAGATTATTGAAAGAACTTGCCGTGTGTTCAGTGAGAGGTATCCTCATTTAACTGTAATGACCAGACAGAAATTTCAATGAATAGAATCAATTTTTTTGCAATATAGAAGAGTGAAATCTGCAGTATTCGTGTTTGAATACTCTTGATTTTCTATTTTCATGGACACTTCAGACAAACGCAATAAAAGTGGTTTACAGTTATTAATATAGGCATTTGTTGTCATTTCCAAGGCTTACTTCACAAAAATTTTACAATTTCTCTCATATTTACCAAAAATTCTTAATAACTCGAAAATTGTTGCAGATAGGTATAGGAAACGCTAACACAGATTGATGCAGAATGTAATTTTGCATTAGAAAATGAAAAAAAAGTTAGGGCATTGTATTTTTAAAAAAACGAGTTTGAGTTAAGTTTTGGACACCCTGTAAGTAATGCATCCATTGCATGAATTCCAGGATGCACTCCAAGGTTTCTTCTAAGCATGGTCTAAATTTAAGCGTTTTTTCTTCAAAAATGGCGGGGTTAGATAATATTAAGCATCACGATGAAAATCTAAGAATTTTCAAAAAAGTCCAAAAATTTTAAAAATGACTGCACTTAGGTATAGGGAATGCTAATAAAAGTCCCGCTAAAATAACGTTTTACATCCATATACGCAATAAAAAATAGACCATTGTGTTTGAAATAAGAAAGTAGATGTCAACTTCTGGTGTTTCCGGAAGTGTCGCCATATTGAAAATATTTTCAATAAACAGACCAGATGCCATTATGGTCATAACCAAAATTTCAGATCCATACCCTTTTTCATTCTTCATATCGTTCATTTGCTGCAATAAATGACATAACTCAAAAATCGCGATTTTTGAGATAATGGTACAGGGAGAAAGGTTGTTTTATGTACTATTTGTAACAAGAACGACATACCTGAGCTCCCAAATCTCGCCACAATAGAGCACTGTGTCGTTCTTTTATGCCATTTAAGTTATTATAATTCAAATGTTTAAAACGCCTTTCCTGAAAAATCGCTATTTTTGAGATGTCATTATTGCAGCAAATGAGCGAATTTTTAAGTACCGGTCTCAATCAATCCCCCTGTATAGTGTATATTGTAACATAGTAAAAGAACATTCTTTAATACTCACAAGTAGAGTTAAAATTTAAAATTGTACATCTGTGATGAAAAATCAGTAAAAAGTCCTTATAATAAAATTTAAAAAAACACGTGCTTGTACTTTACAGTATTATTTAATTGATGAGTGGCATATGTAGGTTTATTTTGATTTATGTCATTACTAATTTTAATTGAAACTATTATAATTTTTTTTAGATGCCATAGACACATTTAAAATACATAAAATTGTTTTACATAGACGAAAATTATAGGACAAACATTGTTACAACATAGCACTTTAAAATATTTCTTACAAATATGTTCACGATTTAATTTTAGGCGTTCCAAAATCCAAAGTCAATAAATGACATTTTAAACTTATTCAACAGTTACCATCCAAAAATTTAATTTACAGAAACAGATTATTCAATAAATTTTTTAGAAGTCACCCTTTTCAGAGATAATGGATAGCAACTTTTCATTTAATGATCATGTCAATCATATATACAGGGTATGTTTTTCTAAATTAAAAGCGCTTCAGTCACTAAAACACGCTTTAACAAGTGAGGTAAAGCTTATGATGATAAAGTCACTAATCTACCCACACATTGATTATTGCTGCTTTGTGTATTTTAATTTTTTGAGTCAACTGAACAAACAAAAACCACAACGAGTGCAAAATGCATGTTTAAGATTTGCTTGCTGTATTCCGTATAGAGGTCATATTACTCCATTTAGACTTAGCCTCTACGAATTAAATGTAAAGGAGCGCATACGCTATCTAAATACTGTCTTTTTATATAGAATCTTAAAATCTCACAATCCACCATATCTCTTTAATCTTATAACACGTAGAAATGATGTTCACGATGTCAACATTAGATTTAATTCATTTTGTATTCCAAGACACTCTTCACTTAAATTTAGAGGAAGCTTTTCTTATCTAGCACCGTTGTACTTGAATACTGTTATGCATCAATTGCATTTATCTGCTTTTCAATTTAAACGTATGTTAAGAAATGCTGTTCAGCAGTAAATATGTCTTTTATTATTGTAATATTTTTTTTGTTTGTTAATGCTTATTTCTAATGGCAAGGTGGTAGAGAGCGCGAGCTAACCTTGTCCATTTGTGTATTATTTTATTTAATTGTATTGTAATGCACAATAAATATTATTATTATTATTATTATTATTATTATTATAACAATAATGGTTCAATGTATACAAAAGCAAATCTAATCATGTCTAGAGCCCCTCAGATTTTAAACCAAAATCGTAGCGTAACGAAACAGCACAATCAAAAATTTTAACAGCACACGCCAGCACAAGGCTAGCACAACACATCTATCTAAAAAAAATGTTTAAATTACTTGGTGGGGGGGGCTATCATGTCTACAGCCCCTCCAATTTAAAAACAAAATTGTGGTGTAATGGAACCAGCACAATCAAAAATTTTAACAAAGCACGCCAGCACAAGACTAGCACAACATATCTGTCTAAAAAAAATGTTTAAATTACGTGGTGGGGGGGCTATCATGTCTACAGCCCCCCCAAATTAAAATTGAATTTGTAGCCTAACGGAACTAGCACAATCAAAAATTTTAACAAAGCACGCCAGCACAAGGCTAGCACAACAAATCTGTCTAAAAAAAATGTTTAAATTACGCAGTGGGGGGGCTATCATGTCCACAGCTCCCCCAAATTCAAATTGAATTTGTAGCCTAACGAAACCAGCACAATCAAAAATTTTAACAAAGCACGCCAGCACAAGGCTAGCACAACCTTCTACATTAAAAAAAAAGTTACATTTCAAATGTGGGGGGGCCCAGGACATGGACCTTACAGGGTGGCCTATTTTCGATGCCCTTACAGGGTATCTCGGTTATTATCAGAGCTAGAAAAAAACTAAGTACGTAGTCTCGAGTTCTTTTTTCGAGAGGAATTCATTGCCGGAAACAGATTTTTGATATCTGTTTTAATTTTCGAAATATTACCAAAAACCGATTTGTGGCAATTGCCAAAAATGTTAAATATCTCGCTTAAATAAAACAATCAAAAAAAATTTTTTGCATGGCTTTTTGTCCTCAATAAGATAGAGGTATTATATTTTTTTACTCATAAAACAAAACATAAAACTTAAAATTCTTTGTATTGAACCTAATTTTAAAAACAATATAAGCAAATTATACCTACATAGGTATATTGTTGAAGAGCGCAAAAAGTAAGCTTTCAAGTTATGTCACAGCCAACTATGGTTGCCATTTAAATTAAGAAAGTTATGTGTCATATATCAATATTTTATATGAGTAAAAAAAAATTGAATATCGCTATCTTATTAAGCACAAAAAAAAATTATGAAATAAGGAATCGAGACTACGTAGGTACTTAGTTTTTTTTTCTATCTCTGATAATAACCAAGATAACCTCCCTGTATGGACATCGAAAATAGGCCACCTTGTACCTACAGGGTGGTTCAAATTCGATGGGATTACATGGTTATCTCGCTAAATATTCAAGATAGAGAAACGGTTAAATTACCAAAAATGTGCAGATTTTGGAGACATAATCTAAGTAACATTCACGGTTTTTGAGTTATTAAAAAAAGTGTTTTTTTTTGGTCATATTAATAATGTGTCATATTTCCGTTATTGTTGTTGTTATTATCAATTAAATTTACAAAGGTTATTTTTTGAAAATGCGATTATATTTAAAAAAAAATATTTTTACACTCGCTGTTAAAAAGTTATGACACAAAATTACCCTTTTTTAAATGAAAGCTATAGTTGGCTATGACTTATTTAAATTCGTTATTTTTTTCTCATTCCAAATATATAAGGGTTGATGTGTTTATTTTCAATAATAAGCAAGTTGCAAGGGTTTTTAATTTTTTTTTAAAGATAAAAATAGGTAATAACTAAAAGTAGACAATGAAGAAAAACAAAAAACAAGATTTGAACAAAAGGTAAACAATAATATAATCAGAATCAGCAGTTATATAAAAAAATATGAATACGATTTAATTGTAACTGTCGACTATGAAGTTTAAATATTTTGCAAACCTAACTATAAACGACTAAACTAAATACGTTTTAAATAATCGTTGGGGTGTTGTACGCCATGAGTTTTATAAGGTTTCACACTTAATAATTTTTTTGTTTTCACAGCCTACTTTTTGCTTTTACCTATGTTTATCTTAAATAAAAATGTAACTAGCGTATTATTGAAGATCAACACTTATATATTTGGAATGGGAAAAAAATAACGAATTTAAATAGGTCATAGCCAACTATAGCTTTCATTTACAAAAACGTATGTTTGTGTCATAACTTTTTAACGGCAAGCGTAAACATTTTTTTTAGGACCATCAAAATCTACATAAAAAGAAACAAAAATAATATAAATATATCTTTTTTAATGTTTACTACAATAACGGAGATATGACACATTATTAATATCACAAACAAAAACACATTTTTTCTAATAACTCAAAAATCGGAAACGACAGAATATTTTTGAAAACGGTTCTGAACTTGTCTCAAAAAACTGCACATTATTGGTAATTTCCCCGTTTTTCTATCTTGACTATTAAGCGAGACACCCATGTAATCCCATCGAATTTGGACCACTCTGTACAATAAAAGGATTTTAAAATTTCAAAACTAAAATACTTAAGGTTTTTGTTAAGCTAAAAAGGTATATTTGCCTACGTAGTCATTAAAATGTTCCTAGCACTTTCTTAGCTGTTACTTTTTAATCTAATTTGCAACATAACATAACTTTATTAAAATGTACCTACTCATTTTTTTCTTAAAGTCGACGGGATTTAAGTTGCAATCTATAAATAAGACGTTTTAATAATTATTTTGGTACATTATTACTTTAAAATTTTTAGTAGTGTCTCTTGTCTACTAATTTATGCACACTTTGTATAATGTACTTCAAAAGTTAGTCATCAAAGCTTCAACTTTTGATGCGGTAACATAACAATACGTTTAAAATGTTCGTCTTCAGCTGAAATTTTACAGGGAATTTTTTTATGATAGTGAAATATCCTTAACGTAAAAGCTATGAAAAAATCTGTAAAAAAAAGTGTAATCCGAAAGCTATATTTCATTTCGATTTGAAAATAAGGCTTGATGTAAGAAATCTTTTCTTTCGTAAAAACCATTTATGTTCCACAGTTGATTTATAAAACACAGTAACTTTAATATATAAATATATATGGCGAATATATTTTAACCAAGAAAGCAACAGTAGCATAAGCGGTTCGCTAAGCAAAAACAAGAGATTTATGCGTGTTATATGGCTTGTATTCAAAATTTACACAGGCAATTACCATTGGTAGAAGTTAGGATTTAGGCCTGAAATGCCAACGTAACAGAAATTAGCCTTCTTCGCGAGTAAACGCCACATTTTACGCGCTTATCTTTCATAAAAAATATTATAGTGACTTAAATGATACCAATTTACTTATTAGCTAATCAAATTTACGTTCCTTTTTACTTTTAAAACATAACTAGGGGTTGTTAAATTCATTTAAATACATTTTTTTTCTTTCTTGATCATTGTATGTGTCTTAAAGCTGTTTCTGTCTTTTTTTTTTTCTCTGGAATATACAAACTAACAATCTGCTCACAACAAACAGTAACAAAAAATATCTTTACACTAATTACCCAGTCGAAGTGAAGCCAACGTAGAAAATCTGCTTTAAACATATTTCATTACTTATTCAAGATATCCCTAAAATTATATACAGGGTTCTCGTTTTTCGAGGGCCACTATCTCAAAAACTAAAAGAGCTAGATAAGTTCTGTTTGCATCGAATTATTAAGCACCTGAATATACAACTTTGCCCTAATTTAACCGAAGTCGTGACTCTTACCGTTTACGAGATCCCCATAGTGGCCCTCAAAAACCGAGAACCCTGTATAATAATCATTTAATAGTGAACACTTGTATAAATCTCTAAACTTTTGCTAACTTAGCACAAATTTTTAGTTCCATCTTGATTCGGTTTTGTAAAAACAATTTCGTGGAACATCTTGCTACATGATGTTCAAGTTTAAACGAAGGTAATCTTGTACAAAGGTATTATTTTAACAAAAATTTGTTTGTATGTTATGTGATACAATTTTCGAGTCACTTCCCTGTGGTGTAATTGAGCTGCGTTATATGGGGAGAAAAGAACGCCCGAATAACGGAAGAGGAAACTTTTGTACATTAAATGAGTTCCGGATTTACAAAGATCCAGTCTGACATACAAATGCTGGGGATATATGCAGTGTGTGGATTGTGATTATATTTTACATTTTTTAAAGAGAAATCTCGAGTTAAACGACGCCCCAAGTAAACTGTAACATCTTCAGATATACATATGAGTTCAATTAATGATCGTTTGCTGAAATTTACAAATATACTCAAGTATAATAATCAAAAACTTACTTTACTACTTTATCGTAGACCAAGACTTTAGCAAATGTTTATATCATGTTAAATGTTACTAGTAATGTGCGATGCAATGTAGGTACATTAAAATAATGCAGTTATTTGCGTACAACAAATATATTAACAATATTGATTATGTCACAGGTCACTGGAATGTTGCTGCTCTTTTTAAGATTTACAAGTAACAACTTGTGTTGACACTATTGGGACCTCGTAATCGGTAAGAGCTACAAAGAAGTTTTAATTAGACAAATTGATTCTTTTTCTGAGACCTATTCAGTGATGCATTAATGTTTTAAAAAAATACAAAATGGGCATTTTTTTAAATCGATGATAGCTCAGTTATACTTGATAATACAAAAATATTTTTGCGGAGAAAGTTCTAGATTTTCATGTTCTGTAAAATGAAAACATTCATTTGTTTCAACATTGTTTAAATCCTTAGATAAATTACACACTTGCATTTTTTAAACGAAAACCATAGTTGGCTATGACCTCCTGAAAAAGCAGTCTTTTTCGTCTTTTAAATTAGGTACGTAAAGTTTAATGTATTTATTTTGATTTTTAGACTCAAAACAAATAAAATTCACCAAAAAGTCCCCATGAAGCTGTAGAATGTCATGAATTTATACAATATTAAAACAAATGAATGTTTTCTGTTTGCAGTGCGCAAAAAAATCGACAATTTTTTTACCAAAAATATATTGTTCCATCAAGTATAACCTAGTTATAAACGATTTAAAAAAAGCTGATTTTGATTTTTCCAAGTTGTCTAGCGTTCCACTAAACTTTTTAAAACTTTAAAGCATCACTGAATAGTTCTCAGAAAGGGAAACAATTTGTGTAATTTAAAATCTTTGTAGCTCTTACCGTTTACGAGATCCCAATGGTGGCTCTTTTATGTGGACCACCTCTATTTTGTTTGGATAGAGAAAGGTGGGGCGAGGATAGTGTCGGTATGACAAAAATAAAAAAGTTGTTGATCTCACAGATTTATTGCGATCAACGCAGGCTTAACATCCTCCTTATTTATATTTAAATGCATAACACTTTCGCCCTATCTGTGGCCGATGGATAATTATCTAATACCAACAAACAAAAATCTGTTTCCTGTGCTTGACGTGCTTCTGTGATAACGCAACGTTGGTATGGCATTTAGGCATATTTAATTAACAATATTTCGGCACCGGTTGAGCAAATTTTAGAAATTGTTAAAGCTCATTTCGGTGCAGCTAATATTGCCAATAGATAAGACTAATTTTATATTTTGCAACATTATTTAAAGCACTGCTGTGATACCACATTCTACTCATAAAGCAGAACTAGTCAATTTGGGTATGCATTTGGACGTACATTGGGTGCTAAAAATACGAGACCTATTTTATGGTTGACTTGTTAAATTCAGACATCACTTTATCGCCCATAATGATGACTGTGTGTTTCCAATTAAACGAATTATAAGCACCTGATGCGCAAACTCTGTTATGGGTGGCTGAAAGCTGAATTTAAACTTCTCAATTTGCAGTTTCCGTTGTAGCTATTTACTGCACAGGATGTTCAGAGAGTTGTTCGCCTCGCCGTAAACGCGAAAGCGAAATAAATTTAAAACGATTGTAGTACAATGCGGGTCTTTAATATACAGATCATGGCGCTTATTAAATTCTGCTGCTATCACTTTATAACTGGTAAGTGTGCAGCATGGCGGAAGTCCTGACGCGAGGATACCTGGATGAAATAAATTTCGAACCCGCCGAGAGCGATTGAAAGCGCGGCCCATTGAGACGCGATGCTGCCTGCATACCGACTCGATAAGGAACAACTTGATACGATATAATTATTTGCGTTCTAGCCTTGCGGTGAAAACTTAGTACATTTAGCTCGTGATACGTAATACTTCCAAAGTTACCCCAGAGAGAAACACTTGTTTTAATTGCCGCGGATAACCAGGAGTTTCATTTTGTAACGAGGAGAGAAAACATATAATCGCATAAGCATCATATAAATTAGCGGCATTTTGGAAGTAGCTGAACTCGTTCGCCTTAAAATGTTGTGCATTCGTTTTACATAAACCTGTTAAAGCAGACGCTAGCCGTGTTCATGTGCCGTATAAATCAACAAACAATTTATTTTCCTAACCCTCCTCGATCTTCAAAAGATTAAAATTAAAACTGATAACATGAAGTTTTATACGAAACGAGAACTTTAATTTCATACTTTCATTTCGCCTTTGTCTGCTAAAAGCGTTTGTGCTTAATAAATTTATAAACAAAATTAAAAAATTATTAATCACCGTAAAATGGGTGGAGTCAACCATTGGGGCAAAATTTCATTTAAGATAACATAATTATTACGAAAATTATTTTTCAGTAGTAACTTTTGGCTATTGTCAAATATCTTGTAAATAATATTTAGCGCAAAAAATCCAACTTTTATAAATGTGGAAAAACGTTATGAAATGACAGGGACATTATGCTTATTGGAAAAAAAGTATCAAGACAAACCCTTTCCAGGGCTATCCTTTCAAATGTCTTTAAAGAAAAGACAAAAGAAATGCTCAGGATGACTAGAGTAGACATCAGAGCAGCCATAGGACTCGTCACAGGACACTGTGGGCTAAACAAACACTTCTACATAGCAGGGCTCTCGGAGACCGATGTATGCAGAGAATGTGGTGAAGAAGAAGAAACTCCTCTTTACGTAATATGCCAGTGTGAAGGATTCACACAGTCGGCGTAGACTTCTGGGATGGAAAAAACCAACCATGACGATTTCAGAAAAACACCCTTAAAGAAAATCCTAGAGTTTTTTAAAAACACAAGACTTCTCTAAGGAGCTATCACCATAGAGTACAATAGACCAATAGATCGCAGTACAAGGGAACCACCTCCGCGGAAGTGATAGTGAATGTGTTACAATAATTGTGTTGAATTTGCCGTGTTTTAGATTTACAATAAAATAATTACCATATTTTCACAGAAAACCTAGGTAAATTATAAGATAACTTGACAAAATATTTTTTATTCAGTGACGTTTTGCTACTTATATTGCCTGTGTTTATCGTCACTTGCAATTTTTTTAATGTTCGGTGTTTTTATTTTACAAATTAACACCACAACATTTTTATTTAAATTGTTACTACAGACCTTTCAAACAATTCTTTTTGGCAAGGACACCCTGTATAGTAATCGTTTACCTAATGCAACATATTTTTGTAAATTTTTTTGCAAGTTAATTTTAACTTTGAACTTTTATTTCTTACATTAAAAGTTCGAGTCTGCTTTGCAGCGAATGTTGTATATAGTTAAACATGTTGTGTTTTCTGAAACAATGTTGGAAATCACGGCCAACAAAATAAACTAATGCGAATTTAAAAGCGAGCGAGTTTTAGTAATTAAGATAAAAGATTTCTTGCGCTAGACTTCCGTTCAAGTTTAAACAATAAATGTAGACGCCCTGTCAGCAATGCAGAAATTACTAGCTCTCTCTGAGCGTCATATAAAGTGAAATTATGTGAATAAAACACGACGTTGCTGAATAGCATATTCATAAGCTTAAATATGAATAAAGAGAACTTGTTATGAAAAATTGTTGATAAGTAACAGTTGCCGGATACTATTTTTATGTAAATAATTGAAGGAAAAAAATGAACAGAACGTCGTTTATAATTTAAAAAATTAAACAAAATTGTCTGTTAAAAATGGATCTAGTTAAGCATTTTTAAAAAAGGTTTACTTACATGTTAATTAATGTTAATCACAGAACTTGCTGTTTTAAATTACATTTTATTTAATACGTCAACTTATTAACATGTACAAGATCTTTCGGTTAAGAATAAAATTTGAGGTATAATTCTTTATAGTTTATTACCGGAAAACCAAATAAATTCTTTGATTAACTTTGTGGCGAAGCTGATCGTTTAGAACTGTATAATCCGTTATTTTACCTTTCAAAGAGCTATTTCATTGTTTATGCCCTACATTACCATCTTATTGTTTTGTGTTTATTTGCAAAGTCCCGTGGGTAACATCCGCTAGGTGCTACCTTATTCCATGAATTGTTTTCTTTGAGTTCTTAGTTCAAAGTAAATTCATATTTGTTTAAATTTGTGCAGTTTTAAAAAATAAATTGTTTAATGTCTAAATACATTTGAAGTTTGAGTATATTCTGATAATTTCAAATAATTTTTGTAATCTGCCAGTGTCGAGAGTTGTTATCCAACGTTGTTTAATAAATAAACAAAATTCTGCATAATTTATACACACCGTGTCCTGCCTTGTTGTAGCAACAAGTAAATCAAATATTTTCTGTCTTCCAACTTCACATTGCTCTTAGCTCTTACAGGCACATAAAACGCAGACATATTTTTGCCCATGCTGAATAAAAATTAAAAATCATTTATTAACAAAGAAAATAAATACATTTGAAAAAGGATGGAGAATAAAAAATTGAAAATAATGTTTAAGCATCCTCTTCGGGTTCAGCAACTCCTAGTAAGGTTGTACAACCTTATGTACCACTACGCCTGTAATGAGAAATTTTGATCAGCTTGATTTATCACAAATGGTAATATATATTTTTTATTTGACCTCTTTGTGATAGTCTTGAAAACATGTCTTTAATTTAGATAAACAAAGTGGCATTTTGCATATTGAACAGATCCATTCTGTGCGTACTTATTTTTTTATGTCCAACAGTTTGCACATGTTCTTCTTGAATCGCGCTCTTATTGGTGAGCAGAACTTGTAATTCTTAATTCTCTGGATACTGTAGGCTTGTGCTTTTTTATTTCTACTAATTGGGCAGGGTGTTTCAGGGCGTTTTAGTGATACTAATTTTTCCGCCACCAATCCATCAATTACTTTTGTTTGTGGAATATGGTATTCCCTTGAAGTTTATTAGGAATTAACTATGCTTGCATCGAGAAAGTAGAAAAATATTCTATGCCACCGTTTAAGGCTTTTGCGATCTAATTCATAATTTGATTTCATATGATCAAATTTATTCACAAATAGCATATTAGTGTCATAATCAATAAGGACATGTGGTCGTTCACATCAATAACTTCACCATTTTTTTGTTTCCTACGACGTTGGCAATTTCTGTAGGATTATGGAAATTAGACAAAAGATGAACACACCTTTTGCCCTTCCATTTAAACATTGATATTCCCGTATCGCTCATCTTTCAATCTATCTCACCCTGTTTCAATAACTTGTCACTTTTCATTTGAGGAATATTTTTTCGTAAAACATTTATTGTGCTATAGGCAAATATACCTTCGTTGTTTTTTTTTTAAATAGAACCCATAGTTGGCTATGACTTATTTAAATTCCTTATTTTTTTGCCATTCCAAATATATAAGGGTTGATGTATTTATTTTCAATAATACGCAAGTTACGAAGGTTTTTTAGTTTTTTTTTTTAAAGAAAATCGTAGTAGGCTGTGAAAACAAAAACAAAACAAAGTGTAAAACCTTTTAAAACTCGTTTGGTTCAAGTTAATTGTTTTTTAAATTCCTTGCTTATAATATGACAATTACTTTGACAGGAGATATGTTAATAATTTCTTCCTGAAGGTAGTGTTCCAATGATCCACTGGCGTTTAGTTTATATTTAAAAAAAAGGGCACCTTTAACATTTAATTTTTCCCATCTTTTTAATTTAGTAGAAACTTGTTAGGAAACATATCCATTATTTTTCATCGTCCAAATAGACTACAGCGGGATTATGAATTCAGCTGGGACTCCATAATCCATATATCATTTTCATTCCACAACAGGCCGTACGAATATACCTGACATGTACAATACATTCTCTACTTTCAAATTTACGTCGTGGTCGTCTCTCGTTCACATTTATCCATTCCCTGGGGATAAAAGGTTTTTTAAGCAATATTGAACACAAAATCCCTTTTTGTTTTCTTTCTGACGGCGTTTATGTGAAAACTTTGCACACTCGCGAACCCACACAAAATTAAAAAAGGGCGTCATGGAATGTCAATTCTATCTTGCATTTATTTATTTACGTCGATGCTGGAAGTAATAAAGAGAAAGTGATAAATATACCGGGTGTTTCAATAATGTGTTAAACTGTGAGCTCATTTATATCATATGATCAGTGTTTCTCAAAGTTTGGTCCGCAGGCCCCTGAAAGTTTCAAAGTCCTTCTGAAAAGGTCTCTCGAGCCTTTAAAAATGAAAAAAAGTTAATGTAAATTATAATAAAAATGAAAAACAACGTCCTCTTTGGATATTTAAATTGGGAAGTTTGAATAACACCGCGTTAGATTATTTAAATCGTACCAAAATAAAACCAGTTTTTTACTAAGTTTTATATAATTTTTGCTTGTGGGGAAAATTTATGAAAACAAGGCTTTTGATTTTGTTATTCATCTACACTGGTGAGCCCATCACCTATTGTTTTTAGCCAATATGATACAAAGTTGACATCTAAAGTTCTTTTACACTTATTTTTTTTTAGTATTCCTTAATGCGTACTAATTTCCAACTCCATAGCCAGAAAAACAGTCCAAGATTATTAGGGACCTACCCCTGCGATTAACCATTGACACAAATCAGTCAGGTAGTTCTTTACAGCACCGGAAATCTGCGCACAACTCAAGCAAAATCGTTCAGAACCTGTGTCCGGATCTTTAGCAAAAGGTCTAACAGAAAAACTAATTTTTTTGGGCGCATTACTGTGAAAAAAACACTTCTTTGTCCACAAAATAAGAAGATGTTACAGTTGCCGTTAAATCACCGAAATTGGACAAAAGCATATTTTTTAAATTGATTTGGTCCGCTGACTTTAAATTCGAAATATTTGGATCAAGGAGAATTTTTGTTCGTCAGAAGGACCTCACTGTGTGGTGTCAACGGTAAAGCACGGGTGTGGTTTCTTGAGCTGTTTTTTTGGCTATGGAGTTGAAAAATTAGTCGCAATAAAAGAATACTAAGAATATTATCAGTAGTAATATAACAAGTGAATTGAAAATTATCGATAATTTTTGGTAAATATGCCCGTGCCTCGTGCACTTGTGCACTCGTGATTTTTTCAGCTCAACTTGCATTAGTGAAAATTTGTCAAAAATTATAGATTATTTGCAATGCACCAGTTATATTTTGTCAGAAAATTTCCTTCACCCAACCTATCTGTTAAATTAAAATGTTGTTTAATTTAGATAAATTAAAGTATACCTACTACTTACTGCGAATGTTATTATTAATAGATCATTTATAACAAATTTTTAATTCAAGAATTATATTTTAATAAAAATTAATGAACCAAATAGTATTTAGGTACATACATAATCTGTGTCAAATTTTACAAGTAGGTACTGTCAGAGTGGTGTGTCAGGGGTGTGGTTTAATCTATATTAAAGTAACGTTATTG
Source organism: Elmis aenea (assembly GCA_947652605.1). Classification (NCBI taxonomy): domain Eukaryota; kingdom Metazoa; phylum Arthropoda; class Insecta; order Coleoptera; family Elmidae; genus Elmis; species Elmis aenea. Next base: position 60,263,379 of record OX393576.1, read on the forward strand.
GTCGCCGACATCTGTCAAAAAATTATCAAGACCAAAATACCTTATTCCCTCTCCAAATTTATATTTTCCACCAATCAAAAACTCAGATTTCTTAGAAACGACCAATAAACGCATGAAAATCTGTTAATTGCGAAAAGTAAATTATCAGTGTATGATTATGTTTATTGGCCGTTTAAAGGAAATCTGAGTTTGTTATTGGTCGAAAACGCAAATTTGACAGGAGGATCAACTCCTGGCAGAGGAATGTAAAATTATTACGGTGTAATATTGCTCCTATTGGTAGTCTCTAAAAGAGTTAAGATTAGTGATTGGTTAAAAATGCAAATTTGACAGGTGAGGGAATTTTCAGTGTAAGAAAACCTTAGAAGTCGACACTACCATTTGGGCTACAACCAACAGGTGAAAGTACTAAAGTTTTGAACCATTGATAAGAGAAAAAATTCTCTCTCAATGAGTATACCTAATTTAGGGTATCTTGTCATTTAAAAAAGTTCAATTGTTTTTCACTGCGCTTTTGTTATTCGAAAAAATACAATTAAAATTTTGTCTTATGGTTGAAAACTAAGTACCAAAACAACTTTTATTCAAAACATTTTCTTCTAAAGTGGATATTTATTGAGATATATAGCATATTCCCAAACCTTTTGGACACACTGTATGTATTTATGTTATTTAGTAAAACTTTCCTTTGTATCTGATCAATATTTTCTGTGCTTAACTAAATTTTCTAAAAACACCTAGGTTGTCTTAAAACTTTTGAGCGGCAGTGTGAGTACGAAATAGAATAAGTACTTTTTTTATAACCTAATTATTTAATGATTTTTCAATTGCCGACTATTCCTTGGGCAACTTTTTTGCTTAAAGATTTTCGGCTTAGCAGTATGCATGTCATAACTTAACGTTTAAACTGACCATCTACTTTTGCTCTCCCTGTAAGTATAAAAAAAAGCATGAAGATAGTTAACGAAATACATTATAGTTCAGACAAAATATTATATTTCAATTTGCAGTGTTATCATAGACAGTCAAAAGCGTTGAGCTTAAAGCGTAACGTTATTAAGGTTTTAAAATTTAAACTGTTAAGCAGCGTAACTGGTATTATTTTAATCAAGGTTTGTCTGAGACGAATATCCCAACAAATGTATTACATGATTAATTCACTTCTAAGCGGATTATTGCTGAAAGTTTTTATTCTAAACTGTGCACAAAACGGATTTATTTTGCAATTTAATTTTAAATTTAGTTAAGAGTAATTTCTATTGTATGAAAAATTTACGGTCTGGGGGATTTAAACCTTCTCACTTGCGATAGGATAATGTAGATGATTTAGATGTGATTTTCTTCGGAGCGGGCGCTTAATTTATTTTTATTTTTTATTGAGAACGCAAAATTTATGTACATTGTTAATAATTGGAACGGGAATTGTTTCTATCAATATTTCATAGTTACAACTTTGGAGTAGAATCGTTCCCGCGAGATTTATGTTAAAACAAAACCCATCCGTAATGTTCGTGCAACAATAACGCTTGTTCTTTGTGAAATTATCTAAAACTGTGTCGTATAAATCACTGTGACAGTTACAGCCGAATAAATTTCGGATAAGGTATGTTAGGTCGTTGTTAAATTCAAACTGATCTATGTATGAATTAGCGGCAGTGAATGTTTTAATTTATGAAATAATAATTGGTCAAAAATTTAACCAAATTGATTAACGTTTGTCGAAAACATTTGACGACGTTTTTGAAATCGTTCGTGTATATTAGATTTATTTTACTGTTTTTTTTTGCAAAAATTTAATATAATAAGAATAATGTAAAATCAGCTCTTCAGGCCAAGCGGCCCACGGCTTTGTTACATGTTTTTCGGCATTTTTTAAATTTGTTCTCTGTTTTTTCCACTCTTAAATTTTTAGTAACCTTAGGTTCTTTTCAACTGCCTTTATCCATTTTGTCCGGGGTCTACCCCTCGTCATTCTTCCCGTAACTCCTCCCTTCAGTACTTGTTTTGTTACTCTCTTCTCCGGCAATCTCGTTATATGACATAGCTACCTCATTCGTTGCGTCTTTATCTCACTGACTACATTTGGTTGACCATATAATTCCTCCAGTTCGTCATTTGTTCTTCTTTTCCATTGTTCCCTTTTCCCCAAATATCTTCCGTAATACCTTCCTTTCCCAGACCTGTAATGTTTTTCCTTCTCTTTGATTCATTTTCCAAATCTTACCTCCGTACGTAACTATTGGTCTTATAATTGTTTTGTATACAGGGTGCACCACGACCCTGAGATTCTTCGATAGCTCCTTTATTACTGAAAATATCAAAAAATGTTTAATACAAATATTGTGCGAACCTATTTTCTACATAACATAAAATTATTTTCAAATATACAGGGTGTTTCGTTTGATCGGCACATATAAAAATTATTATTTTTTAAATAGAACACCCTGTATATTTTTACATTTTTGGATTTCTCTTAAAATTTACTTTAAAAAATGTATAAGGTTATATGGGTCTTAAGTCAACCGTTTTTGTAAAATTTACATTTTTATGAAATTTTTGAGCAATACAGCACTTTCAATTTTTTTTAACATTAAAGTTATTTAAAAAAGCGGTAAAATTTCGTTTAAAATTTAGATTGACAATAGATTAATTAACACTTTCCGCTAGCTACATTTTAAAAATATTATACAGGGTGTTTTTTACGCTTGGTCAAACTTGTGAAACTTTAAACATCGATAAGTCATTTTTCTTAAATGCAACACCCTGTATATTTTTACATTTTCTTGTAGAAAATTTAATTGTCTTTCGAAATTATTAAGCATGTCCTATACCTAAAGTTAATATTTTTCGAGCTATCTCGATTTTTATTAGTATTACTAAGGCAATTAAAATATTTTAAAGTGGGCCATGGACGTAAGTCGTAATTTTTCAAAGAATTTTTAAACAAAAGAATAAAAAGAGCTCCAACTTTAATTTTAGTCCAAAAATGTACCCCTTTTCCCCGAAATTTATTGTATAAATTGTTTAAAATTATATCCTTGTTCATGTTCTACGCACAGCCGTAGATGTTGTCTCAAAGACTCTAGCACTCTCGATAACATTTCGGGGGTTATACCATTAAAAGCAACACAGCAAGTAATGCAGTTGCCGAACACAGAATATCGTAATAGATAGGGCGAGGTAGACCAATCTCCTGGCCACCTAGGACACCTGATCTTACCCCTATAGATTTATTTTTGTGGGGACCCATAAAACAGGTGTATCAAGACCCCCCAACAACTGCTGAAGATGTGCAGAACAGGATTCGTGTTGCTTTTGATGGTATAACCCCCGAAATGTTATAAAGGGAGCTAGAGTCTTTCCGACAAGGTCTACGGCTGTGCGTAGAACAAGGACATAATCTTGAACAATTTATACGATACATTTCGGTAAAATGGGGTACATTTTTAGCCTAAAATTAAAGTTGCAGCTCTTTTTATTATTTTGTTTAAAAATTCTTTGAAAAATTACGACTTACGTCCATGGCCCACTTTAAAATATTTTAATTGCCTTAGTAATACTAATAAAAATCGAGATAGCTCGAAAAATATTAACTTTAGGTATAGGACATGCTTAATAATTTCGAAAGACAATTAAATTCTCTACAAGAAAATGTAAAAATATACAGGGTGTTGCATTTAAGAAAAATGACTTATCGATGTTTAAAGTTTCACAAGCTTGACCAAGCGTAAAAAACACCCTGTATAATATTTTTAAAATGTAGCTAGCGGAAAGTGTTAATTAATCTATTGTTAATCTAAATTTTAAACGAAATTTTACCGCTTTTTTAAATAACTTTAATGTAAAAAAAAATTGAAAGTGCTGTATCGCTCAAAATTTTTACAAAAATGTAAATTTTACGAAAACGGTTGACTTATGACCCATAGAACCTTATACATTTTTTAAAGTAAATTTTAAGAAAAATCCAAAAATGTAAAAATATACAGGGTGTTCTATTTAAAAAAAAAAATATTTTATATGTGCCGATCAAACGAAACACCCTGTATATTTGAAAATAATTTTATGTTATGTAGAAAACAGGTTCGCACAATATTTGTATTAAACATTTTTTGATATTTTCATTAATAAAGGAGGTATCGAAGAATCTCAGGGTCGTGGTGCACCCTGTATATTGATTTTTACCTTCGTCGAGATGTTCTTTGACCTGATTACATGACCCAATGCTGCATATTGAACCTTTGATAGTTCTTTCTTTTATCTCAGCTGCTTCTTCCCCGTTGTCTGATAAAGTTGCACCCAAGTAGTTAAATTTATCCTGTCTGTCAAATTTATATTTAGTCGCGTCCTTCATAACCAGTTCCAATTTTGTATCTCGTGTCATTTTTTTGTCCATCAAGTATCATTAACTTGGCCTTCTTTTCATTTATATTAAGTCCTCTCTCTTTTGCTCTTCCTGCGATTTTCTTGATTGCTTCTATCAGATTCGATTTATTTCTGGCTAAGGGAACTAGATCGTCAACCTACGCCATTATTTGTATCTTTTGACTGTAAATTGTCCTTGTCGTTGTTTTACAGGTTTTTCTTACGGCTTTTTCTAACACTACGTTAAAAAAAAGTGTTGGCAATGGATCTTCTTGTCTTAAGCCTTTTTACTTTAAATTCGTCAGATGTATGCTATTTAACCAGAATCTTGTTGTTTGTTTCGTTCAGTGTCATCTTCACTAGCCTCGCAATTTTTTAGGCACTTCCAATTTTCTCATTGCCTCATTTATCTTTGTCCTTTATATTGTGTCATATGCCTGTTTAAATCTATGAAAAGCATATAGAGCGGCAATCTTTAATCTATGCTATTGCCTATGATGTGTTTCACTACAAAGATCTGATCCATTACCGACCTATTCTTTCGGAAACCATATTGGTTCTCTCCTATCTTTCTCTCTTTTATCTCATTGATCCTATTTTAATCCCCTTTTCTGTGAATAGGTCATATTAATGCTGTCCTCCATCGTTTTGGCATAATTTTCTTCTCCCATACGTTTACAATAATCATACAAAGTTCTTTTTCCATCTGTCGCCGCACATCTTACGCATTTCCGCTGCAATCTCCCTTTCAGATGGACGTTTATTATTTTTCAGTTCTTCAATAACTTTTCGGATTTCTTCTCTTTGGTGGCTCGCCCTCTACACTTCTGGTTTCTTCTTCTCCTTCTTTCTGGCGTGGTTCTTCTTCTTCTACTTCCTTATTTTCCATGAACACAAAATTTTAAATTGGCGTCAATTAACAAGTAAAAATGTAACTTTTTCCAACAATTAGCAGAAAATGTTTTGAAATCTTATAGTTTACTAAATTTCAAAGGCAAGTAATTACATAGAAAATATTTTTGATGTATCAATAAAAATTGCCGTCTTAAAAAGGTGTTTTTATTTTATGTGGGAAACTAATCTTCGCCATTTTTATTCGGCTATAAAATTTATTGATGACTGCTTGAAGCTTGTTTGCTGTTACTTCGTTGCTTTTGCCAACAGCTAAGATGGCAGTTTGGTTTTTATTTCTAGTGAATCACAAATGTTGTATAGGAATTTCCAAAACTTTTCAGTTGAATAGAAATAATTCCTTGGTTAAATAAAATACTGGATAGCACCTATACAAAACAGTGCTGAAACCAGTATGGCAATTCACCGAAAGCAATTCACCGAATATCAATTCGCCGAATAAGCAATTCACCGAATAAGCAATTCACCGAATAAGCAATTCACCGAATAAGCAATTCACCGAATCATCGAAAAATAAATGGATATAAATTACGTGAAATATGTTAATCAAAGATCAGAAAGTAGGTAATATATTGTGACTGACCATCCTATTTTGTACATTGGTTGCACTTTTTGGGGTTAAGTACTAACTTATTACTGATTAATTTTTTTTTTAAATTATGGCTTTGTAAGGTGGTTGGACTCTCAAACGTTGTTTTACGTATTTATATCCACAACGCACACGTCATAACGAAGTTATAAATTTTTTTGTGAACAGAGGTGCTTATTTTTCCAAACAAATTTCGGCTTTTGCAGGGGTCTAGTTTTTGGCGTTTTTCTCGGGAACCGTTTGAGATAATTTTGAAAACTTTGCATTGTTTTACTCGCAAAGGATGCGCGCATCGGAAAATAAGAAATTTTGAATTTTTTCTAACACGGTGTCATGGCTTACGCGATCGCAAAAATGACCATTTCTAAGCACCATTTTCGGACGTCCGTAAAGAATACTAAACACACTTTAAAATGCACTTTCTACAAGTCATCAGATGCGCCCATCTTTTAGCTACATTTTGAGCCCAAATTCAAGAATATTGCACATCCACAGGTCTAGAGCAATTATTATTCTCATTGTTTTAATTGTTTCTTACTGTGTAATAATTGCTTTTAGACCTGTGGATATAAATACGCAAAGCAACGTTTGAGGGTCCAACCACCTTATAAAGCCATAATTAAAAACACTAAAAATATGAGTAATAAGTACTTAACCCCAAAAAGTGCAACCAATGTACAAAATAGGATGGTCAGTCAAAATATATTACTTACTGATCTTTGATTCACATATTTCACGTAATTTATATCCATTTATTTTTCGATGATTCGGTGAATTGCTTATTCGGTGAATTGCTTATTCGGTGAATTGATATTCGGTGAATTGCTTTCGGTGAATTGCTTTCGGTGAATTGGTTTTCGGTGAATCTTCCGGATACCAGTATGGTCATACGCAGTCCAACTGTGGGGCACAGAGTCCATTTCAAATATTAAAATTCTTGAGAGATTTCATTCTTAAGTGTTCCGCATAATAGTCGACGCGCCGTGGTTCGTGACAAAAAAATAATTAGAACGGATCTAAATATCCCCAATGTAAGAAAATAAGTGCGAAACCATAGTATTAAATATAGCGAATGACTAAAAGTGCATATAATCGATTAGCCAAAATATTATTAACCGAATCAGATACACTTAGACTTAAGAGGCTTAAGCCATCTGACTCTGAAATAGGTTTACTCAATCATTCAAAATGGAACAATCCTAAATAAGTGCGTTTTGGGACGGTGGTGTATAGGGCATACGCCATTACGCGAATGCTGGCATGTTATCTGAATATGAAGTTTACTTATTGTCCATTCCGAATAGATGGTAAACAATCTAGGGGTTTTAAAAAAAATTAAATAAATTTTCTAACATTACTTACCTACTGTGATTTTCATTAAATGTTTATTCCTGTTAATTTAATCTTTAAGTGAAACTTTGTAATATATTAACGTAACTCACTGGATTTTAATACAAACGTATAGTCAAAAATTAAACATCTCGCGTTACTTAATCCATTCAAGTTTTGCGAACAGTTGAACTATGTCGTAAGTGGGAAATGCTGCCTCCTTTTCAGAGGGAAGTCATTTTGCATATCATTTCCTAGTATTGTTTGCATGGTTGAACACAAATTTCAGATTTGATCTCACCTTCTGAAGCGTCAAATGTTATAAGAAGTATTTGAATGTTTTGTGACGTTGTGTAATGCACCAAATAATTGTCGTATGCAGAAAGAAATTTTTTATTTTAAAAATAAAAGTCGAAATGTAATTTTTTTAAAATAGGTACATAATTGGTGGTGTATTAAAAGCTTTTTTTTTAAACGTTTTATCTTAAATTGTAATTCCGATGGAATGTGTCATTTTAATATTACATTAAAGCTTTACTAGTTACATGCTGAATGTACAAATTTAAAATTTGTGCTATATTGTAGTCTATACAAAATTATATTGTTTGCAAAATCTTAACACAACAACTTAACAAAATTAATTTCAGTTTTGTTACGAACTGAGAGGAGAAATGTTTTCGGTTTTTTTTGTTGTATTAAAACTCTCTTATGCACGACTTTTTTTACACACAAAAAATATTAAACCTTTATTTTTGGGGAACATTGGGTCAAAGAAACGACTAAAAACTTATTTAAAAAAAAATCACCATTTGTTGTAACTAAACATAGTCCTCACATAGGTAAATTATGTGATAATGAGTACCTACAAGCAATTTGTCCTCAAATGAAGACGAATAATTAAAAATGTAAAACAAGAAGGTTTAATTAACATGACAAAAAGTAAATAATGATATTTATAATATTGCAATCTTTTTTTATCACTTTTCTAAGAATGACAGTGTTCAAAGCATGGGCCAACTGTACCCCGACCGCAAAAATATCTGGTTTAACGTTTGCATTGTGTATTTTTGCAGAAAGATGCGTGTTTTGAATTATTTTTTATTAAAAGTATTGTTCTGATGGGCATATAAATTTGTTTGGTATACAATAATTGTATCCAAAAGCTCATCAGAAAAAAAAGTCTATAGGGGTGTTTCCCTGGATATTAACTTTGCGAGTTTTTCTTCACGTTGGTATATTACCGGATAATAGATTATCTTTTTCAACACTCCATTTTATATCTTTTTTCTTGATCTTGAGATTATTGCTTTCTTTTTTACAATTTTTGTTTTTGCGATTTTTGGGCAATTATCTTTGGTTTTTTTTTTTGGTTTTTTTTTGTTTTTTGGACTATCAGTGGATTCGTCTACACTAAAATGTTAAAAAACAAGGAAAGGATTTTCATGAACTTTATTGGAAGAATCAAACAATAACTTTTCAAATTCTTTTTCGGTCAAACGTGTTGTGTTGTTCATTTTTATCTAAATATTTTTAAAAAACGCATCATTTTGTTTATAAGATTTACTGTTTGCCTAATGAAATTCAGTAAAATGACCAATGTTATTTATAAAGTGACAAATGTGTCATATGTCAAACATGTATAAAACGTTCAGGTTTATGTAAATCGACCCTTTTGGCTTATAAGAAACCTTATCTTATTTGGCAATTAAATTAACGGAACATATTTAGTTAAAAAAAAAAAAAAATCGGTGTGCTTTTTAATTAATGACATCTAGCTATAGTTTGGAAGTTGTCATGCAATATAAAATCTAAGACATCGATTTAAATATTTTCGCGTTATTAATGACGTCACTTCCGAAAAGGTCAGTTATACCATCTCAAGGGTAATACATTAGACTTATGCGAATGGGCCATACTATTAGTTTATTATCCTTGGTATTAGAGATTATACTGATTTTAATAGATTGTTGTCTATAAGTCTTTAGTTATTTTTGTAGTGAAGTTTTCAAAAAATTATCGTTTTTTAAATTAATTTTTGTTACTGTTTTCGAGGCTGCTATGAAGTATTGGTAAGTAGTTTGAGTGGTTGCTACGCAAAGCTCTATCTCGTTTAACTGACAGGTAGTAGAAAGTTTGAAATTTCATCTCAATATGCATGTCTATAGTGATACCTGCAATTTAATTTGTAATTTACAGATGTGATGTAGATTTTTTATTTAACGTATCTTCCTTCATAATTATGACGTTGATATTAATTCTATAAAGTCATAAACATTATATGTAATTTACTGTGAATTGGTATTATCGCGTAAACAAAAAGATAAAGAAAAACTTTTAAAACATTTTTGGGATGGTTTTTTGTCCTTAATAAGATAGCGATGTTCATTTTTTTTTACTCGTATAAATATCGATATATTACACGTAACTTTCTAATTTTAAGTAGCAACCATCAGCAAATTATAAACTTTTGAAAAGCGCAAAAAATATGCTTTCGATTTATAACAAAACCAACTATGGTTGCCATTTAAATTAAGAACGTTAGGTGTAATATATTAGAATTTGTATGAGTAAAAAAAAATGTATATCACTATCTTATTAAGGACAAAAAACCATGCAAAAATTGTGCTTAAAGTTTTTCTTGCTTAAGCGAGATATTTAACATTTTATATATCTTTTTTAATACTCGAAATATAGCCAACACCATTTTTGGCACTTTTCAAAAATAATAAATATCTCACTTAAACGAAAAGATAGAGAAAAACTTTAAAAAAAATTTTGCATGGTTTTTTGTCCTTAATAAGATAGCGATATTAATTTTTTTTTACTCATACGAATATTGATATATTATACCTAACTTTCTTATTTTAAATAGCAACCATAATTGGCTTTGAGAGGAATCAAAAGTTTATTTTTTGCGCTTTTCAAAAATATATAATTTGCTTATAGTTGCCATTTAAAATATGAAAGTTAGGTGTAATATATCAATATTTATAAGAGTAAAAAAAAATTAACATCGCTTTCTTATTAAGGACAAAAAATGTCCTTAAAGTTGTTCTCTATCTTTTCGTTTAAGCGAGATATTTAACATTTTTGAAAAAGCCAAAAATTGGTTTTTGGCTATATTTTGAAAATTAAAAAAGATATCAAAATTCTGTTTACTGCAATGAATTTCTATCCAAAAAAAGAAATAGAGACTGCGTACTCAGTTTTTTTTTCAACTCTGATAATAACAGAGATACCCAGTATGGGCATCGAAAATAGGCCACCTTGTACGATTGCAAGTAATTTTAGGTGATGTAGTTAACAACCACACATAATCTTTAGTTATACGTTTTCTTAAAATTTTCACTGGCAACAGGGCCATATCCTATAATTCCTTTTGGTTGGGACACTCTGTATAATTTGAACGATATAAGTCTAATGTGAATGTTCAGCGAAGCATATTTTTTGAATAAAGTTTTTTTTTGTTGCAGTTTGTATTTAAAAGCACATACAACTTTTGTTGGAATAAACTTTTTAACTACAAACATTTGCGTACATTTAATTAACGTTAATGCATGTAATGGAAACTTGTGCTCTGTTTGTTTTAACAGCAAAAATAAACTGGCATCATTCATCACACGTACTTGATGTTGTGCTTGCAAATAGCTTTAAGTTGTCAAGAGTGGTAACTCGTGATCGAATTTGTGAATTTTTCATTCAATTGAATGTGTTGCAAAGCGCTATTTCATTTGTATAACGTAGGCCACTAAACTCGATGACACAGCGCATCAATTACACGTATTACACTGCACGTTCAAGCAGCATTATTCAATTTAGTAGAATTTGATCCAGTAAATCATATTGACGTCAAATCGAGTTTGAGTTTGTCACTTTAGTAATTGTTTCCATTGAAGCAGTATAATGGCTTGAAATACATGATCACTTAAACAATGCGGTTAAATAACATCTCCATGTCTGATAATGCACATCATTTCTTTCGTTTTCAATTCTTATTTTTTTAGGTTTTCATTCTTCATTCGTTATTTTAAATCTTAATTTTACTTTATTCCTCATGTTACCACGCTTCATTTGTTTACGAGCCTTTTTGTTTTTTCATCCTTCATTTGTTTATCTATAGTTTTTGTTTGGCCATACTTCATTTGTTTGTTTTTATTTGTTTTCGCTGTCGATCCTTGGCCCTAAGGCGGCAACTTCTAAAGATTTATGATATCGTGTGTCCTTTGTATATTGAAATTGGTTTGCAATGTTATTTGTAATATAATTAATTTAAAGGAATTAGTGGGTTCCTGAAACCACAGACATTTACAGTTAAATTCTAAGCCGTAGAGAAATGAACGATTTATGTTTGCCTCCGAATGGATTTCGTGAAACAAAATTCGTGATGAAAATGCTCTTAACCACAATTCTCGCAAACACAATAAAACAGACAGGGGAATTTCAGGTATTAGTTGAGTTTTTGAAGAAAAAAAAACCGGCTGGGGTCCTCTACAGGGTTATCCACTGAAGACGAATTATTTAATAGTACTGTTGCTAGTTTAATGCAGTGTGGTTCCCAACCTCTTTTGCTACCGACCCAACATTTTGAAGCGCATTTCCTTCGCGACCTAACGAATGGAAAGACAAAAATTAACACAAACACTTTGGTAATAAAATAATACTTATATTAGCTAACAATACAAGCAACGTACAGGAATGCAAAAAAAAATGAAGATGAAAACACCATAGTGATAAATAAACATGATGATTAACAATACAAGCAACGTTAGTGACATCCCTTACCCCTTGCATTTGGGTGCTTTGTAGTTAAATGTCGTTTTAATTTATTTTATTTCATAGATGAGTTTCCAAAACTTCCATCCACTGTTCACACAAGACACTTCACTTCACAGTGAAACCATGTTTAGAAAATTCTTGTTTATATTACAATATTACATGTTCACAATGAACGTAGTAGATAGCAGATAGTGGTTAGTGCGTAATACGTAAAAAGTCCGTAACGAAATGTTTACTTGGATACGGGTAGCAACCGACGGCGACGTGTTTGTAGCATAGCACATCTCAATTAAACGCAGAAGGTTGTTTATCAAATTGATTTGTGAAGGAATATAAAGGTAATAAATAGTATTAAACATCGTTCAAAATTGTAGTTTTAATTAATTTGAAACATTTAAAAACATAGATATTCACTTTAGTTACCATAGTTACTACGTAAATCTTACGTCCATTGTGAACACTTGCATTTCAACTTTAGCTACTAACCACTAACCACTATCCCCTATCTACTACGTTCATTGTGAACGCAGACTAAGGATGGGTGTGAAAGTTTTTGCGCCATTTTAATACGGAACTAAATAAGTTGTATTTTACAAGTAAACGGTTGAACCCGGTTTTTCTCACAAATTTCGCATACTGTCAACATTGCAAAAATAGTGACAGCTTAAGATATTAACCTTTTATGTGATAATGAATCATTCAAGAGGAAGAAAGTTTAGAAAAAAGTAAATTATTTAAAAAAACAAACTATTTTTGTTATTTTTGATGATAAACGATACAGACTTATTTTAAATTATTAATTATGTTGGCAAAACGAAACAGTAACTTCGGTCGGAACTAACGCGCATTTGCACGTCGTATAAACATCTCACAATTCGGTTTTAGGTAAATGCGCATTAACTTCAGCATGTAAACAGAGCATGTAATAACAAATTCTGATAGGAATGTACTTTTACACAAGAAAATCATCAGTATACTACTAGTAATGCTTGACATAATGTAGTTTAGTATAATGGAGAGGATAGAGGTGAAAAAGTTTGAAGGAGTGCCACATAGCCAACTTAAAATAAAAAATTTCTTGAGCCTACCCAAAATCACTCACCACCCACCTAAAATTACTCGCGACCCAAAGCTTGGGAACCACTATTTTAGTGTAAGAGTAAAATGTAAAAGTCATATATGTTACACGATGTGTAGCATCATTTTCCCAACAATAATTGTTAATTCAGTCATGATTTCACTATTAACGAATTTAAAAATGAGTTATTTTTAAGTCCAAGCTAAATAATTCGAATTTTAATTGTTGTGTTTAATGATCAATGGAATTTAACATATCAGCCTGTAATTTATCATTTTTGTTTTATAAAGGGTGTGTGTTCGTGGTTGCAGTAGCGATATTTCCAGTAAACATATGTTTAGTCTACCTTGAAATCGGTGATGAATACCGTGCAATATAAAGCTAATGGTTTGTATTGTTGGATAATATTGGCAGCTTTGAACATCTAACGATGCTGGCAGCGGCTGTTATCCGACAAAGTTTTCGAATTAACGTACTAGCTCAACTTTTTAGATACGTTAATAACGAGTGCATGACAACTTTATGTAAGTCGAAGTTTTTTTACTAGGAGTTATGGAAATTAAATAAATAATTTCCAAGGATTATCATTATTGCATTGAATGTGAAATTATCGCTTCGTCCTGAATTATCTTATTACATATAACATACCTGTATAAGTGCTAACGTAAACATCATTTTAAATACAAATTAACTATAAACGAATGTTGTTTGATAACCATATTTTTCTCTGACAAAATTATGTTTATTTGTTAAGGCTTTCTTTCCTCCATATAGCTTTTGGCTTTTAATATAAATTTTAGGGTCTTTTACACAGTTTTAAAAGTCAACTGTCTTGTCTTCTGTTAGTTTGGTTTGGACTTAATTGTTGTGCAACCAAATGTGTGAAAAAAGCATATTATGCGTTATAAATCACGCGATACAATTAGCACACGATGGTAAAATTACTACAATCTTTTATGTACATTGTACATCTGGTATAATTAGTTTAAATAACTTTTAAGTTTTGAGGCGGTCATTGTAGCACTTGTGGGACATTGTTCTAGCAGCTCAAGTTCTGCAAACACGCCCTTATACAACAACTACCAGATGCTGCGCGACCGCTATTTGTTTTACGATTAGATGTTTCGAGTGAAAGTGTTTGCCACACTGTCCTAGCCGATTTGGGCTTAAAAAAAGATTTTCAGATTAGCAAAGAGTTAGCAATGGTCTAATATTACAAGTCGTCTGATTGGAGTTTAGCGTAGTAAGTAATAGTTATTTACGTAACAAGACCGGTAAGTGGCACTTTACTAGACGAGAAGCAGTTTTGGGACGAGCCGTAGGTGAGTCCTGAAAAGATACGAGTTTTGAATTTAGATAAATGAAATTTTAGACACATGATATGTGCAAAAAAATGGGGATTTTTGAGCACATGCACACAATTGTTTTCCTTCCGGTTTCGCCAGAAATGACCCCAACTTTGTTATTTTATATGGAACATCCTGTATATTTTTAAATTTTTGGAAAGAGGAAGCGATTTTGGATACAATAAACTATTTTGGTTAATTTTTATAACCTTATGGTGCCTGTCCACGTGAGAGTAAACTACTCTCGATAGCAGTGTCGCCAAGGATACAGCCCCTGAGAGTAACTCGCGATTGGCTGTATCCTTGGCGACGCTGCTATCGAGAGTTGTTTACTCTCACGTGGACAGGCACCATTAAATAATTCTTGAAACAAAATTTAGTTTTTTGTTAAGTGTGCCGTGACTTGCATAAATTGAATTTTATTTTGTCAACAAGTGTTTGTAAATTTTTATTGACATTTAGGTAACTTTAATCGGCTTTGAAGGTTGCAAAATCGTTTTTTTTTTGACAGAAAGTCAATTTTTTTAAATTAACGTTTTTCACACTTTTTACTTGTTTTATGAGTTCTTGGATATTAATAATAAATAAGAAAGGCATTGTTGCTGGGTCAAAATTTTTAGGTATCCTAGGATATTTTTTGAAGAAGCCCCAATCCATAAATAAATATGCAGATCCACCCCTGAATCTCATTTTATGCTTTAATTGTCGTTAACTATTGGATATGATTTACAAAAACAAAAATAAAAATGCTTCCAATTGCAATAAACATTGTAAATAAAACAGGCCATTACCGGCAAACTGATTATTTTGGAGTCGTTCGCAGTGATTTGTGTCTCACAAAAGGAATATCTGAGCAATTATTCAGGTGAAGCCTTTGACAAATTAGCGAAACAAATTTATTCAACTGCGAACAGTTGAACTTGTTAATGCATTTGAAATTCTAATGTTTAATTATTACTGAAGCAAATAGTTGAAGTGCCAATTTCTCTTAATTTTAATTTTTGTTGCTTTGTACATGTTTTAAATTGTAAATTATTTTATGGATGTTAAATTTTCTTGCTCGAAGCTAAATTTGTTGTTTGAGTAATTTTTTGCATATTATTGTTTAGGTTAACGTAAAATATCGTCTTTAAAATTATGATCGACGAAAAAAGAATTAAAAGAGCGAGTAATGAGCTTCCGTGCTTAAAACGTTGTAGAAATTCTTTGTTTTAACAACTATGCAGTCTTGCATTAAAAGATGTTAATTAGTACCCAAAGAATGTTTTTAAATTTCGTGATAATAAACCAAATGTTTAAATATCGCATTATAATTTATAATAACTTCAATAAATAATTCTTTTGCTATTTTATTTCTTGTTTTATATTTATTCAATGCCTAATGAAATCAAAACAAAAATTATTATATGCAATGATGAACATTTTCCTGGCATTACGATTCCTAATAACTTATCAAAATGACTTTAACATTTTGTATGAGCCGTTTATTTTGATAGTGGCATAAGTAACTTTTATGTTATTTTCAGATAATGTTTTGCATTTTCATAATGCATACAAATAATTATGCTAACTATAGAGACAATTATCTTAATGCCAAAAAAGCCCTAGGTTGAGACCTGATAATCGGTCGATTACCAAAGGAACTTCTAGCAAACGTAATAAAAATAATAACTATACCATTTAACACTGCTATGAGGTTTGAGTATTTCCCTCTGCAGTGGAAAGTTGCCCAAATAATTCTGCTCCCAAAACCTAAAAAAGATCCAGAATTGGTGCAATCCTATCGCCCAATAAGTCTGTTGCCTATTTTATCTGAGGTTCTGGAGAAACTATCACTAGAGAGGATTAAACCCGTTATGCACGAACGACGACTAATACCAGAACAACAAATAGGTTCAAAAGCGGCACCCGTCTATTAAGCAGGTGCACACAGTGATACAAAAAAATCTACAAAAATATAGAAAATTAAAAATACCGAATGTCGGTATTTCTAGACGTAACGCAGGCATTCGATAAGATGTGGCACCCTGGGCTGCTGTACAAAATCAAACAAATTCTTTCACATAACATATTTCGAATTTTGAAATCCTATACAGCGTCATTCAAAAAGTCGGCAACAAATGGAAAAAAAACTTTATTATCGATTTCTCAGAAAATTTTATTCTTGGAAAAAAAAAGTAATATGACTCTAGATTTTAGTGGCTTTTTAATTTTTGAATGTAAAAATTTCTTAAAATATAAAAATTGGTATTCGACCGTCAAAATTAAAATCTAGCTTTATTTTTAATTACCTACATATATTATAATACCTACATTTTTCCAATAAAAAGTTTTTTATCTCTTAAAAAAAGGGCACTTTACTCAAGGGAATATTTCAAAACTCGCTAAATTGTAGTGTCCTATAACTTTTTATTTAATTTTGTTTTCTCTTAAACTTAGTTTTAGACTGTGCACCACCTTTATCAAGATTACAATTATCTGAGAGATCGATAATAAATTTTTTTCCATGTGTTGCAGACTTTTTGAATGACGCTGTATAGATCAAAAACATTTTCTTTGTGACACGCAGACAAATATACTGAACTACATACATCAAAATAATTCTGGCGTTCCGCATGGTAGCGTGTTGGGACCCCTATTATATATTTTATTCACTTCAGATTTTCTAATGACAAACAACACAACTATTGCCACATGTGCAGACCACACAACACTAATAGCGTCACACAGGGACTCGAGGAAGGCTTCAACTATTATCCAAAACCACCTTAACAAAACTTAGATCTAGCTCGAACGTTGGAGAATAAAACCAATCAACATCCGTATAGGTGACATTTACGACAAAAAAGGAAACGTGCCCGCCAGTAACACTCAACGACAGACAGATACCACAAGAGAAATTGAGATAAATCTATACCGTAGAGCGTAGACTAATCTTGACCACACACATTTGAAACAAATGAAATCAACTTTCCCACAAATCAGTTAATTATACTGGTTGTTAGAAAAAAATCGCAACTCAGCTTGGAAAACAAAATATGAATGAACAAAACAGTGCTGAAACCAGTATAGTCATACGAAGTCCAATTAACCCCATATCAAATATTGAAATTCTTGAGAGATTTCAGTCCAAAGTGTTGCGCCTGACAGTTGACGCACCGTGGTTCGTGACAAATAAAATAATTAGAACGGATCTAAAAATCCCTAGGGTAAAAGAAGAAGTGCAAACCTGTAATATAAAATATAGTAAAAGACTAAAAGTGCATCCTAATCGACTAGCCAAAAGATTATTAACAGAATCAGATACGCGTAGACTTAAAAGGTTTAAACTCTCTAAATTAAAAACATGGTTTAATTAATTTACTAAAATAAAACAATCCTAGATAAGTCCGCAATGGGAGATGGGGCGCATGAGCCATTAGGCAATTACTGCCCGCACATTTTTGTGATTATAAACAGCTGTAACAATTTTTCCACAAAAAATGACTTATGCCATTTTAAAAATAAACGTCTCATATGCAGCCGAGCGTGTATTTATTAATTAATTCGGGATGTATTTGAACGACAATGCAAATGTTCTAAGAAATTGGTCATAATCTAAATTCACAACTGACGAAAATATTTAACACACAAATATAGCCATTTCTAGAAACTTATGGAATAGAACAATGTTTATAGGTTCCTGCAATGTTTCTAATTAATATAGAAACTTTAGTAAACTTAAATTTGCTAAACGTTAAATTTTTTGTGAAGGATACTAGAAAAAAAAGTATTGGTTTTTATTATTTTCATATTCCGAAAAGATCTCCATTCAAAGAAAAACAATGTTGAACCGCTTTCACGTCCCCTCTTGGGCAGGAAATGATTTATCCAAATATATTGTGTGTCTTGAATATTATTTATCTTTCAATAAGAGTAATGCTTTTATAAATAAATCATTTGCGAATTTGCGTGTTAATAGAAATTTTCGATTAGATTACTTTCAACAACCAAATTAATTCCCTGTACGAAATTTCACTTCCTTGTTATTGTTAGGAACTGAAAGTATTTCTAAAGATTTTTAATCATTGCTTCTATTCCGAAATTTCAATATTCGTCCCCCTTCATGCCAAAACCTACTTAATATGGAAAATATTAAAGGAAATATAATAAGTATA
Source organism: Elmis aenea (assembly GCA_947652605.1). Classification (NCBI taxonomy): domain Eukaryota; kingdom Metazoa; phylum Arthropoda; class Insecta; order Coleoptera; family Elmidae; genus Elmis; species Elmis aenea. Next base: position 60,281,928 of record OX393576.1, read on the forward strand.
ATTTCGGTTTTCGATGTAGTCGAAGAGAGACTGCAGGCTGAGATATTTTTTAAAGAATATTTTAATTAGGTACCTACAGGATTGAAATATCCTGCCTTCTGGGAGTAAAGGAAAATAACAAGGCTTTGTACTCTGCTCCATTCGTTAAAATGTATTACTCACTTTAACACAAAGGGTAATCCGGTAGACTAGTTGCACTTATACAAGCTTTATATAAAAGAATTTGAAATTACAATTTGCTTAAGTTGGTATTCTAGACATGTTATTGTATTTTTGTTTGTGGTGTTGAACCAAGTGTTCGCAGAATATTAAAAGAAGATAAATTAAAGCATTAGCGATGGAAAATAATAAAATTAAGATTGTTATTCGAAGTTAATTATATCAATACAATTGTTGTTGTTAATTTAAACATCATAAAATTGGATGTTGTTTGATGATTACGGCCGAATATTCATATTTCTGGTCCTGAAGCGAAAAGGGTAATGGATTAATTCTTTCTGAAAATTAAGATGACTGAAACATTTTTGATTTATACAATTATTAATATATGATTACGAAAGATAAGGTTTTTAAACAGGAGCCTGAAGTGACCGCTTCACCCGCTTTATCGTAGATTTAAGTAATTATCTGCGTTATTTTTCTTGATTTCTAATTAAACGTTTTTAGTATTGTAACTACTAGCAAATGCTTATGACCTGCTTTTTGTACTGAAATATCTTAACCCTTTTACTTTTCCAAGTAACGGTACCTAACTAGTTCCTATTTCCGTAACGTAAAGTCCTGTGTTTATTTTTCAACCAAAGGAAAGCTGTGTGACTGTTCCCTTTGATTTAGTAGCTTTGTATTGAAGTGACAGTGGGTTTGACCAGGATTTGTTTAAAGCCCGCTTCGGGCTATAATTTTCCAAGAAATCTGTCTGAATCTGTTCGATTTCACACAGTACTAGTATAAATATTTTAGTTCACCTCTTTAACACACGTTACTTCGCGAAGCAAACAGTTTTTTGAAACGATTTAACCCACAGGTGAGTTTTGAAATTAACCACAAACACATACAGTCTAAAAGATTAATTCTAACTTAAGCCATTAGCTTAAAAATGCGTGGGCAGGCTATTGACATTCTAAGTAACAATTATTTACTTGGTTTCAAATCGGATTAAAAATTTTCAGGAAAAGATTAAGAAAGTGAAAAGACTATATTTCTAACTTTTTTCGGAAAAAGTCTAACCTGGTTTAAATTAAGAAAATTGGCTTAATTTTGTAATTTGTAATAACAGTATAATTTTAAAGGTTCCATCGATAAGTTATTTCAAACATGTAAATACAGTTATAACTTTTGGTGCATACACACTCCTCCTATACGCCAAAGGCCTCACGAAAATAGTCAAAACGTGTTGAGGGAACCTCAAAACGTGTGTCTTTTCATACTTTGCATTCCTAATCTAAATAATGTCAAAACCTGGTTTATAAGTTAAACCGTTTTTTTACGAAAAAAAAAAGGTTTTTAAACAAAAATCGTTATCAAAATTAAGTTCTCGATTTCGGTTAACCGCTAACCAAATTCTTTTTCGGTTTTGAGCCCTGGTCAAAACTGAGTTCGTAATCCTTGTTTCATCCATCTCTGTGGAAGACATCTTCATGGTAAAATAGCTGGTTACTAGTTAAAGACGTATAAAATATTGGTATTAATTTTTTTTTGTTACTTTCAAGGCAAGTTGCTATGGGATAAATGAAGAAATATATTTGTGGTACATATACGAGGTCTGTTCAAAAAATAACCTAACTTGATATTGCGCGGCAACTGATAGTCCTAGCGACGTCCGTTTGGTGGCGCTGCATTGGTTGTAACCTCCCGACTTTTTTTTTCGAGTTACAAGAACAATGTTCCAATATGAAAGTTTGTGTGAAACTTAAAAAAGCTTTTATGGAAACCTTCAAACTTTTGAAGGAGGCTTACGGAGATAATGCTCTTAATCGTACGCAGCGTTATGAATTGTTTACATTTACACGATTCAAAAGTGGTCGGGAGTCAGTTCAAGACGATCGTCGACCAGGAAGGCCTTCGACGTCAACTGATGACACTAACACTCAGATTATTGATCTGGTGCGCGCCAATCATCGTCTGACTGTCAGAGAACTTGCTGAAGAGGATAGAATTTCTATTGGATCACGGCATGCGATTTTGACGAAAAAATTAAACATGTATCAGGTTGCAGAAAAATTTGTTCCTCGTTTAATGACAGCTTGCCCACTTAGTCTTGTCAATCGTGAGTTTTGTACAAAGAATCAAATGACTGTACTCCCCCACCCTCCCTACTCACCTGACCTGGCCCTGTGCGACTTTTTTTTTTATTCCCCAAATTAAAATCGGTGTTTAAAGGACGTCGTTTTGACACTATTGACGATATTAAAGAAAATTCGGCACGGGAATTGGGCGATACCCAAAAAAGCATTCCAGGACTGTATGGCAAAGTGAAAACACCGCTGGAAAAAGTGAATATCTAGAGAACGAGAGTACTTTGAAGGAGATAAAGACCAATAAGTTGTAAATACTATAAAATAAATGTTTTACAAAAAGTTCGGTTATTTTTTGAACAAACCTCGTATATACGTAGTTAAAATAAATTTTGCAAGTACTTATCGTCATTAAAAGGTTGCAGTAGTTCACCATGTAGTCATTTTGTGATTGGCGTCGTTACTTAGCACATATTCAGACTCATTTATATGCAGGTGTAATATCAGAGCAATATTGCACCCTGACCCTTGTATATGAATAACTATAAATGTCAGCAATTTCCTACCACGCATTAGGGCGTTTCTGTAGAATAAATGTGGATACAACAAAGATATGGTATCACATCGCTATTCCATTCACGGTTCATCAGGGCCTTTTCACGTCGACTTTGGGTTACTGATCGCAATATCCATTTTGTAGGATCCTTTTGTGATGGCGAAAAATCCTTTTAAATATCTTGTTTATTACATTATTACGGCGTGAGTTTAGGTAAATGTTGTTTAGGTGAAATAGTTGGGAACTGATTTAAATTTTATACCGCAGCGCCACTGGGCAAAATTGTATACCCTAAGGTTATTATTTTTGTTTACTTTTATTATTTAATGTATTTAAAATGTTTTTTTTTACTAAAATGAAAAAGCAATTAAGTGATTTAAAATATATAAATCACCTTATATGAGTTTTGCACTTCTGCGAAAGATACTTAATAAAAAAAGTAGTTTAAATTAATAATATAAATTGGACATATTTATGAATAAATTGTAAAATCATATTCCCTTTCGGTTAAAAGATTGAAGTAATTGAAAACAATATTTAGTACAAAAATTATATTAAAAAACACAACATGAAAATTGAATAGCTTTTCGCTGTCGGTTTTGTTTGTGGCTAAAGTTGTAGCTTTGTACAGACATAAAATGCAAAATATAAACTCAAACAAAATGTAACTTGCTTATATTCTGCTACATTTAATCTTAACCGAGCATCACATACGTCGGTAGACGTAAGTGTACAAAAACATTTCATATGTTCACAGTTCTTAAAAACATTGCTGGGAATCATCGTAACTTTATAGTTGATATCCGGCGCTATACTTCTGTTCAATGTTGTGGAAATTTAAATTACGCTTAGGTAAAGCGAGTTAAAGTAATGGTACATTTCAAAGTAAATTTGTATTAGTAATAAATTGTGTAAACCAACAATTGCGAATACCTAAAGAACAACAATTTAGAAAGCACGAAATTGTATAAGGATAAAGCAATAATTACTTTACCTGGCAATGAAAAACAAAATAATACCGCTGCCACTTTGCACTCTCAGGTAGCTGTAACATTTGCAATTTTAATTGCTAATATTTTTAAGTAAAATATAGTATTTTTGAATTTTTGTCTAATCAATTTACAATTTTTTTATCGGCGAAAAAATATGTTGCATACCGACAATTGCAGAGTGCATAGGACTTATAAACTTTAAGAAATTCGGGTTTATATAAGCTAAGGTGTATTTCTTATATTACTAAGTTAGCACTCTACGACATTTCTGTGCAACTCTTTAAAAACAATCTCAGCGCAACTTCACTTCAATCTCATAAAGCAGATTAAAGCCGCTGAGAAGAACATTTTTAAAGGCTTGTCAGAAGAATTTTCCTCCTAATAGGGTAAGATAGTTCATAAATGTGTGGACATGTCGAAAGTTTATAATTTAATTAAGTCTAATGTCTAATATCATGACTAGGTAAATTACTTAATAATTGGCTTTGTGGGACATAATAAAAATTTTAATTTAATAAATTTGTTCCGGTTGGTTTAACACCAAATTTAAAGCTTAACAAATAGAAACTCTTAATTATTTAACGAGATGCTTATATTAAGTATATATTTAAAGCCAACACAACTTTTAAAACGTTGAATGTTTGACAAATTTTACTTTACTCCGTGGTTTCAAAGTTAGGTTGGTTTAAAACAGGCAACTCGTTAGACTTCTGTAATTACCTATCTAGTCATGTATGAAATAGTTAGGAAAACAGAACGGAAGTTAAGCTATCCATATCGACCTCTTCATTTGCTATAGCTTCTACTCCTATATTCCAGCAGTAACATCACATGAGACAAAATAGTTTTTTGTAAACTTTAACAAAACAATGTAAAAATGAGACAATCGTGTTCAACTGTGATAATATCAGTGCAAAGTAAGCTTTAAAGATTTTGTACTCGGTGAGTTTAAAATTTTTTGTAGTCGAGGACCATCAGTTTTAGCATTTGCTGTAATTTTGGATGCATAAAATCATTGATGACAATACTATAATCCAGTTAAGAGAAAGTGAAATTAAATATTTAAAAACGGCTGTAACTAGAAGCGACAGAATTATCAATAACCTTATAAGAAGTTGGTTTAAAATCAACTCCATCAATAACAACATTGAAAAGAGACAGCTGAGATGGATGAGTCATCTCCTAAGAACAAAGAAAGTAAAGTGATGAAATAAAAATAAGAGGTGGAGTGGAAAAAGAAGAAAAAAATATAGCCAAAATACTTCAGAAAAAGAGTTAAACTGGAGACAAGCGGAAAAGCTAGCGAGGGACTGATGGGACCGGAGAAATTTTCCCCACCTTAGTGTAGAAGAGAACTGATTATATCTAATAACTAAAGCTAACTTTTATGTAACTATAACACTATAAATAAGATATAGTTTAATTTTCATAGGATCCACATTTTTGATACACGCACATAAAAACATTGCAATTTCGCGCGGATTATTGAGATTTTTTGATTATCCCTGCTTAGTTAAATCGGTCACTCAATCAAAAGTTTTAATAATTTGTATTTTAAAAACCTTCATTAAGCCGTATAATCCTTAGGATTATGGCAAACGCCGTGGCTTTTTTTAAATTAATTGGGGTGGATCGGTCCTCTCTTTCTGATTTTTCAAAATTTGTTGTTGGTTCTGGCTGCCTCCGTTATTTTCTTCCATTCTTTCTTATTTTTGTATTTCGATATCTAGTAATTTATTCTCAATGCCTTTGTATCATCCTCCAGAGCGTCTCTGCATCTTTTCCTTGGTTTTCCCTTGCTCCTGGACCAAATAGGTCCTGATCGTTTTGGTTGGTTTCCTTCTCATGAAATGTCCTGCCCATCGGAATCGTTGTGCTTTAATGTATCGAATGATATTTTTTCCTCCTAGTTCCTCCTCTATTTCTTTGTTCCTTCTCAGTCTTACGTCCCCACCGTTTGTTACGTTAGGTCTTAGTATTGCTCTCATTATGCTCTCCACTATTTTTTAGTCTTCCTCTTCTTTCTTATTTATTGTTATTGTTTCCATAGCATATGTTATGACGGGTCTTATCAGAGTTTTGTGTTTTTTTATTTTTGATGTTTTACTTATGCCCGGTTTCTCCGACACATCTTAAGATCTAGCTGAATCTTAAGTTCGCCTTAACGGTATAAAGTGTTGCACCAAGCAATTTTAAGAACATATTCGACTTGAGCTGAGCTCACATCTTGAGTCGCTGTTTACTAGAACTTGAGCTGGAGTACATAACCTAAAAGTATCTTGTATTTGCTTTGTTTGTAGTTAAATGTTTGTTTAAATTGTGGTTTAAGTTTAAATATGGACATTGACTTTATAAATATGATAGATGATGCAGATGATGACTTGTACGACCCTGTAATTCCTCGAAGGCGATTTGTTCGCGCAAATCCATTTACGGATTTCGAATACGATCGTTTTTTTATGCGTTTTCGCCTCACAAAAGAGACAGTTATTGTGATCTTAGATCAAATTGAGCCTCAATTGGAGTATACAGGGTGTTTGAAATTCGAGTTTAAGCATGGGGATCTCGCTTATTATAATAGCTAGAGTATAGATTTAAATTTGGCAAAGTTGCTAAATTTGGTGCTCATTAATAATCCAAAGAGAAATTGGAAATATCTCAAACAGTATCCGAGAAAATTAGGAAAAACTGGAAAATACGATTTTTAAAAATCGTTTATAACTCCTTTGGAGTTTGAAATATTTTAAATGTGTAAAAAAGTTGCCCAAGCAACTTTTTAAGCCGAATCGGATGGTGGTCACAAAATTTTCCTAGGCCGATTCGTTTTTGTTTTAGACAACCAACTTTGTTTTTTCTTATGGGCAGCATTTCGCGTTTTTCTTCGTTATTAAAGTTCATTTTTACGACTAACAGGCCTTCAAAACTTTTAGTTTGTTGATCGGTTGTCATGGAAACAACATAAACTACAATGACCGGCCAACCTGATTTATAATGGTTATTGTTTAAAACGTATTTTTTGAAATTTGACAATAAAAGAAAAAGTAAAATACCATGTGTGATACATCAATGGATTTAGAAAAATAAAAGCTATTTGATAATGTAAATAGCAAAACTTGCGCCCATAAGCAAAAACAAAGTTGGTTGTTATAAAACAAAAACGAATCGATCTAAGAAAAATTTGTGACTACCATCCGATTCGGCTTAAAAAGTTGCTTCGGCAATGTTTTTACACATTTGAAATATTTCATACTCTAAAGGAGTTATAGACGATTTTCAAAAATCGTATTTTCCAGTTTTTCCTAATTTTCTCGGACACCGTTTGAGATATTTTCAATTTCTCTTTGGATTATTAATGAGCACCAAATTTAGCAACTTTGCCAAATTTAAACCTATACTCTAGCTATTATAATAAGCGAGATCCCCATGCTTAAACTCGAATTTTAAACACCCTGTATACATAATCTATTTATTTTATTTTCTTCCACCAAGCTAACTAATAATTGTTTTTCCTCCATGGTATAATTAATTCTTTTTTTTCGCCATTTCAACACAAAATAAAATAATAAACACCGAACTGTAACTTTATATGTGACTAACACCTGATAGCAACAAGAAGATGTCACAGGGAGCCGTTTTAACAGCTATGATGTGAATGGCCAATGAAAATTAGCCATTTCAATCTGCCGCTAAAATGTGCCGACTTCTTGCAACGTTGCCAAACCGAGTTCTAACTTAGCTGAGATGTCTAACAGATTCCGGAATATGTTTTCTGTGCAACGCATTGGTATCTTGAGACGGTCTTAAATATAAGGCGGGCTTATATAAGTTCGATCTTGAGATGTGTCGGAGAAACCGGGCATTAGTGTTTTACACTTTAGTAAGGTTTTGTTTTTGCCGTATGCCTGATTTCCTTTCAAAATTAATTCTCTTCTTCACTCTGTTCTTTTCAGCTTGTCCCACTGTCACGCCCAAGTAATTGAAAGAGTATTGACTTCTTCCTAGATGTAACCTTTTGTTTCTAGATCGTTCTGTGTGTGCATATTTTTTCTTCCTATCTTCATAAAAGTACTTTGTTTTTTCTTTATTTATATTCAGACCCAGTTTTTTGTCTCTTTGTCTAGTTCTAGTTAATCTATCGCTCTTATTATCTCTTCTCTTTTATTTCCTATGATTGGTATATCGTCAATCGTCGGCATACGCTATTATTTGTATTTGGTTGATCGTAATGTTTTTTAAAAATCTAATTTCGCTCTTCGTAGTACGCCTTCTAATAAACTTAAATATGACTAAAAAATCTTAGATTACTTAAATTGTTGATAGGCAATAAACAATACATTACCTTCTCTGATATTCGCAAATGCTACTAATATGTGGGGTTGAATTTTCTTCTGAACACATTTATAAATTGAATTGTGCGTCGTTTAATTTTATCAGTAACATTTCAAGCTCAAATCATCCGAAAACTTAGCTAGTTTAGCTAATATTATGCGTGTTAATATGGGATGAATCCGTGATTATACCCGGTGTTCCCTGTTTATTAAGACACAGCATTAATATGCATTTATGGTAACACGTTTATGAATAATACAATTACATTACAACCTCTCGTAGTAGACACACACTCATTGCCTCATTTAACAACAAGACAAAGAAAGTATAGACGGATAAATGAACACCACATTAATGTAAAACTCAATAAGCACCATACAATGAAGGAACCGTGAACTTCTAACGAGCTGGTATAAACTTAATTACACAAAGTAAAGCGAACTTTACTAGAGGCATTCTAGACTGAAATCGCATTAGTAAGATGTGAAAATACACTTCGAAAAATATTATTGTTGCAAATAAATTTTACTGTCTTTAGACTTTCAAGGTTTCCATTATAAAATTATTACCTTCCTTCGCAAATATACATTAAATCATGTCTGGAAATCGTGGAAATTCTTGCTGAAATTTAACAAATTTATATTTTCAAAACAGCGAAAGAGATTTGTAAGAATATTAAAATTTGGTTATTCGTTTATTTTCCGAACGATTCAATTTGTCTACATTTTGAAATAACCTCGAAATATTGTAAATTAAATGTCTATGCAGCTTTCAAAGTTTTTAAATTGCCCAGGCCCGCGAGAACTTTTGGGCAGACTTTGTAGGGATCGCAAACAATTTTTGACAGTAATTTATATTTGAAATTTTCCATTTTTTACAATTGTGTGCCTTGTTTTTTATTCTCGACAATATTTTTAATATAAAAACCCAATAATTTATTTTTGTCAAATACCTACTTACATTACAACAGTGTTTCTTAACATTTTTCTGTTTGCGCCCCCGTTTTTTTAATAAAATGTCCATATCAGTTTTTATTGCGTCCCCCTTCCAATTATTTTGTCTTCCCAAATCCCTATACTTGCACTTGTTTCTCAAACGACTTTTGCATAAGTGTATCATTTTTAACTATGTGTTTTGTTAGTACCTTTTTTGCTAGTGTAATTTTAAAATACATTAAAATCCAGAACACTAGTTGTTTGGCTAAGAATCTTAAAATTTGTGATTCCTGTAATTTTCAGTAAGTATTTTATTTTATTATGTTTTTTACTACTTTATTAAAAAGTCTTACCTGCGTTTTACAATTTTCTTCGCGTCCCCTTCAGGCTGAGTGTCACTGCATTACAAGTTTTATATAGTGTCTTTTGCAGAAAACATCGTGTTTTGTATTGTCAAGTGCGTTATCTAATAAAACTTTAAATCTAATACCCAGAAATTTTATTTTTATATAATTATGTTTGCAGGAAGAATAATTTGTTTTTGCCAAAATGAAACACCTAACCTCTTAAAATTTTTCGAAAATAAGATATGCATTGTATTCCTCTCTAAATGAGCTTTCCAACGATATGCCATTCGACATATTCTTACATTTAAAAAAAAAAATTTAGGGGTTGTTGCACCCCTCTGGATGAAGATATCCCAAAAGCAATACTGCTAAAATGTTTCCGGCGAAAAACTAAAATCGACGTGTTTGTTTTACCGATATACTGTATTCCCAAGTTACAGAATTTATTCCAGTTAAAGTTTGCACCCTGTATAGGTGCAAACTTAAAGATGTGCGACATACCTACTGTATCAGCCACTATAGATTAGGCACTATTGTTGTTAAAATATGTGTTTGGTTTTCCATATTTTACTCTAAATTAAGCTAGAATTGTGCAGCCAGCGTATAATCCTACAAATAGATTTTGCAATGTATTTACGATTTATCGCAAATAACCACACTAATATAATAATTCATTTGCAAAATATTTATTAAAACGATTTTGAAACGGATAAAAGGTTTATTACGTCAAACAATATTTAAAATTAACAACAGCGTTTATCATAACCGTAATAATTAGCGTATTTATTTGTGTAAACTATGCAAATTAACATAAATAATGAGGGTAGTTCATTATACAACCATGGCTGAAGCAGATGGTACCATTAGCAGTATTAAATTTGCATCCAACCAATTGCTAAAAAAATGGGGGAAACAAATAATTTAATTATGGACTGTGCGATAACTACCAAAATCAATAATTATACCTTAAAGTTGTCAATTTTGCGATATGTCAGTTGATCCATACACGATTACTCTGAATATGTAAAACTTTCTTCAAGCTCTTTTAAGATCTAGTGACTTGAGCTGAACAAACTTTGTTATAATTTTGAAATTTCTTGTTTCTTGTTGTGTGCCCTAGAAGTCGGGATAAATAAATAGGCTGTATAAGCGATGGACAGTAAGTAAGGAGGGCGGAACAAAACCTCCTAATTCAATTTCCTAATTGCGTTATGGTGATTTAGGATCAGTCTGTTGAGAATAACAAGACGTGGTCGAATTTGGATTAATTTTTTGTAACGTTTTCTTCAGCTATTGACACTCAGTTTAGCTAAAACTATTTTCTCCTATATAAGTCTTGTAAATTGTAATGTATTTCCAAAATTTAATCATATTAAAATTATTCTATATTCAGCGTTTTACAAACAAAATATATTTAAAAAGGTTTAAAAGCATTTTGGCTTTCAAAAATATTGTGTAATGAATGTTTTATTCCTTGCAGCTGTCCGTTACTCAGTTTGATTGGTCACTGAAAATTTGCAATTATAAATATTGACTTAATTTGTTTTTAACAGAAATGTTTTTTAATTAAACAATAGCACCATGTCATCAGTCAATTATATTGTTTACTTTTTAGAGTGTATTACAGATGCTGTTGAATCGACGAATAAATCAAACAAATATTTTCGTTCTATTTATTTAGCGACAGACGAGCTAGCTCGTGCGTATTTTGTTTACAAATTAGTTTAAAGCTGGACTGAAATTTAATTAAAGAGTTTTTGTTTTACTAGGTTGTATAGAAGCTGTTATTTATAACGATAACCACAAGCGCCATACAAAATTGTTGCTAATTAGTGGCAAACACGGGACGAAACAAATATGTTTGGTTAAATATTGTTTGATTATTTTAGTGATTCATTTATTGATTTAACGCAGTTTACTTTTGGATCACGCTGAAGTGATTTTTTATTATATTATTTATAATAACGTTTAGTTAGATTTTACTTTATTCGTCAATAAATTTCCATTTTCTTTTGACAACAATTCAAATTTTTTTAAAGTACCTATAGTATTTTGGAGTGCTTAATGCCATTTTCTACTGTTGATTAATATCTACCTAGGTGTATGCATATCTTTTATTTGTGGTAAAAATGGATGTGTTAAAAAGTAACAAAAATGTATGGTATTTTTTTAACATTTTGCTGTTTCTTTCAAAGTCAGTACTATTTTTGTCAATAGAAATTTTATTGTTCAACGGAAGGGCAAACACATTTACTTGAAAATCGGTTAATGATAAAATTGCTTCCCTACATATCCTCAATTTACTACAGTTACTTTAAACATTTAAAACAAAGTGAAATAAATGTCCGAACACCTAATTATTTCTATTAATGACAATGTTTTAATACATGAATAAACTTTTATGTGAAATACGTTGTATAAATTACTTAAACTTATACTTCAAAATGTAATGATGAAGTTACTTATTACTTATGTTTTATGTATAGGTAATATAGATACTAAAAAATTACTCAAATAAATCATCATTTTTCTTTAGTTAAACACATCAGACAAAATCAACATAAGCCCGTACTTTTTGTAAACCATAAATTTTGAATGCGGCTTAAGTCACTTTACAGCAATAAAAAATGGTGTTTTCCTAACGTCCGTCCGAAATTCTATTTATTGAGAAAAAGGTACCTAACATATAAAAATTTGTTTTAATAGTTGAAATAAATTTAAGGTTATGTAGTAAATGACCACAATAACCTTTGTTTAAAACTTTTTTGTTAAGTGGTCACAAGACAATATATTGATCCGTTACCTTATTATTATTATTATTTCCGCGGAGGTGGTCCCCTTTCGGGTTCCTGTACTGCGACCTGTTGGTCTATTGTACCCTCTGGTGATAGCCACTTAAAGAAGTCCTGTGTTTTTGAAAAACTCCAGGATTTTCTTTACGGGTGTTTTTCTTAGCTCTTCTTGGTTGGCTTTTTCCATCCCTAGAAGTCTGCGCCGATAGGGTGTGAATCCTTCACACTGGCATTTTACGTGCAGAGGAGTTTCTTCTTCCTCACCACATCCTCTACATATATCGGTCTCAGAGAGCCCTATTATGTAGAAGTGTTTGTTTAACCCACAGTGCCCTGTGACAAGCCCTGTGGCTGCTCTGATGTCTGCTCTGCTCATCCTGAGCATTTCTTCTGTCTTCTCTTTGGAGACCATTGACAGGATAGCCTTGGAATTGGCTTGTCCTGCAACTTTTTTCCAATGAGCATTGTGCTCTTGTGTTAGTATGTCATTAAGACACCGCTTGGCTGTTCCATAGGATGTACCAACTGCGGGTTCTGGTCCGAAGAAAGGTGTCCCGCTGCCAATTTTGGCTAGGCGATCCGCCTTCTCGTTCCCTGGTATATTAGTGTGCCCTGGGCACCATACCAGTTTAACATTATTCCTGCTTCCTAGTTTGTTGAGTGCTTGTATGCAGTTCAGATCCGTTACCTTACTTTTTGTACAAATTAAATTACGATTTAATGGAAAACCGTTTTTTAAAAAATGTTTATTAACTTATTACAACAACTACAACTTGATTTTAGTGGATATTTATTTGAACAATTAAAATTACTACTAAACTAAATGAGTTGCAAGAACGAACTAATCTTAAAAGATAAAAGAATAACATAATGTTAAACACAATGATAAAAATATGCTAACATAACTAAAAAAAGGCACTCGCGGGATAATGCTTAAGTTGCAGGTTCACACGTATAGTACTATGTAAAAGTTTGTATATAACTTACACACTGTACAATTATTTAATTGTAAAAATAATTGCATTTTATACATATCAATTTCAATAATTATATTTGAGTTACGTTAAGTTTTAGTCCGATTTTGTTTATAAGTAGGATCAAGTCACAAAATGTTAATTTTTAATCTCGATTTTTAATTACCTACTTTTTAAAAATGACAAGATGCTTATAAGTTTTTTTTTTATAAACGCGTAGATTTCTGTGTTGCGTGGCGCATTTAATTGTAAGGGTTTTATTTATCATCTAAATTAGAAAAATTCTACCATTTTCATTAAAAATGCTTAAATCATTTACTAAGGATTTTGTTGAAGTATGTGAATATTTAGAAAAATAAACTAAATTGTCTGCAAATATAAAGTTCACACTAAATTAGATCAGGGAGATCCCCTTTCAACTTACTATTCAACATAACACTGGAAAAGATAATAAGAAACAACAGTCTGAACCGGGGAGGAGATATAATGTACAAGAGTCATCAAATAGTGGGATATACAGACGACATCGCCATTATAACTAGAAATATAAAGAAATTAGATCACGCGAAAAACAGATTGGTGTTGAAGGCTTTTAAGATGGGGTCACAAATAAACCAGAAGAAATGTAATGTTATGTCTATTGGAGGAAGTCAGTAGAATGTAATCCCATAAATAATTACGACATTGGAAAAATTGAGTCTGGAAGAAGTGGACGAGTTTGTCTATCTGGGTGCAAGAATAACGAATAACTCTGATGAAGAAAAAGAAATAGAAGAAAGATTAATAAAAGCGAATAAATTTGCCGGTGCCTTTTACCAACTACTAAGGGTGAAACAGCTATCTAGAGATGTTAAATTCCGCCTTTACAAAACAGTATTGCAACCAAGAGCATTATATGCCTGCGACACTTGGATACTGAATAAGAAAGCACAGGAAAGATTGCAAAGATGGTAGAGAAAAATACTTACAAGGGAAGGTCATGATACGTTGTCGCTAGAATTTGATTCCGGCTGTGTTTATTACATCAAGGGCATCAAAACTAAATGTTTTCCAGAGTTATACGTGCCACTGGCCATTAACTTCGGAAAAATAGGGGAAAAACTGAACAGCAGATTAATAAAAGTAATATTTGCGATCGCGTTGGCCATGAAACCGTAAAAGACAAAATCGAAATTCTTCTATTTACCAATGCGCGCATCCTTTCCAAGTAAAATGGTGCAAAGTTTTTGAAAAAATCTTAAACGGTTCCGAAGAAAAACGCAAAAAACGAGGCCTTTGTAAAAACGGTTTTCCCTATGTTAAAACACCTATGCAAGTCGCATAGATATAGTAATACAGATATGCGACAACTACTTAATAAAGGGTGTTCGGAAAATGGGGACGAATTGTAAGATGCAATAAAACATAGGTTTTAATGGGAATTAAATTTATTTTTTTATGAACATGTTAAGTAATATCTCCTATTTAAGTATGAAACATTATATCCGCCATATGACCACCCAAAGAGTCGCAGCATTGAGTAATGCGTTCATTGAAGTTCGCGATGACGCGTTCACAAACATCTGGCGAGATGCCCTTTCAATCTCGGCCTTCAATTGGGGTATTGTTTGTGGTTTGTTAACAGACTTTTGATTTAATAAATCCCCACAAAAAGAAATCACATGGTGTAAGGTCGCATGATCTGGCAGGCCATTCTTGGTTACCACGCAAAGAGATGACTTTTTGAGGAAAATTTTCACCCAGGAGAGCGATCGTTTCGCGGGATATGTGACAGGTAGCACCATCTTGCTGAAACCAAAGATCAATATTTTCCATACCTTCCAAAGTTGGATAACACCAGTCAGAAAGCATGTTTCTGTAACGATCGCCGTTCACAGTGACAGCAGTTCCCTCGTCATTTTCAAAGAAGAACCCACACCACACAGTCGCGCGTAGTGGATGCATTTGACGTTCCGTACTCACTCGCGGTTTCTCGTTACCCCAAATTCTGCAGTTCTGTTTATTAACGTATCCACTGAGGTGGAAGTGCGCCTCATCCGAAAAAATATTTTTTTTGGTGAAGTTCTCGTTTTCCGCTTGTCGAGCTAAGACCCATTGAGCAAATCGATGTCTCTTACCATGATCAGCAGGCTTCAACTCTTGTGTTAGTTGAATCTTGTAGGCCTGCATTTTCAGATCTTTCGAGAGGATTTTATGCAGTGAAGATGATGACAAATTCAACTGTTGAGCTCGTCGGCGAACTGATTTTTCGGGGCTTACGGTCACGCTGTCAGGCACAACAGCGATGTTTTCTTCGGTCCGAGCAGAACGCGGTCGTCCCGTTCTTTTGGCGTTTGTCACAGAACCCGTGGTCTCAAACTTTCGGATCAATTTACGAACTGATGATTCGTTTGGAGCAATATTACGTCCGAGTATCGCGCGCAACTCACGAACGGTTGCTGTAGGACTTTCATTGTTTTTGTAATAACTGTTTATTACTTGAATGCGTTGCACAGTTGTCATCTGCGCCATCACGAAAATAAACAACAAACAACAATATTTACCACAAAACCGCTATTAGGTTGATAATCGGAATGATGACAGATAACGAAAAATATAAAACCACGGCTGTCAACCGTCATGTGAAAAAATGCCGCCAAATTCAAATTCGGCCCTAATTTCCGAACACCCTTTACATAGCGCTTATACAGGGGTTTCGTTTTTGACGTTTTTCTCCGGAACCGTTCAAGATTTTTTCAAAAACTTTGCACTATTTTACTTGCAAAGGATGCGCCGATTGGTAAATAGAAGAATTTCGATTTTATCTCTAACGGTTTCATGGCCAACGCGATCGCAAAAATGACCTTTTTGTACCAATTTTTCAGTTTTTCCCCTATTTTTCCGAAGGTAATGGCCAGTGGCACGTATAACTTTGCAGAACATTTAGTTTTGATGCCCTTGATGTAATAAATACAGCTGGAATCAAATTCTAGCAACAACGTATCGTGACCTTCCCTTGTTAGAAGAGTGTTGGGAGGAAGGAAAACAGAACAAGGGTATGAGAGAAGAACAAACAGGGAAATGTATGATATATTTAAGAGCCCAGCAATTGACTTAGTAATAAAAGCGAAAGGATTACAGTCATATCGAAAGAATCGCAGATGGACGAACACCAAAAACGCTAGCATGGAAAACACCAAATTACAAGAAGAAGAAAGGTTGACCGAGAAGATGGAGAAAAACACTTTTATCAGACTTAATAAAAAAGGGTATAAGAGACTGAAAGACAAAAGCGAAAAATAGAAAAGAGTGGAAGAGGATCACGAAACTGTGGACGTAAACGGCCTGTAAAAGAAGCTCTTGTTATATATAGGAAGGTCGCCGGGATTGGCAGCTTATTGACGGAAACAAGTAGGGGAAACTGGGGACAGTTGATCCCCCCTTTTGTTTTTAGCTCATAAAACATGTGTTTTTTTAAATATTTAAATTGTTTTAGGATAAATCATTTAGAAATTTAGTTGCCAAAACATCATTATAATCTTGGAAAATTAAATTAAAAATTGTTAATTTTATTAAGCAAAAATTAAAAATAGGGAGTTTGTACCATGTGTCCTCTATTATGGGTGACTTGATCCGGGGAGGATCATGTCATCCATAAGAGAGAATACACACAAACTACAGAAACAATAATAATTACATAATTAAAAATCTAAGCAATTAAATAATTAGTCTTTTATTTTGCAAAATAATTATTTTTCTTCCTTAACATTTGAGTATAAATATGTCTACATAGATTTATAAAATTAAATTCAAAACAAAAACAGAAACATTTTCTATCGTAAATTATTATCATAAATAATGAAACGTATTTGCTTAAAACTAACAACAAAATTTAAATCAAAATAGATAAAACTTTTTCAACATTATTTAAATTATTTGAAAAAAAACTAACAATGGTCTGGTTTAGTCAATGCTAAATTTTCGCAAAGACTTACGAAATTCAAACGCGCCTAGATGCTTCGAAGTTTAAACGTAAGCTGATTGAAGCTTTTTAATGATTTGATATTTTCGACCTCGCTAACGTCGTCTTTCTCAGGATATTTGAAACACTTGTCACTAATTTTTTTTGTAAAACGAATTTCGTATCCGCTAATCGATTTATCTTTTATCTGTCCAACATAGTGATGAAGTTTGTAGACGCGAGGCATTTCAGTAACTAAAAAAACCTTTAAATAAGCTATAAATATAAGGGATCAAGTCTCCCTTATTACAATTGTACCAAGTGTACCCGGTACTACTTTTGACTACTTCACGTAAGCAAATGAAAATAACTTAAATTTATATTTATACTCCATAGTAAAAAACATTGTTCTTTACATATGTAATAAGATGTGTAAGAACGGTAAATTAATTTCTACTTTAATATCGACTTAAAACCAGGGCATGAAACCGGTTTTTTAAACCGGTTTAAAAAACCGGTTAACCTTTATTTTTTGTCCAAAATTGTGATTTTTAACCGAAACCGAAACCGTTATTTTTAAAGGCAAAAAAAAACGGTAACCTTTAACCAAAATAATAAAAAACCGGTTTTTTAAACATCTCTTTTTAATAAAAATTATTTTGAAAAAATACAAAATCTGTATTAAATGTGATTAGTTTACCAAAAGTAATTACTGAATGCTTGATTGTACATATATTATAAAATTATAAATAGATAATATCTTTTTATACTTTGCATTCCAAATCTGAATAATGTTAAAAACCGGTTAAATTAACCGGTTTTTTCAAAACCGGTTTTTTACGGAAAAAACCGGTTTTTTAACAAAAACCGTTATAAAAATAAAGTTCTTAAATTCGGTTAACCGTTAACCAAATTTTTTTTCGGTTTCTAGCCCTGCTTAAAACATGATGCAAAACTTGCGAAAAAGAAGTCAGAACCGCGCAGAAGTGCGAATCGCTCACCACCTGCACACAACACGTTGTTGACAGATTTTGTTCTAATGTGAAGTTAGTTTTTACTGTACACAATCAGAGTTGCCATACAAAGAAAATAAAATTTTCATAGCAGTTACAAAAATTTGATGTACCTTGTCTCCCACAGGGATCAACTGTCCCCAGTTTCCCCTACCTATCTTGCTGTACGAGTTGACGTATGAAATTGCATATGCCTAACTTGAGCCGTGCACGTGTTCTTTTTAATAAAGTAGAATTGTACGATAAACGTCAATAAACTGCCAAAATTGACGTGGTCGGTCCAATTGAGGAACCGGTTCAATCCCGGCGACCTTCCCCTATACCTATACACATATATAAATTATTTTTCTTCTCATAATAATCGCTCCATATATCAATAAAAAAAATTACATTTTTTTTAATACTTTCTACAAAATTAAAGATTAGACGGTAGTCGTTCTTCCGTCATTTACTGAAATAACACGTCATATTTACCACAGAATAAGTCAGTGGTATGACTTAATTGTAACACTATGTAGTTATTATTGTAGCTCCATAATTTTAGCATCTGTTTTGTCGTTTCCCTTACGCTTGCACCAAATTCTCATCTGATTCGGGTGATTTATGGGCCACTATTCAAATTCATCCGAAATTAATTTAGTAAATCAAACGGCGGTTAAATCGAATTGTATCCGACAAGTTTGCGATGCAATCCTCGTTACGGCCCATTTTACCTCCGAAATTATACATTACCATTCCCGTGTGGCTCCAGATTGGGTGTGAAATCCCCAACCGTATTAAAATTAGATTCATCTCATCATGGTGGTGTTACAGAGAAAAAAGGATTTACATAACATCAAGGGACAAAAATAAACGAGGTACCGCTTTACGGCTTCCGGTTTTAAAAATACATTAAGTTTTATTCGTACAAGAAAATTGCGTTATTTGTCAAAATTTAAATAAACCGTGTGAAAGTCACATTTTTTTAGGCCAGAAATGCTATTTATAAACGGTGCACTCATCCATAAAAGCATTTTAAATTCAGAAGACACCCTCTACATATTTGGTGATGTATTTTTATGTCTATTTTTTACCAAGGCGGCTAATTTAAATATCTTTCTCAGTACATATTTATGTATTAATATTTATAATCAGGGACTTAAATCACAAATTTTGCTTTTGTGCTTTACGTTTGCACCCAAAAAGTTTTGTTTTGGAGTCAGAATTAAATAACGGTTAAAACTGGTTATAATTATATTATCATTAATATAATAAAACATCGAATATTCGAATATTCGATTATCCATTACATAATGTAATAATATGTAAATAACGAGGTAAATAATCATTGTTCGCTTTTAAATAAGACTTATTTGGGTATTTATTTTGTACTTTTCGTAATTCAGTGATGGAAGTAAAATATTTGTGATGATTTTTAAAGTCCATTTACATTCTTTTTTATGTTTCTAAGCAATCGTTGAGCCTCCGCTAAATTATAGACTGTGATATGTTCTAATTTGACCCTTACAGACGACGTATTTTAGAGTTTCAAACAGCCATATTGGATTTGCAAAAATGTGAAACATAATTAACATATCTTTATAACTAGCAGTTAGCCGCCCGTCCTAGGACGGAAATATTGTACCTATATCTTAAAGTTAAACTATTATTTTTTATAATACCGTGAGCTGCTAGTTAGACACTGTTATGTTACCCGTGAGTTAAAATTTACGGTTCATTAGACACAACTCAGTCGGTCAAATGAACCCGTAGTAGGTTACTGCGTTACTATATTCATGCGTTCCAGAGTCACAGAGTCACAGAGAGAGTCAGGCTGGACTTTTATATATATTTATTTGTGCATTTTATTTAGGATAGCAACGCGCCCGTCAGGTGTAAAAGCACAGTTCGCTTTGTTTAATAAAACTGTACACACAATCTATTAAAATCGCACTCTCTTTAAAAGCATTTTTAAATACAAAACAATATTTGTAGGAAATTTAGTTTTTGCACTCTATTCTATATTTTCAGCTTTTCCGGAAAATCGGTTTGATTTTCAAAAAATTTCACTAGACCAAAGTTGTAGCCCATAAAATTTGCTATCCGGAATGGGCCGTCGGTTTTTTTGTACAACCTTTCGTTTTAAAGATACAGCGGTTGCAAAGTCTAAGAAACAATTAAATTTTGTAAATTTTGTACATTTTTTTGTACAAACTGCTTTATAACTCTCAAACCATTGCCTGTAGACAAAAAATAAATAGAACTAATTTTGTAGAAAATTGTATGCTCTATTTGAAAGCTTTAAGGTATTTTACGATAAAATTTATATTTTCGGCTACAGAGTCTTATAAATGCAGAAGTGTAAAAAAATCAAGTAAGTGTTGATATCAGCTTAGCATTTGATTTTAGGAAAAAAATGTACTTGAATTTTTTTCTTAGAAAACGGTCCTCTATCACCACTTAAAATATTCGCGGTGATAACGGCGACACCCTGTATTTGTACGTATAACATCTTTTAATGTCAGTAAATTATATTCAGCAACCATTAGCCGACTAAAATTAAATCATGGCAACTTTCCTACCATCTGCATAAAATTGGAATAAACGAGAGCCCAGCATGCCCATGTGACGGGCAGTTTTACGGAGACCTAAATCATCTATTTTTTGCGTGTAGTCTAAATACAATTTACACAGAAATACTCTATAAAGATCTGGTATCGTTGGGGCTGCACCTCCCTGTTAACACAGTGTCGCTCCTATGTGTAATATCAAGGGACATTTGTGACGTTCTCGTCGTTTAAATTGTCGGTAATTTAAAATTTCTGTGGCCAATGAAGTAGATTCCAATGCCAAACAACAACAAAATATTTAAAATTCAAAGAAAATATACGATTATATCGGTAACAGGACAATTACCCGTGAACATAACCCCCGGACAATTACCTACCCCCCTTACAAATAACCCCCGGGCCAAAAAAAAAACCGGACAATTAACCCCCCGTGCAAAAAAATCCTGAAGGCTAACTCGAATTATTGGTAGATCAAATTACCGCAATGTAAAGTGATAAAGTTGAAAAAAAAAGAAATTAAGGCAGAATAACAATTTAATCTTCTTCGGGTGTTATCTTTCAACGCACAATTTTTCACTGTTATGGCTATCATGCAGCAATTTGGAATTACGTTAACATCGTAGGATTGGGATTAAAATAAGTAAACTTAAAAACATTATGGTAAAATATTTGTACTTAAATAAGTAACTTTCTTTGATAATTTCACTACAATATTTTCCTAGAATTATTCCTATACTACACGTATTTATGCACAAATTAATATCGCCAAATATTTTTGCAGTTCCATTGGGCCCTATCAAAGATAACACCCGAAGAAGATTATATTCTTACTGCCTTTAATATATTTTTTTTAATTGCAACTTTACACTGCGACCATTATATTTACCGATATTTCAATTAAGTGTTTTTTTGTACGGGGGGTTAATTTTCCGGTTTTTTTTTAGACGGGGGTTTTTACACGGGGGGTTATCGTTCGGTGGCTATTGTCCGGGGGCTATTTTATTGTCCAGGGGATTCTTGTTCTAGAACCGATTATATCATCGAAAACAGGTCAAAAATTAACAATATGCTTTTAATTCGCCTACTATAAAATTTCCATAGTGATTCATTTTAAGTAATACACAGTGTACAATGTATCAATCGTAGATATTTTAAAGTCAAATCAAAACTTAAGCTATATTAATTTACAAACTGTACCTAATAGCTGGAGTTGTCGAATTTACTCGAAATTCGATATTTTTCGCATTCGGTAAGCATAACACAAACTTGTTATAATTTACAGGAATTGTGGTTCTTAAAGATATCTCCTAATCTCAAGCATATCGTTTACAAAGAATTCGTCTCCTAAATTGCAAGTACATTGCGTTTTCGTTGTTTATATCGCTCTAGCGGGCATTAACGTTTTATAAGGCGGAAACCCTCTGCAACTCCGAACAAAGTTTCGTCTAATACAAGATCCTGCAGCTTTATTGCTATATAATAGCTTAGTTTCGATAAAGAAAAACCGTGTCAGAACTTGGGAAACAAATTCAGGGTGCAATAACCTCACTTTTAATATTGATATTTCAACACAGATTCTTTTTGTATAGATAAAACACATATCAACGTGAAAATTAAGTTTTCTGTTAAAGCAATTTTGTGGTACATGCATAATGTATGAGCATATATCCTGGATATTTGAAGCATAAATGATCATATTGTGATTTGAAAATTTAAATTGCAAATCGTTCTGTTTTATTGTGAACTACCCGTTTATCGCGGGATTCTAGTCGCGGTACAAACAAACTGAAAATAATTGGTGATTTTGTGTGGGGCTATGATGTATGAAAACGACATACTTTTAAACGAATTAGTCCCCTTCGATAAAATCAAATTATAGAGTGGTTTAAAGGTTTTTATATGTTTTCCACTGAATTCGTCCGATTTCATTCTTAAAAAAATTGTAAAATTCAAAAATAATAGGTAATTTTCGCATAAATAAACTTATTTAAACTATTTGTTCTTTTTTGACGAAAAATTGCTTTTTAAAGAAAATTTATAAGTTTTAGGAGACTATATTTGCTACAAATCTGCCTTCATTTCTAAAAAATTTGGTTACGTTCAAATAGGTGTTCGTTTAATTTTTTCATTGTAACATTAATTAATTAATTGATTAAAAACAAATAAATTGTTTTGGCAGAACAAGAGGATTGGAAGCTGTAAGATTTGATATAAAAAACAGGATCGCAAATACAAATAGGTTGAGAAACACTGCCTTACACATGTTTTTTCTGTAACATTTGAAAAGTTTTATAGTATATTTTTTAATAATTTTGTATAGTATGTTAGTTAATCCTGTGAATTTATGTTTTAAAATGCAGGACTTAATTTTTACGGTTTTTATTTAATAAAAAACTGTGTAGTTTTTAATTTTAAAATCACTAATTATGTGCACAATTAATTAAAAATTGTCTCTAGGCAATTTAAAGAAGTTTTTTTGTGTAATTTACTTACAAAGAATAATTTTTGTTTTGTTTTTAATTTAAATGTATTTATATTTGCTTTCAAACAATTTTGAAGTTTGTATAATAATTTGATTTCGTTCCAATATTTTGACCCAGTTATGACGCTAGAAAATATAATTTTTTTACATATTCTGAATAACATGAATTGATTCAGTTATGTTTTTTATTGAATGCAAGGTTTGCTAGTTGATTAATATACCTATTTAACGAAATCTAAACTAACAGCATTAATAAGTAATGAAAATGTAATTCTGAACATTGTAATGAGGAGTAATGTTGAGGAAAATATCTGTTGTTTATAGTTTTAAATAAATTTTATTATATTAATTACAAAAACCGCACAAAAGTTTGCAATGTCGTGTTTTAATTAAAAACATTATTAAATTTACCACGCCAACATAAATGTAATTACAACTAAATTAACAACTCTCTGATGAGCCATTTCTATTTCTATCTCGTTTGTTACAAATAATCTGCATGAAAACTGTATTTGTTGCAAAACTGTACCATTGCCTGCGCTCAACTTTTTACAAAAAGGTAGATCGATACGTAAAGAGGACAAACTTAGTAATTAATCTGCATATTATACGGGAACGAAGCGGAATGTTGTCAAGCCACACCTTTGCGTGAGAATATTAAACCCTTCACAGTTTAGGAGAAACAGCATAATATTTCATATTACACACACTGTAAGCTTAAAGAGGGTTAGTGCCGTGATGAATTTTGTAGTTAATCTCGGTTTGAATGTGCGATTTCCACACAAATGTCCTCTTAAACTTTGTTTTCTTAAAATTTAAGTAGTTTTAAGAAGAACAAATTATTCACATCTTGTAGAATTGTTGGACCAGTCTCTTTATCGGTAACAATTATATTTGTTTTTTATTTATCCACTGAATTCTGAAAAGCCTCTTGGTTTATCCTGTGTACCACAAAGCACAAATACAATCAATTTTGTTAATTCCTTTACATTCGTAAGATATTTCACCTTTAACATTGTTTATTAATATGAATAGATAAAAATCATCTTTTTATGAAGTAGGTATCTCTTAAAAAAATGCTAGTCCTGTTTCAAGACTGTCGTTTTTTGTCAAAGGCATTCGTAATTTTTTACCTCACGAATCAACGATCATCACTAGCAATGTTCTATATAAGGTGGTCCACTTTTTTGTAGCAGGACTGTAACAGCCGATACAAAAATTATTTTAAAGCAAATATTCCATATCAACATGTATCCATAAACGCTTCATTTTAAAGATACAGGGTGTTGAAATTTTCAAAAAAATAACGATAATTTTAAACTGTTTTCCAACCAGTAGATATATTTAAACCAAATTTGGCATAAAGCACCACCTTACAGGTTACCACATTCTATAAGAATGTCAAACCCCACAAGCAACCAGTGGCGGAGTTGTGGGGGGGTTCAGATTCAATAAATTTTATTTATTATTTTTATATATTTTACTATTCTCGCGAAAAATTTGCTTCGATCTAAAAATATCGAGATAAGCACAAAATTGCAAGTTGCAGAGTAAATGCCTAAAATGTGGATCATTAATTGTTAATTTAGCGAAACTTCTTTCCTCATTATTAGCATGTTCTGTTATTAAAATCGGTAATTACTTCTTTATTTCGAACATAAGCGATTTTTTTAGATCGAATTTATAAGCAAATTTTTCGCGAGAATAGTAAAATAAATCTAATTCCCTGCCAAACGGTGGCAGATACAAAGAAAAGTCAAGAGACACTTTTTATTTAGAATAAAATGCTCCACCCAAAAACAAGCTCGAGTTTAGATTTGAACAGGACCGTACTAGATTTTATAAAATTTATTGAAACTGAACCCCCACAACTCCGCCACTGGTTGTTTGTGGGGCTTGACATTCTCATTGAATGTGGTAACCTGTAAGGTGGTGCTTTATACTAAATTTGGTTTAAATATATGTACTGGTTGGAAAACGGTTTAAAATTATCGATATTTTTTCGAAAATTTCAACACATTGTATCTTTAAAATGAAGCGTTTATGGACCCATATTGATATAGAATATTCGCTTTAAAATAAGTATTTGTATCGACTGTTAAAGTCCTGCTATCAAAAAGTGGACCACCCTGTATAAATATAACACCGATTTTTCTGCAATCCTTGTTTCAAAACTTTGCCGTATTACCTATATTGCTAAACCAGCCATAAAGTCATAGTTTAAAATTAAAGCAAAAGTGTAAATAATATAAATAAGCGGGCCCTATGCACTACGCCATCTGTGGCCTGCCCGCCTGCCATTAAACTGGTCTGGTGACGGCAGGATTTTTAAATTATCTTCCGTAACTAAGTCCGGTTTAAAGGAGGTCCGCATCATCAGTTTCCGGAAAACCGGTCTTGAATCTGTAAAATGATATTTTAGTTGTAGAATAGCATGTTGCTTATGTTACATTTTTATTTTATTTTCGATGTAAGCTAAGCAACATCTTTAAGTAAGGTATTAAAATTAATTGCGGTTGCTTACTAGTTTTCAATATTTTTTTTTAAGGAGCTAAGACATTGTACTACTCATTTTTATGTTTAATTTTTATTAATATTCTGGTACAAAAGGCTTTTACACAATAGTAGGAAATCCTCTACTATTTACCAAGTAAAAATTGATTCAGTAAAATAATTTGTTTTCAAATATTAACCAATCCGCTCTACATCAATAACACAAATTAGACCGTATCGCAGTTTTAACGACTGCGTTTAACTTTTGATTTATTGATAAATTTTATAGTTTTGCCATCAAATTATACTGTTATATCTATCATAAATAATGTCTGAATAAATTAAATGTCTGATAGAAAATGTAACGCAGCTAGAAACTATGGGATTTGCTACTCAAATGTACTAAAATGTCATTGGTTTCACAGTATAACTAACATTAGCATCTCGATGTTTCTAAATTTGTAATTTAATTATATAGTATTACAGAAGCAAAGTTTTTAACAACCTTAATTCGTTAATTATTATTTAAATTATTTTTTTAACAATCATGAACTAGTAACCGTTTAAAGGAGTATTAATTTTTTTGTCATAATTTTGTACGATTTACGTATCATCCGTCCTTGGTCATTGTATTTGCTTAACTCAGTTGAAAATGTGTGCCGTACCTTCGGATTATAGAAAATAAACGACCGCTCATTTATTTTTTGCTGTTTAAAATCCCCTGTAATCGTTGAATATGGACTTTCATTGATACCGATAAAAATTTTCCAACACCTGCACACACAATTTATTGTATTGACTACTACACTCGGTAGACATCTGTAAGTACTTCCAAATTGAGCGTTGTAGATGGTTTAAGCCCTATATCCTCTAATAGCACCTGGTGTTCATTAAGCAAATCTTGTTAAAATTTAATCTTCGTTTGATGGAAAGTGTTCTGTAGGTAAAATGCTTTACTATTATCGGACATTAGACCATAATTTAATAGTTTTATGTTATATAATAATAATAATAATAATAATAATAATAATAATAATAATGTAATTTATTTTTAGCGATTTGCTAATTATGTTTACATTTTATTACATGTAGGTACATAAATATAAATATATAAAATTTAAAACTTTTCCTTTATATGACTACTGAGCTTACGTCTAAACCTTACAATATTAGTTTCACATTTTTAAGTTCACTTGATAAATAATTGTAAAATTTTAGTCCTTTATAAAAAAGAGAATTTTGAGTATAATTTCGTGTCCTGAATGGCAATTTTTACTTGTGTGTCGTTGAGATAAATGTCTGTACGCTGGTACATCTGAACAATTTATTTTCTAAATTGCTATTACATCGGAGTTATCTTCACATGTTGCAGCGCTAGATAAATGGTTAGCTTTGTGGAGACTTTTAAAAGCTCGACTGTGATTTTAAATGTACTTTTTTTCAAGTATTTGTTCAACTTAATGTTATTTTAATGAATAATGTGAGGTTTATTGTACAATTAAAAGCTGTATGTAATTATTGGCCCTTGTCTTGATGATTAAAAATAAATTATGTCACACAAGGCCAATTTTTTATGGATCCAGATTTTTCAGATTTGTCAATTTATGAGCCAAAACTTTGTTTAGAGTTGTAACGTTGATAATCTTTATGACATAGTGCGAAACATACAAGAATGGTAAATTATGTGCTTGAACGAAATTGCATGCAAATTTTGTTCTTGTATCAGATTTAACTTTTGCGGAGTGAGGCGACAAAGCTTAAAATTATGAGAACTAACATCGCGTTTGGTATCACTGTTTTCATAATAAACAGTTAGTGCATTCACTAAGAAGTGCCAACTTAGATAGTGGGAGGTCCATTTTCTTAAATCTAAATATACGCTATCGCATGATGATAAGATAAATAAACTTGAAATCTAAGTCTTTTGGTTTATCTTGAAACTCACTAAGGCCCCTTTTGTGTACTATAAAAAGTTATTTAATGTCATTTATCGTGCTGAAAGAATTCTTTTGGATGGAATAATAGCTTCGGTGCTGACAAACAAAAACGTTACTAAAAGTTCTTTCATAATCTTAAACTGACATTTGAAGCTGTTAGTGCTTTAGAAACTCAAAGATGAAATTAATTTTAACTTTGAAATTTACTTTAAAGACGATGAGTTTTCCATACGCACTTGTTAAAATTCGTGTTATAATTTGAAAAAATTAATTTCGCTTTTATTAATAGAAATGTACACATTATGAAGTAATCTTTAACCATTTTAAGCAGCATGTGATATAATAAAGTATTAATAGTGTATTTTACAAAACCAAGAAGGATTAAAGGTCAAATATACATTTTTTATGCAGTGATTCTTTAGCAGAAACAATGACATCTCTAGATTTGGAGTTTTATTTTGCTTTTTTTGTAATTTCCTTGACGGGGCCATTAAATTTGCTAACGACTGATATAAATTTAGGCATTTAAGCTCTAGCACACTTCGTCATTAAACGATCACAATTTCCAATCTTAGAAACAAACTTTTGTCTAACTATTATCCCGCAAGACACCATTACATCACACAACTTGTTATTAAACTATAAGTTTTAGACCAGGTTTGTACTTAAGACGTTAGTAGAACTTGCCATTTCATTTTGGCTGTGAAACACTACTAAAACTCTGTAATATGCGAATGATACAAACACGTGTGCGGAATATGAAGACATCTAAGAATTAATACACGAAAATTTGTACGTTAATACAAGGACAGAATATGTATTATGATTTTTTTACGTAGTAACTGGGAAAGTTTGTTTAACTTAATTTGCAATGTTTTGCATTTATTTATTAGCCTTTTTAGACCTAAAATTGCGTCAAAACTTGTAGCTACCTGAAATATCTGAAATTTTAAATTTTTTTCTAAATTATTACTTTCAAAAAAATTGCTTTTCTGGTCACCGAATTTAAAGAATTTTTTTAACAGCTAATGTTGTTCTCATACACTTGCCTTTTTTAAGGACTTTTTTTTTAAACTCCAATTTACAAGCAATCTGCCCAAGGGCAATGAGCTCTCGTTGTGACTTGTTTGACATTTGTAGCCTAGCTCCTGTGAACGTTGCTACCTAAATATAGTTTTTTATAGTTACGTCTTATGTTATAATTATAATCTATTACTCTATACTACTCTATAGTACTGGTTAAATCTGGTCAAAATCTGTTTATTAAGTCTGAGGGTGACCACCTCTTAAGCCGTTTTGCTTTATCGCACTGCACAAATACCTGACTGGCTAGCACATTGGGGTGCACTGCAACCCTATCACGATATTTTTTGCTGAACTGCACAATCAATTCCTTAATTGAGGTAATTGGAATGTCCCGTTGGATGACGCCGTTGGGTATGTAGTACGGGGCATTGACGATGGCGCGTAGTACCTTATTTTGGAACCTTTGCAGTATTTCGATGTTTGATTGGCTGGCGGCACCCCAGAGTTGTATACCGTATGACCATATGGCTTAAGGATGGATTTGTACAGTAGTATCTTATTGTCTAAAGACAGTTGCAATTTACGCCCAATAAGCCAGTGCATACTGCCAAAGTTCAGCCCTAGTTGTTTACGTTTGGTAAAGATATGTTTCCTCCAGGTGAGCCGTCTGTCCAAGTGCATGCCAAGATATTTGACATCATCAGCTTGGGGGAGTTGGCAGTTATTAATTTGGACTGGTGGGCACGTTTCTTTCCTCATGGTGAATGTAACGTGCCTAGACTTTGACTCATTTACTTTAATTCGCCACATTTTTAGCCAGTCTTGTATTTTGTTTAAGCTGCTGTTCTGCAAGTTCCACGTGGCCGATGTTGGATCGATATTTGATGCGAGGATAGCTGTGTCGTCCGTGAATGTTGCTGTAGTTGTCAATCTTGTCGTAGGCAAGTCTGCTGTATATATAAGGTACAACACAGGACCAAGAACACTTCCCTGCGGAACACCCGAATTGATGGGAAAACGATCGGAGTAGTTGTTATGTTTTATGTGAGGAAGTGTCTTATGGTGAGGTACGACTGAAGGAGTTGAAAGTGGGGGAGTGGTAAATACATCTTCAGTTTGTAGTGAAGGCCTGTGTGCCACACTTTGTCGAACGCCTGTGCTATATCCAAGAATGCCGCTGAGCAGTATCTTTTTGCATTAAGGTCACCATTTATTTTGTTTACCAGCCTATGGACTTGTTCTATAGTGCCGTGCTTATTGCGGAACCCAAACTGGTGTTGTGGTAAAATTTTCCTTTCGTCCGAAACTAGTTTTAACCTTTTAATGTAATATTTTTCAAGGACCTTAGACAGGATTGGCAGCAAGCTTATCGGCCTGTACGAGGCAGGTTCTTTTGGTTTTTTCCCTGGTTTAAGGATTAGTATGATTTGAGCCGCTTTCGAATTGCTAGGGAAATAGTTTGTTCGAAGTAGCTAGGTACTTAAAAGTTTTGCAAATGCATCTTTTGGTCCTAAAATATGGCGAGTTTATTTTATCTGAAACAAATTGTTAATAACTGTTTCATCTTCAGTTTTATATGAAAAGATTGCTTCTATTTTTACTGGGACAGTTTTTGTATAACAGCAATAAATATGCCTTTAAATGCGTTGTAAATTGAAGACGCTCTTAGGCAACGCATTTTATAGAAGTTTAACAAATTTGTTTATCGTATTCTAGAAAAATTCGCAAACTGAGTCGGGCTTAGATAAAAGTTTCAGAATTTAAATGGTCGGAATAAACCGCTCAACTTCGTTCATTGTCATAATACAATAACTGCAAATACGGTATTGGATTTTCATAAATCCTCTCTGTTTTTCAAGTAGGGATGTTATCACAACTATAAAAGAACAAGAAGAATGCATTATCGCTCGACGTTCCTTCTTGGTTTATGTTTCTATAGCGACGTTACAATGATGGCTTACGTTAACATATTTGACTTTTTTGTTGGCTGAAAATAGCAAATACGCCAAACATAATTTAACAGTTTTTGTTCGGTTTATATTATACACGTTTCTAGACGCATGCACGACAAATACATAGTGATATATTATGATGTCTGGGACAAGATGACTTCATGTTACATTTCTTCTGTATGTAATGTGTCTATTAAAATCAGAGCAATATCAAAATGTTAATGCATACCTACATCTCTCGTGGATGATTTAATATTGTTTAATCATTATTAATAAAATTGTGTAATGGTATCAAGTTTTTGAAATATTGGCTTTAAATTAATGGTTCGAACCGTCGGTCTGTCCAATTTAAATGATAATTTAGGTGTACTTTCGTGGAGAGAGAATATGCAGAGCTTCCGTATACAGCGTCATTCAAAAAGTCTGCGACGCAGGAAAAGTTTTTTTATTATCGATTTATCAGAAAATTTTATTCAAGATAAAAGTCGGTGCATGGACTAAAGCTATTTTTAAGATGAAAAATTATAATAAAAATACAATAAAAATTATAGCACGCAAGATTTTAGCGATTTTAGAGAGAGAGTAGAGTGCCCTTATTTTAAGAGTTATAGCAAATTTTATATAAAAAGTTGTTTAGAAATCAAAAATATGTCTTATAAAATTCGACATTAAATTTAAATTTTTATTTTTATAGCTATTTTGGATATTCGTTTTCTAAAATCACTTATTGTGTGAGATGAATTTTTGTTGAACTTTGTTTTACCTTAACAATTAGTTCTTAGTCATGCCCCAACTTTTATCAGGCATAATGGTTTTTGAGGAATCGATAATAAAAAACTTTTCCAATTGTGCATACCTTTTGAATGTTAAAATTACTACTTACAAAAATAAAAAATGGACATTTAGCACAAAATTTTGTAATTGGTTTATTTTTGTAATAATTCTAACCCACTTGTTTCTATGAACTTTTTTGTACCTGTTAAAATAAGGGCACCTTAGTCCTTCGAATATAATATAATATGCGCTAGTGTACTATGAATCAGCATTAAACTCTTTTTCATCTTGAAATTAGTTTTAAGATATGCACCAACCTTAAAAAGTGTTACGTACAATTAAACTAAAAGTCATAGTTATAATCCGTCTCTTCTACCATAACCGTGTAGGGCAGGTGTGGAAACTTTTTTATGTGGGCGTGTCAAATTTTGCAGATATTATTTATCGAGTTTGTGAAGTGCCGGACCGTTTTTAATGGAGAAAAAATGTATTAATGAGATTTTTGCTTGTGTAGGTACATTAGATGCCAAATCTTCGACTTTTTTAAATTCCATATCACATTTAGATCGTTTTGAGAAAATTGACTTTAAAGTTTTTGTTTTTATCACTGTTAAGAAGAAATATTTATGCGTTTAAATTTTATGAACAAGCTTTTAACCTGATACATTATGCAAATGCAAAATTTAAAATTATGTTTTATTGAAATTTTAAGTTACTGCCAATTTTTAAATGGATATGGAACAACCTACTAAACTGATCATTTTTTTTGTTTGTTGTTTGTTCTATGTGTATGGTAATTTTATAGTATTTAGATAAAGAGTTAAGTTAATTTAGATAACAATAGTTTTAATCTTTTAATAAGGATAACCAAATTGCAATGATGAAAATTTAGCTTTAATAATTCAAATTAAACGACTCCTATCCGAAACAGTGGATGCAGCTAGCAATTAACTATTATATTAACAAAATAACAGAAAACCTTTCACTTTTTTTAAATTATTGCTTAGGCGTCTTGTACAAGTTAACTTTAAAAAAAATTACATATAGAAAATAAAATTATCAAGATACTATTTAATATAAATTATTTAAAATGTACCATAAATGTGTATAATTTATAGTAATAATTTATAGTTTAAAAAGTTAAGTAAAAATCGAACTAGATCAACTTATTTACAAAATAATAAAAAATACACAAAACTGGAAGTTATAATGAAAAAACTATTCCTTGCAAGAATACCAAACACGAGTTACTCATGCCCGGTTTCTCCGACACATCTCAAGATCGAACTTATATAAGCCCGCCTTATATTTAAGACCGTCTCAAGATACCAATGCGTTGCACAGAAAACATATTCCGGAATCTGTTAGACATCTCAGCTAAGTTAGAACTCGGTTTGGCAACGTTGCAAGAAGTCGGCACATTTTAGCGGCAGATTGAAATGGCTAATTTTCATTGGCCATTTATACATCACAGCTGTTAAAACGGCTCCCTGTGACATCTTGTTGTTGCTATCAGCTGTTAGTCACATATAAAGTTACAGTTCGGTGTTTATTATTTTATTTTGTGTTGAAATGGCGGAAAAAAAAGAATAAATTATACCATGGAGGAAAAACAATTATTAGTTAGCTTGGTGGAAGAAAATAAAATAAATAGATTATGTATACAGGGTGTTTGAAATTCAAGTTTAAGCATGGGGTTCTCGCTTATTATAATAGCTAGAGTAAAGGTTTAAATTTGGCAAAGTTGCTAAATTTGGTGCTCATTAATAATCCAAAGAGAAATTGGAAATATCTCAAACGGAGTCCGAGAAAATTAGGAAAAACTGGAAAATACGATTTTTGAAAAACGTCTATAACTCCTTTGGAGTATGAAATATTTTAAATGTGTAAAGACATTGCCCAAGCAACTTTTTAAGCCGAATCGGATGGTAGTCACAAATTTTTCTTAGATCAATTCGTTTTTATTTTATGACAACCAACTTTGTTTTTGCTTATGGGCGCAAGTTTTGCTATTTACATTATCAAATAGCATTTATTTTTCTAAATCCATTGATGTATCACACATGGTATTTTACTTTTTCTTTTATTGTCAAATTTCAAAAAATACGTTTTAAACAATAACCATTATAAATCAGGTTGGCCGGTCATTGTAGTTTATGCTGTTTCCATGACAACCGATCAACAATCTAAAAGTTTTAAAGGCCTGTTAGTCCTAAAAATGAACTTTAATAACGAAGAAAAACGCGATATGCTGCCCATCACAAAAAACAAAGTTGGTTGTCTAAAACAAAAACGAATCGACCTAGGAAAAATTTGTGACCACCATCCGATTCGGCTTAAAAAGTTGCTTGGGCAACTTTTTTACACATTTAAAATATTTCAAACTCCAAAGGAGTTATAAACGATTTTTAAAAATCGTATTTTCCAGTTTTTCCTAATTTCCTCGGATACTGTTTGAGATATTTCCAATTTCTCTTTGGATTAATAATGAGCACCAAATTTAGCAACTTTGCCAAATTTAAACCTATACTCTAGCTATTATAATACGCGAGATCCCCATGCTTAAACTCGAATTTCAAACACCCTGTATACTCCAATTGAGGCTCAATTTGATCTTAGATCACAATAACTGTCTCTTTTGTGAGGCGAAAACGCATAAAAAAACGATCGAATTCGAAATCCGTAAATGGATTTGCGCGAACAAATCGCCTTCGAGGAATTACAGGGTCGTACAAGTCATCATCTGCATCATCTATCATATTTATAAAGTCAATATCCATATTTAAACTTAAACCACAATTTAAACAAACATTTAACTACAAAAAAAGCAAATACAAGATAATTTTAGGTTATGTACTCCAGCTCAAGTTCTAGTAAACAGCGACTCAAGATGTGGGCTCAGCTCAAGTCGAATATGTTCTTAAAATTGCTTGGTGCAACACTTTATACCGTTAAGGCGAACTTAAGATTCAGCTAGATCTTAAGATGTGTCGGAGAAACCGGGCATCAGTGTTTTTATTTACACCCTGTTCTTTCTAACATTGGCCTAAATATCCTATTACTTCATGTTTACAAACTTTTAAGGGTGCGAGCTGGTGCTGACTGACGCAAAAAAATCATATTTGTAGTTACTTTTTTGTGCAAAAACAAAATTTTTCTTGTATATTGTAACAATTAAAAAGAAAATTTGAATAATTTGTTAGCATATAAAATTATATCACCTGTAAATCGTATAAGTGCCAGCAAAATTTTCGTACGTGTCACATCTGGCACGTGTGCCATAGGTTCGCCATGTCTGTTGTAGGGTTTGAAGGTGTACGAAAATTTTTCACCCCCGTTTGTACCTTGCTAGTCTTTCCGCTTGTCTTCATGTTAGTTTTTTCCCCTTAAGTATCTTGACTTTCTCCCCATTCCAGGCCTCCTTCTTTTTTTTTATCCACACGTCCTTTTGATATTTGTTCCACTACTTTATTCTTGTGAGATGACCCATCCACATAAACTAACTCTTTTTAATTTTGCTTCCATAGAATCAACTTTGAAACAACCTTGTATAACGTTATTGTTAATTCTGTCTTTTCTAGTTACATCTCCAGCTGCTCTTCCATATTTCATTTCAGTTGCTTGTACCTTCTTTTAGTTCTATATTCTATATTTGGCACCCAAGTTTTACTACCCCAAATCGGTCAATAGTCAAAATTTAATTCTTCGAAAGCACTCCAGTGCAGTCATTAAAATGGACTATCGTTGGCACAAAATAACTGTTAATCCCCCAACGTGGAAGCATCATTTTCCGCTAAAGATTTTCGCGCATGATAATAAATTACATTATAATCAACCTGTTTGAGTTAACAACCAAACTTCATGCCACAACGCTGCATGAAACCACAAGCTTACAAACTAGACCGCCCAGCATTGTTGAAATCAATCACGCCTTGCCAAAACATGCACGAGAATTCGTGACCTAACCGAGCGGCACTGAATGGCGTGCAGCTGCATTTAAAATACAATTGAATTATCGGCGACAATAGGCGAGGCGTTGCAAAATATCACTGACATTTTTCATTCGAAAATGTAAGTGGTTAGGGCAGCTGATTTAAAGAAGAATTACTTGGGAAATATCAGAACCTCTTCGACTAATTCTGGAATAAGAAATTGATCATTTTGTTTTGTATTTTCGTGCGATTTTTTTATTGGGATTAATTTCGCGCTTGTGCTGGCAACACTTATAAATGGGACTATTTTGCTCGATTTAGTAGCCTTAATATCCTGTTAGAGTATAATTTATTTAATAAGAATCTAAGACTCTTTGAAAGTGTAAAAAAAGAATTTGGAAAACTCTGACAGATTGGTAAAATTTTTTAGCCGATTTCTTCATATACTTTTGGTTATATGCGTTGATCAGGATTGTAAAAAACATACTAGCTTGGAATACTTACTTACATACGGCTGTAAATGAAGTGTGGTACACCCCTTTTTTTTCTTTAGTTTTGATTTCAGATAAATCAAATTTCAGGCATATGATATGTGCAAAAAACCGGGCTTTTTGAGCACATCAGCACATGCACACATTTGTTTCACTTCCAGTTTCACCGGAAATGACCTCAACTTTGTTATTTTAAATGGTAAATTTTTAATTTTTGAAAGAGAAAGCGATTTTGGATGCATAGTATAACTGCACTATTTTGGTTAATTCTCATAACCTCAAAAAATTTTTGAAACAAAATTTAATTTTTTATTAAGGGTGCCGTGATTTAAGATAAAAAAGGTTTAATGAAAAGTCAGAGCACTAGATTACAGCGACTTTTGAAATATTCGCTAGATTGAAGTGCCATTATTTTAAGAGATACAAAAAAAAATGAGGGGAAAAAGCTATTTAAAATCCAAAAATAAGATTATGAAATAATTTAAATTTGTTTAATTCTCTAATGTACCTACTCATATTTACAATTTATTGTGCATATGAAATAAATTGTGAATTTAATTACAAGTGGATCATGGACAGTACAGAACGTAGAAAATAAAACAATACAGACATCTAAACTTTCGCAGTTGATGTCATTGTGTGTGATAAGGTGTAAATTTTTAAAAAATCATTCTGTTAATTTGCAGCATTTATTTTTAATGAAAGATATCCTAACAAAAATGTTTCATTTAGTACAATTAGAAGATTACAGTTTATTTTCTTTTTGAATAAAATTGGAATTTGACTGTCAAAATTTAAATCTAGCCTTATTTTTAGATTCTAAATAACTTTTTTGTATAAATATTTTTTGTATCTCTTAAAATAAGAGCACTTTACTTTTGCGAACATTTCGAAAATCGTTAAAATCTAGAGTCCTTTGACTTTTTATTGATTTTTTTTTTATAGCTTAATATTAGTCTTAGAATCTTAGACCATAATTTAAATTTTATGAGGAATGAAATTTTCTGAGAAATCAACAATTAATGTGAATGATATTAGGGTGTCCTAAATTAGAGCTAAAATATTCATTTTGCCTTAATTTAACCCCATCGTCTTGACGCTAAAAATTTGGTTAACAGACGGAGGCTTGACAAATGTTAATAGGATGTTTGCCTAATGAAAATGCTACTTAATAAATAAATGTAGTTGTTTATCTAGTGCAATCAGCAAATAAAAAAAGTTGCGTATATTTCTAGAGACATGTAGCAGCCAGCCCACGAGTTTATAAGTTTTAGTTTTCATTTCTGAATCTGTATCTCAATTATGTGAACACCTTTAACCCACATTGTTGTTCTCGTTTGTTTTCTTATTTTTGTTCATGTAGTTCACAGAAAATCGCCCAGCTCAATTATTTTTATAAAATGTAATGAGACAATAAAATGAAATAGATCCTTTCGAATTATCGTAATTTCAATTTTAGTGGCTTGGTTTGTTAAATCGCGTATATAGGTCGACGAAGCATTTCGAGTCATCAAAAACGGATAAAACACAGCAACAATTTAGGCTGTTCTATATCAGAAGCTTAATCCTGAGCCTAGTCTGGTACGAACAGTAGTTATTAGGAAGAAAGAAAAACTGCGGTATAAATAGGTCAAAAAACAAACTCATCCAAAAAGATAATTCAAAAACACGCTGTAATTTCCATAATAATGCAACTTTTCTAAACTGAGTTTACTGTTATAAAATATTTAGGAAATGGTTCCCGGTTGTTTTCCAAAGTATTTTATAATGTTAATATAAAACTGTTTAGCCGTCTTTCAGATAAGCGAGGCTGTTATGTACATTGATGTTGCTCGAAATTCAAAGTTTATACAAGTTTTTCTTTCCACGTTGGGCGAATACAAATGTTAGTAGTGGCGTCGCATGGCTTACTTTGTTATGGCGCCAAGACCGGGCTTAATGACGTCATCTACCAAGGCGACTTCCGAAAAGCACGTATTTATCCTATCGAGGGCTATATTTTCAGGTTATTTCCTAGCACACATCTACGTCAGTTTCGTATTCGACGCGAATATTGCTTTTTGATTTCTTTCAAATACGCTTAGAACTCCCGTATGACTTTTTAGTAGCGCTTTAGCTAGCCAGTTTAAATATTATTAACACTTGTCGACTTTTACAACTTTTTTATACAGCACATAATATTTAATATCATGTATACAGCAAAATTAAAGGCGACGCTTGGGATCCCGCTTAGTTAGAGACAGACCATAAGTTAAAATGGAAAAAGCTGCAAAATTTTATAGAGATTTACAATATTTAAACAAATTTTTGATGTTTGACCATTGTCATAAAAAAAACAAAAATACCCTAAAAGTTCTTTTTTCGTTTTTTTGACTAAATTTTTAAATACTAATATTTCATCCTTTAAGTACAGGGTGCGTTTTATGTTCCAGGCCGATTTTGTTTGGCCGCCATTTTAATTTGGCTGTCATTTAACAGTTCATATTTGACCGGCGTGTAGAGTGGGCGATAACAATTTATTATGGAACATCTATGTCCGCAACAACGTGTTGAAGTTATTAAAACATTTTTTTAAAAATAATTGTTCAATTGTAAATACGCGAAGAAAACTGCCTGATTTTTTTGGTGTTAATCATGTGCCAAGCAAGTCAACCATTCAGCGTGTAATAAATAATTTTGAAACTTTGTATACACTGGGAGATAAAGCCAAAGACTGTATGGTGCGCCATTTGGGCCGGTGGCATCATTGGACCATATTTTTTTGAGGATGCTAGAGGCAATGCTGTAACAGTAACTGGTGATCGCTATCGTGACATGTTGGTAAACTTTCTTATGCCCGAATTGGATCGATTGGGCCTACAGCACATGTGGTTTCAACAGGACGGTGCCACATCACACACATCTCGTGCTACGATGCAAATTTTGCGAGAAACTTTCCCCTT
Source organism: Elmis aenea (assembly GCA_947652605.1). Lineage (NCBI taxonomy): Eukaryota > Metazoa > Arthropoda > Insecta > Coleoptera > Elmidae > Elmis > Elmis aenea. Next base: position 60,320,618 of record OX393576.1, read on the forward strand.
CCGAATAATGTCAAAAAGTGGTGATATCGACTGGCCTCCACGATCCCCTGATTTGACCGCCCCCGATTATTTTCTATGGGGGTACTTGAAGGGAAAGGTGTACACCAGCGGTGGGCAAACCGCGGCCCGCGGGCCGTATGCGGCCCTTGGTAGTTTTACATGCGGCCCTCCATGAATTACTATATTAGTAAAAATGTCTATAATATGTATGTATAGCTTTTTTTATACCTTAATTTTTTATCGCTCCCAACTTACACATAATTAATAAGTTGTTATTATAATAATTTTTTTTAGTGCGGCCCTTCTAGTCACACTGTTTGCGCAAACTGGCCCTCTTTAAGAAAAGTTTGCCCACCGCTGGTGTACACCAACAAACCAACCACAATCCCGATGCTTAAGGACAACATTCGAAAAGAAATTGCTGAAATAACACCAGAAGTCTGCGAAAATGTTATGAAAAATATGCTCGAAAGAGCTCGCGTTTGCGCCACGGCCAGAGGCGGCCACCTGACCAACATTATATTCCATACATAATGTTAAAGACCATATAATCAATCAATAAAATATAAATTATAAAATTGTGCTTCTTTTAAAAGTTATTCAAAAAACACATCGGCCTGGAACATAAAACGCACCCTGTACTTGTATCTAATGTAAGGGAAATTGTACATTACAGTTTTTGGTAGTTATCTGTAATTTAAAAAAAAAAACAAATCTTACTGGTAAATACCGTTTATACCAGTACTAAATAGGGACCTTAGAAAAAAAAATATGACAAAAAACTTATTTAATTACTTACGATCAAAGACTGAGAGCGGATCGTAAACGAAAACGTTAAACGAAATTAACCGAAATTTTTGTAAAAACGAAAAAAAATATTATTTTTCATTTAAGATCGAAAACAAAATGTATTATTTCTATTACCGGTTTTAACCGTTCTTATCACTACTTAATTTTTATTGAAATAAGTGAGCTTTACTTTTCTCCATATAGGTACAGTTATGTATTAACAACTTTATTGTTTTTACTTGTAATTTCGTGCAACACAAGTAACGGTACAGATATTATCTTTGTCTAATTTGGTCATTGGATCATCAATAAATAATATACACTTAATTGGACAACGAAAGGGCGGGTAATAATCACGTCAGTTTTAAATGTTTTAATAGTTTACAAATATAACATTTGACGTTGATGATACCTTTCTATTTTTTGTACAAATTACACTAAATATACGAAAATAATTTTCACACTTTGTAGTAATTCGCTTTGAATTGATTCTTAATAAGGATCAAAGCCGTTTACAATTATCCGGGTAACAACGATTGCTAAGAAAGAAAAAGGAGAATGTAATAATAGATTTTAATTTTTATCACAAACGTTTTATATCTCACTTATTACCAAAAGTACAAAATAATTACGCCAAATTTTGTTTCATTTAAAGGTGTACTTAGCTGATTTACATATTAATACATACGAAGTATTTACAATCTGAATAATCTGAATCGAATATTAGTGGTTTTATCAGGTTGGTAATTCTACTCTGACATTTTGACATTTGGCGATCGTTTTTAAAAAAAATGCTGAATCTCTGCAGTTTGTAAGACGTAAGACACAAAAAATTATTTTAGGTGGAGAAAGATTACTACCAGAATACAAAATCATTTAAAAATTGTTTAAAATCATTTTATAAACCTTATTATGGTTATTTAAATCAGAGGGATAATGCTTTTCAAGAAATGGCTGAAATTGACTGGATCCTTTTAAATGAAATCCCTGTTTGGTCCAAAATAGAGCGAATTGTAACTTTCCTTCTTAATAAAATAAATTTACAAATAAAATACGATGATCTTTTTGATGAAATTTGTTGCGTCAAAATTTTTGTTACTACTACATGAGTGGCAGCAAAGTTTAATAACGGTTGAACAAAAATGGGTTGCAATATTTCAAAATATTTCTGAAAATTAAGTACCTTTTGAAAACCTGTCGCTAATTGTTGAATTTTGTTTATGTTTTCCGGGTTCAAACGCTGCTACTGAGTCTTTTCTGTCATTAACAATTTTTGTAAACATAAAAAAATCAATTTAATGTCGAAACTAGCTAGGCAAGCTTGCATTTACACCAAATGTAATTATAATATGAACTGCCGAGAATTTTATGATTAGGTACATAAAACATAAAAAAGATTTGTTAAAACTAATATTTGTGTTGCTTGTAAAAACAATTATATTTAATTTTTGTTATTGACATGAAAATGCTTTTATTTTCTTAGTTTTTGTACATTTTTATTAAATAGGTTATCCATTAATCTCCAATTGTCCTTTTAATTCCAGATATAAACTTTAAAAGGTGATTTTTTGTTGGTTTTTTTATTCCGGAAAAATTCAATGTCATTTTGGTTTTCGCCAAGTAGCTCTGTTTAACACTAACATATATATTAATGTTCTCTTCTTCCATTCAATGGAACTGTGACTAATTAACGACAACCATAACAAAAATTATATATTTTCATATATACAATAGAGCACGTTTACATGTCGGTGTTCGAACGGCTGCTCTTTATCTCTGTCTCTGTAATACTAACTAGCCTAACGCTAACATAAAATCACATGGTATCAATGCATGCATAATAGTTCCGCTCAGCACTGGCAGAGGCCGCTACATACACCCCGCCTTGAAAGGCTGTGGCTTTCAAATGAACAAATATCAAAACAATAAATGACAAAGTAAATTAACAAATGCAAAGGAAAAACAACAATAAGTACATGCAACAATTACGATAAGGCGATCACTCGCGAACTTTCACTTCCATTACACTCACGTGGGTAGCGGACATAGTTGCGATACCGCTCGGCGAGTAGTGTCTGTGGAGGTACGAATTGTCACTACGCGAACGTGACCATCTGGTCCTGGGTGAAGTTGGACTACTCTGGCCATCTTCCAATGGAATGATGGCAAGTTGTTTTCTTTAATTAGCACCAAAGTGCCCAATTTGATATCTTCTAGCGATGGTTTTGCTTTATAACGATTCTGGAGTTCAGTGAGATATTCTGTCGACCAGTGTTTCCAGAAGTGCTGTTTCAGTTGTTGTATTTTTTGATAAATCGACAATCTATTTTCAACAATATGTGTGACATCAGGGTCTGCCACTGATGTTAGAGTCTTACCGATGAGGAAGTGAGCAGGTGTAAGAGGTTCTAGGTCATTTGGATTAGACGACATTGGAGATAAGGGACGGGAATTTAAAATTGCTTCAATTTGAACTAAAAGAGTGTAAAATTCCTCGTAAACTAAATTAGTATTTCCCAATATTCTTTTTAGATGATATTTTACGCGTTTGACCCCTGCTTCCCAAATGCCTCCGAAATGAGGCGAATAAGGCGGAATGAATTTCCAAATAATGCCTTCATTCTGAGTTAATTCAGCTAATGAATTTTGATTGTTAGTTATGAATTTACCAAGTTCAGCAAGTTCGTTCTTTGCTCCAACAAAATTGGTGCCATTATCGGAACGAAGCTCGCATGGTTTGCCCCGTCTCGACACAAATCGTCTTAAGGCAGCGATAAAATTTTCTTTAGTTAAATCCGATACCAATTCCAAATGAATTGCTTTGGTGGTAAAACAAACGAATAAACCAATGTAACATTTCAATGTTTTGGCATTCCTACCTTTACGTTCCTTTATTGAAAAGGGTCCGGCATAATCTACGCCAGTTATTGCGAATGGTAAAGATGGAGTAACGCGTTCTTTTGGCAAATCTCCTATTTTGGGAGTTAAAGTTTTAGGTTTTGCTCGAAAGCAATTAATGCAATTGTGAACAACTTGACGAGATATGTTTCTCCCTGAAATTGGCCAAAACTTTTCGCGAACTGAATACAATAGTTGCTGTGGACCAGCATGTTTTAACTTTAAATGTTCGTGCTCGAACAACAATTTAGTGAAGTGATGATTTGCAGGTATAAGTATGGGATGCTTTTGCTCAAAATACAAATTAGAATGAGTAAGTCGTCCACCTACACGAATTATATTTTTAATGTCAACAAAGGGGCTTAAGCAAATGATTTTGCTATCCCTTTGCAAGGGTTTATTATCCCTTAATAAACGATATTCTCGAGGGAATGATTGCTTTTGAACAATTTTGACTATAGCAACTAATGACAAGTTTAATTCGTCCATGGTAAGAGGACCAAATATGCGATTTTGCTTAGTTTGCTTGCAATTGTTGACAAACCGATAACAATAGGCAACGCAACGAAGTAGTTTATTGTAATTCGAATAATTATGTATGTGCAACGGATCAACGAATGGTGTAAGAACGAATGAGTAATTATTTGATTTTAATTCTGGCAAGTCATGAACTATTTCAAAATTTGGATAATCTAATTCCGATGCTTGTTGATGTAACCATTCAGGACCATGCCACCATAAGTAACATCCATTTAGCGAGCTTGGGTTTACGCCACGCGACAACAAGTCTGCGGGATTTTCTTTTGATTTGACATAATGCCAATCTGTACTGTTTGTTAACGATTGGATTTTTGATGCTCTGTTTGCGACAAATGTTTTTAACAAATTTGTTGAAGTACGAATCCAACTGAGAACGATAGTCGAGTCGCACCAAAATTTGACCGAATCCAACTTCAAAGTGAGCGAATTCTCAATATTTTTTGTTAATTTGGCTAGAATTAGAGCTCCACTTAGCTCCAAACGAGGAATGCTTATATGTTTGATAGGTGCCACCTTGCTTTTAGCACTAATTAAATGAACATGAATTTGACCGTTTGCATCAAATGATTTGACATACACACATGCGCCGTAAGCTTGCTCAGACGCATCACAAAAACCATGCAATTCAATTCTTATTGGGTTATCACAAGTTACACGTCGTTGTATTTCGAGATTGTTTAACTGGAGTAATTCGTTGTGAAATTTAATCCAACTATTATGAATGTCTGACGGAAGCGATTCATCCCAAGAAATATGTTCCATCCAAAGACGTTGTAATATGATTTTAGCTGTTATGGTACAAGCTCCCAATAACCCAAGAGGATCGAAGATTTGAGCAATACAAGAAAGAATCGATCTTTTTGTAATTTGTTTTGGTAAACTATATATATTGATTTTATAAGTTAAAGTATCATCTGTTGAAACCCAAAGAAGACCAAGTGTTTTACAGTTTTCAACAGAACTAATAATTAACCTTTCAATTGAGTTTTGTGTGTTCGAAATATTGTTAACGATGTTATTGCAATTCGACGTCCATTTTCTTAGTTCAAAACAACCTTGCTTAAGAATTGTATCAATTTGACGACAAACATTAATTGCATTTTCAATGCTGTCGAATCCAGTTAGCAGATCATCAACATAAAAATCATTTTGAATTATGGTAGAAGCTTCAGGAAAACTTGTAAGGTTTTCCGAGGCTAGCTGTTTAAGGCAACGAATGGCTAAAAATGGGGCAGATGTTGTGCCATAGGTGACAGTATTGAGTTCATACACAGACGGATCTTTTTCGTCCGTTTTTTGCCACAGGATACATTGAGTTAATCTGTCAGATGGTTGTACTAAAATTTGACGATACATCTTTGCAATGTCTGCAGAAACAACGAATTTGCGCTGACGAAATCGAATCAAGATCGAAAAGAGATCATTTTGCAATGGAGGTCCAGGCATTTGAAGATCATTCAACGAAACACCTGTCGAAGTTGGACTTGAGCCATCGAAAACTACTCGCAACTTAGTAGTCTGGCTGCTTTGTTTATATACACCATGGTGTGGTAATATACAAATGGGAATTTGCGAAGTTGAAACAAGTTTAGTCATGTGACCAAGCGACTCATACTCACCCATAAATTGTGAATACATGTTATATAACCAGGGGTTTGGAGCGGAGCGCGGAGCTGGAGCGCGGAGCAGTGGAGCAATGGGTTTTTGCCCGGAGCGGGAGCGGAGCCCGGAGCAAAGAATTTTGATTGCTCCACTGCTCCACTTTACTATTATAAACTACAATATTTTTTTTTAAATGAATTATTCTCATGGGTATAGTATTTCATAAAATAATAAATAAACTAAATTTGATTTTTTTTAAGTAAAATTATTATAATGTAACTTTTCTGAATATTAATTTTCATTATTTTGTATTTGAATTTTGAAAATTTTTAAAGAACTTTTTTTTTTAACTTTTTTAACTGAAGATCAATAATTTGTTCATTTATTTAACTTCACTTGTTTCTTAAGGTCAAATATTGTAATTTTTGGTCCATTTCCACATAGGTATCTCATAAAATTTTAGCTTTGTTTTTAAAAACAAATTTTTAAATAAAACCTTATTTTATTAATATTTGGAGCGCGGAGCGGAGCGGGAGCGGAGCTGGAGCAGGCATCTTGATGCCGGAGCGGAGCTGGAGCGGAGCAACTAAAAAATTGGACTGCTCCAAACCCCTGTATATAACGAAGGGTTTGCAATTAATTTGGTTGTAAGGGATCGAAAACGTTTTAAAGCTGATTGATATGAATCTCCTAAATGATCTATTGACTGTTTGAAAGGAATGGCTACTATGAAACGACCAGTCTCATCTCTTGTTGTGTGTGATTTAAAATGAGCTTCACATGCTTGTTCTTCGTCAGAAAGAACACGAGAATTTTCACATTCTTCGATTTCCCAAAACCGTTTTAAAGTATCTTGAACTTTATCGACATGATTTAAATTACAAAATGTGTTTTTTGATGTATTTGAAACAATGCTACCTGATACAATCCACCCAAATCTAGTTTTTTGTAAGATAGGCTTATTGCTTCCCAAACTTACCTGTCCAACACAAATAAGTTGCCAAAACAATTGAGCTCCGATGAGCATATCGATACGAGAAGGTTTATTAAAATTGGGATCTGCCAATTTTAAATTTGTGGGTATTTCAAACGATGCAAAATTGATTGTAGAACTTGGAATACTTTTGCAAATTTCAGGTATAACGAAGCAAGAGATCGATGTGTTGTAAGTGTTGATGCGAGATTGTAAACGAATATGACACTTACGATTTAATGTTGAAGAAATTTGATTGATACCGGTCACCGAAAGCTCGACTTGTTCAGTGGGTAAACCTAATTTCTTACATAATTCTGAAGTAATAAAGTTTGATTGCGATCCTGAATCGAGCAAAATTCTACAGTCGTGAACAGCTCCTTGCTTATCAAAAATATGAATGATTGCTGTCGAAAGCAAAACATCACGATTTCCATGATCGATACTATTTGTCATTGCTATTTGGTTTGGAGTTGTTTCTACTACAGGTGTGTTTTGTACGACGGGTTTAGATCGTTCAAAATGTAGTAACGTGTTGTGTTTAGAATTGCATTTTCTACAACTTGATGACTTACAATTTTTCGCAATATGACCACTATTTAAACAATTGATGCAAAGATTTAATGACTTAACCTTTTCGAAACGAGCTTGTGAATTCAATTTTTTAAATTGATCACAATTATAGAGTTTATGCGAATCATTACAAACAATACAGACGTCACCATATGTAACAAAGCTTTTGACATTTGACGTGCTATATTTATACTTTGTTGATGTGGGTTTTTCGATGTTTTTATTCGATTCCAAATTTCTGAGCAATGCGACTCTAAGTTCAATGAATGATTTCAAATCTTGAAGAGTTGGAAGTTCAATGCTTACCGAATATTCCTCCCATTTTGCAACTGTTTCCGAATCTAGTTTTTGGCAAATCAAATACACTATTAAAAGATCCCATTGATCTGTAGCAACTTTCAAATTATTTAACGATCGTAAGTTTATAGAAAATTCATCTAATAAATCACGCAATGCTGACGAAGTAGGTTTTGCTATGTTAGGTATATGCCAAAACAATTTGATATGATGAAAGATTAACATTTTACGATTGTTGTACCTTTCGCAAAGCAAATCCCATGCAACACAATAATTTGATTCACATAATGGTAGTGATTTGATTATTTGGGCTGCAGACCCTACAAGCGACGCTCTTAGATAATGGTATTTTTGTATAGCACTGATTGAACTATTTGAATGAATCATTGATTCAAATGTATCTCGAAATTCAAGCCAATTTTCAAAACTACCTTCAAACTTTGGAAGAGATATGGTTGGTAATTTAACAGTATTTAAATTTAAATGTTCGATATTCGAGTTAATTTGACTTGTGGTTGATACATCAGAATTTGGTGTTACTATTGAATCATATTCCGCGATTAAAGTTTCAAGATCTCCTATAATTTCACAATGTTGTGATTGAAATGTCATTATTTCTGCAATAATGTCATCTGAATTTTCCTCTGAACATTCAATTTGAGCTTGATCTTTAAATTCTTCTAAAAATTTGTCTAATTCCTTTACTCTTATCTTGCATTTGGACAAATACGATTTATTTGCTAAATAATTTGGATCACCCTTGACATCCTCATAGAACTTTTGACATTGTATCAAATATGATTTCAAAATATTACGTTTGTAATGCAACGGTTTGACAATTGGTTGTGGTTTAGGCATTTTAATTCGATATAATAATGTAACTAAACAATACGAAACAAATACGAAGCAATTTTAAATGGATTTAAAAAGGCTAAGGAGTAAGAGAGATGAAAGTTGACTCACTTGTTTGTAAATGCGTGCGCCGAACAAAGATGCTAGGTGCGGCCGTTGTCAAAGGACTGGTTGCCGCGCCAGTGGTGTAGAACTGAACACGTGCTCGGGCGGTGCTGCTTGCTAACGAACGAATATGCGATGATAATACTTGCCAATTTTGCGAAAGTATTTAACGAATGGATTGCCGTCAATGTAATTGCGATGATGCTGCTTATTTTACGACGATATGCTTGTATACTTGCAGATTCGCAAAGTATATGTACGAATTCCAATTTGCTTCTGACTTCAGTACGACGAATAACAATATGTATATCCAAATCAAAGGATCAATTTTATCAGGCGTAGAAGGACCAATGTTTAACACTAACATATATATTAATGTTCTCTTCTTCCATTCAATGGAACTGTGACTAATTAACGACAACCATAACAAAAATTATATATTTTCATATATACAATAGAGCACGTTTACATGTCGGTGTTCGAACGGCTGCTCTTTATCTCTGTCTCTGTAATACTAACTAGCCTAACGCTAACATAAAATCACATGGTATCAATGCATGCATAATAGTTCCGCTCAGCACTGGCAGAGGCCGCTACAAGCTCTATTTGTGCTTTATTTTCTTCTAGAAAATATGGTCACTGTACCTATAGGCCACACAAACTATTGCTTACCGTTTTTAATCTATTCGGTAGATATTTCGCAAAATCTGAAGGGTACTTTATCTATTAGCTAGCTTATCAAAAAAGATAAAGCTATCGTTGATAAAATATTCCAGCGTTTTAGTGATCTGGACGTAGTTGATCGATACAAATCTACATTAGCAAATATTCATCTCTTTTATATTTGTTAATATGCCTGGAGATAGTAGAATTTCTTACACACCTTTAGGAGACGGCGAAAGAAGAGGGTAATATAAACAATTGTTTGCTAAGTAATACATTATAATTACATTTTTTGCTCTGATAGATGCTCAAGTTTAAACACTCGGGAAACTATTCTCATTATCGTTGTGTTTTGTTTGTCAATTTCCACGATAGCGTTAGGCGTGGCGCTTAAAACGTACAAATGTAAAGGTAAGTGCATTATTAATTATACCTTAAAAAAATGTTTTGCTAACGAAACATTTTAAAAACGTGTAATTTTTCAACTTCCATATTTTGCGGTCAAAGTACAAAAATCATAATTGGTAATAAATTGTTGATATTAGTTTTGGCCTGGTACTGTTGTGCAAAATATTAATATTTATTTTAACAAAATTGGAATTAAGCCCGAAATAGGCGCTTCGTTTTATTTACGAGAGCAGTTCTTTCTCTTCGCGGAATGGGGTAAAAAGAGACTAAAAGATTTAAGTTTTATGTTATTGTACATTACTGATCTAAGCTTATTGTAAGCTTAGTCGAAAAAGTGATGCAAATTTTTGCTAATACTGATCGAAATGAAATTTTGACGGTTACGATATTCAACATTTTTAGAACATCCTATACCAACCACAGTTGCTCCAACCACCACGACCTCACCATTAACTACAGCAACTGCAACTTCATCATCTACACCGTCTTCAACTGCTGAACCAACATCTACCTCATCTTCAAGTGCTGAACCATCTTCTACCTCGCCTTCAACCGCTGAACCAACATCTACCTCCTCCTCAACTTCTGAAACAACATCTAATAGTTCATCAACTCCTACAGCTTCAACTTCGCCTTCCCCAACAACAAAAAAACTGGAAATTGAAGAAACACTTAATAAGTAAAAAAATTATACAGAAATGTTTTTGAATATGTAATTCAAAATTGATGTAATCATATACAGGGTGTCCCAAATTTGAGTCTTAACAGGTCAACGTGTAGAGAGAAAACATTTTTTCAAAAAGCATTAACAGTTTTTTTTTATATAGAAAATCAATAGTTCTAGTTTTTCCTAATAACCTTTGAATTATGTTAGCTGTACGAATCATTTCTATTTGAATAGCACCAAATTCCGCAAGTCTATCCTAAATTTTGCAATTGACGGCGTACTTCTTATGCTAAGCGAGATCCTCATGTTAAGCCACGAATTTGGGACACGATGTATTGATATATTCAACCAAAGTTTTTTAGAAAATTGGATGAAGTGGAATTTTAAGTTCAAATACGGCCTAAAATTAATTATAAGTTTATCATTCAATATGGTTTTGTGTGATTATGTTTGTGTAACAAACATTTGTGTTATCTTGTTTAGTGTACAGTACTTGATAAAATTATGAAATTATTTAAACTTTAATCAATTGTTTAATAATATTCTTATAAATATTAAAAAAATAAGTATGAAGTTATTATTTATATGAGTTTTTTTCCAAAATTTTATCTTCATAAATGATTACTGCAGATTATAAACAATATAAAATTTAATCTAGTCGAACGCTGTTAACTTAAAACTAGTCATTTTTTATAAATATATATGAGAATTAATTTTATATAGGTATTGCTAAACAAATAATTATATTTCATATTTTAACTTTGGACAAAAGTTTATGCTCTATTGTAATTTGCATATCAATTGTTAGATTAAACTAACAGAGGAACATTGATAGTTTTGTATCTGTTACTATACAGATAACATTTTCAGCATGTGGATCTCGCTTATTATAAAAGATACAGGTTTGTTTAAATTAAATGAATTATTCCTTAGTATGAGAGGAGCCACAATCAATTTTTAAAAGTACAAAATTCCTCGTGCTTCAGTACTTAGGAATAATTCATCTAATTTAAGTAAACCTGTATTTCTTAAATAAGCGAGATTCCTATGCTGGAAATGTCAACTGGGACACCCTGTATATTTGTAAAGGAAACTGATTTTGTGCGAATCCCCTATACATGTGAATAAGTTTCAGTTTATTGTTTATGTTCGCCAAATAACAGGTCCCGTAAGGTAAGACTCCTTCTGGAAAAAATATCTCCTGTTTTATTGTTTATTTAAATTTGTTTACCAACCTTTGGTATACATTTTGCTACAAATCAATGTCTATCTATGGTATACAAAGCTGTCTCTATTCAAGTACTTTTTTGTGCCTATATAAACATGAGGGTGTAGACGTTTTTAATTAAAATATTTAGCTGTTTTTTTTTTTGAGGAGAACTTTAACTTTCCTCTATTTTTATAGTTAAAGCTAATAGGTGAATTCTGCTTGCCTGTTTTTAAGTTATTAATATTTTCTGTGGGTTTATTTAAACACGCATCGGCAACAAACTTAGCAGTCGTTTTCTTTTCTGTTTTTTAAAACAAAATGATGAATTTGTAATCAAAGTCTCTGATTTTTTTAAAAATTTATTGTCTTTATTTTTATTTTTGATCGGTTTTTACGTCTGACTTTTGAACTTTATTTTTATCGCTACTATTTGCACAACTATTGGCATCCTTAGTTTTACTATCACTATATTGGCTTTTCCGTTATCGTGGAACTAAATTATATTTTCGCATTTCGCAAGGTTTGACAGTGCAATATTTGATTAAAGCATATAAAGAATATGTGCAACAAATACGTAGGTTGTGCTGTGTTTCGTATTGATTTTAGGAGCTCACAAATTGGTCACCTGAGACCAGATGGTTTTGTAACGAGATTATTTACTGTCAAATTGTGCAGTCGCGCAATTGGCTCCATAATTCTCTTAAAGGGTGATTGTCACTTTTTACGGTTAAACTGAACCCATTAACTGCCATTTTTTTTCGTTCTATTTGCGATTTTTGTCTTCCTTTTAATTGAAAATTTGCATTGGTACTTCATTTTAACGAAATAAAACACTACCGACCTTTAAAAATAGGTTTTTATAAAAAGTCCTGATTGGGGCTCATAGCAGGTAGCGTGTAAAATAAAGATTAAATGTGTAAATTTGTTTATGCCATTTTTTCATACAGTCTACATGCAATCCAACATTACACTTTAAACATTATTTTTTTGCTTTTTTGTTGTGTGCAGCTCTTTTTCTTTGTTTTCTATCAATTGTTCTTTCTATACAGGGTGATTGATTATTGATTGGGACCGGGCATAAAAAATATATGAAGAATAAAAAAGGATTGATCCGAAATTTTGGTTATTACCGTAATGGCATTGATCTGTTTACTGAAAATATTTTTCAGATGGCGACACTTCCGACGTCTACTTTCTTATTCCAAAGATAATGGTCTTTTTTTATTGCATTTTTGGATTCTACACGTTATTTTAGAGGGACTTTTAATAGCATTCCCTATATCTAAGTCTCGTGTTTTAGATTTTTGGACTTTTTTGGTTTTCATCGTGATGCTTAATACTATCTACCGCCGCCATTTTTGAAGAGAAAACGCTTAAATTTAGACTATACATAGAAGAAACTTTGGAGTTCATACTGGTATTATTGCAAATGAGACATTACTTACAGGGTGTTCCAAATTTAATTTTCTTTTAATGCAACTGCAGACCACTAAAACTCGTTTTTTTTTCAAATAGGTACAATGCCCTTTAAAAAAAAATTAAAGCATAATTAAAATCTGCATCAATCTCTATTAGCGTTTCCTATGCAACAATTCTCGACTTTTTAAGAATTTTTGATAAAGTTAAGAGAAACTGCAACATTTTTAAATTGTAAGTCTTGAAAATGATAACAAATTCTGTCAACCACTTTTATCGCGTTTGTCTGAAGTAATCCATTTGTAAAGAGAAAAATTTAGATTTTGTCTCCGATGGTTTCATGGCCAACGCGATTGCAAAAACTACTTTTATTATTCAGTTTTTCCCCAATTTTTAGAAAAAAATGGCCAGAGGCACGTATAACTCTGCAAAACATTTAGTTTTGATGTTCTTGATGCAATAAACACAGCTTAAATCAAATTCTAGCGCCAGCCTTTCCTGGTAAGAACCTACAATCACATTTGTGTGCTGTTTAATAATAATAATAATAATTTAATTTATTTAGCGCTTGGCTAATTATTTTACAATTATATTACATACACATATTAACATATAACATTTTATAAAACTTTTCCTTATTGTCAATTTTACAATTATATTGCATACACATATTAACATATAACATTTTAAAACTTTTCCTTAAATAATGAGCGTATGTCTAAACAGTACACAAAAACGCAACATAATAGATTATTTAAATACTATATAAAATGAATGAGCGCCAACGTAATAAAATGTTTAAAACAAAATGCTTAAAACAAATCAATCAATAAATAAAGCTGACAAAATCGTCAGTTTACAATGTCTTCAAACATACATTATTTTTTGTTAGCATGATAAATTAAATTAATGCAAGCTATAAATAAATATTAAAACAAATAATTTATCCACTTGTTTATCTCTGTCTTTCCAAATATCCATGTCCCTCGCTAGATAATGCAATACTTATTTAATTTATTCGTAAAATATATAAATTGTTTTTAATTAAACACAAAGTTAGATTTACGTCCTCTTTTTGACATGAAAATATATTTAATATTGTTTTCAATGTTTTAAAACGGAAACTATCATAAATATTATTTCGCATTTTCAGGAAATGGTCGTTTGCGATATTTTTTGGTACAACGCGGATGCACAATAGTATTGAAGCTTTATGCACAGTTTTATTAAACCTTCGAAATTTCAATTGGAGTATCATGTTTTCGTTGGAATGGTTAAAATAGTATTCGAGCCGAATGAGAAACGGCAGGTGTCTGGCCTAAATAGTTCCAGCAGTTTTAATCTTCCTGTGGCATTAAGCAAATATTTCAGCTGTTTGAAAATTGTTGGAGCTAATGCGATTTATTATTTTTAAACAACATTTTCCACAATAAGAGCGTAGGTTTCCCCATTTAAATATTTTTTTAAGTACATGAATCATGTTTAAGTAATTTTTGTTGGTACATCATCAAATCTTCGCCCTTATATCTTTAAAATCATTCTGAAGGTAAGAGTAAAGAGGCTGTTGTATCAAGGTAATCTTATTTTCTGGCAAATAGTTTAAACATTTAATATCAATCTATTGTTTGAATTGACACAAGCATCTATTTACTTCAATGCAACCTATGTCTTACTGTACCGGAAAAGACGTGTTCAAATACCTAGAATATATGATTTAGCTTTTGATAAGAATAAAAACGAGACTTAAAAATATAGATTTGACGCCACCATATTATTTATAGATAAATCGTGAAGTGGTTGTGACGAGATAATAAATAGGTATTTGTAAAAATTTGATTGATGAAAGCAATTCATGTTGTTGCTGATCTTATGCCTAGACAAATATTATGTCTTTAATAGGCGGAGGAATAATGATCATTGTGTCCCAAAGATTGTAATTACCTTGAATAATTAATTCGTTTATCAAAATGTTTCCAACAAATTATATACAATATTAAATGATGGATAAACTACACGCTATGATATAAAAGCTCCTTTAAAACTTACTTGTTAACTTAATATTTGCCTTCTTAAAATACCAATACCAACATGGTTAGTATAATATTATATTTTAAGACATATAAAGTATGTTATAAATTATGTTATTCTGTACAATAGCCTCTCGGTGTGGATTTTATTTAAAGTTAGTTTACAGTTATCCATTCTAAGCAGTCAATTAATTTGAGCAGGTTTTTTGGTTATTAAGCTTTTTAAGTAACGATTTTACCAAACAAAATTAAAATTTCTAATAAAGTTTTGTTCTCAGTAAGCGATATAACTTTTGCTGTTTTTTGTATATTTGAATACTAACAAAAAGAGGAGAACTTATTGAATGGTTCGTTTATCATACAAAACAATCAAACATGCTGTATTTTGATTGTTCGCAACGAAACTCAACACAATTATCCTGTTTTGTTTGTATTTTTTTTACGGAGAATGAATTTAAAAGAGAATTTTTTGTGATGAATGTGTCTGCAGCATCATTAACGTAGGTTTATTTTTATAGTGCACAAAGGACTTTTGTATTGAATTTGATTTGGAGTTTAAATGTGTTTAAACGTTGTTGCAGCGCGCAGCGGTTTGACTTGCACATATTATCAAAGCGTTTATGGTGAGGCAAGATTAATTAAATTAACCTTTTAATATTAAAATGAATAAATTTCAATGTAGGTAGATAATTATTTTGATTCTTGTGGTGAATATTGTATAAATAGTAACAAATAAATCTTCTTGTAAATAAAAATTAAAATCAATTTTGATTATTTAACATTTAACTACATTTATGCGAAAAGAGATAAGTATGCAAATAAGAATTACCTACATGAAAAAAAAAGTTCGAGCTTCGAAATTTAGAAACAATCCGACGCTTTTTTGGTATTAATTCAAGAAGTCTTATATTTAATAAAAAATGCACTTGGCATTTTTTTTCAACATTTTCGAGAACTGAAAAATTGTTTTAGGTGGTGTTAATAGGTTAATACAAACTAATGGTGTTATTGCATAACTTGGATATCTTTAACATTTAAAAAAAATATAAATACCATTGCGGGATTTTTGAATATTGTCACAAAGGCTTAAAGGCCTAAATCTTAAAGTCAATGTGCGCTTGGGGGGTAGCTCAGAATTCATAATGAAGCTAATTAATAACTATGAAATTGAGCAGATTTATTATAAGAACACCTTAACAAACAGAAATCTTACAGAACGGTGACTCACTAGACCCATGGTAATTATAGCCATCTTGGCCGGTTGCTCTACGACCGACTCTACTGTTGACCGTTGGCTGTCTACTCTCTACTGTCTACTGTATTCCTATAATTTGGGAAGACTATTTCTACCAATATTTACACTGAATCAGCTAAAAGACTATGACATATTTATTTATTTTTTTTTTATTTAAAATTTGCAATCCAATAGATTAATAAACATTTTAACTTTAACCTAATTTACTACGTTTGTGTTTGAGTCTGGATGTCGCCAATGGTCCATCCTAGTCACTATTACAATCTACACTACACTACCGTGGCTACATAGCACTGTACTCTGCTTTTGTACACTTTAAGTCTACACAAGTTCAAACGGTTTAATCCGTTTGAGCCTACGCACTAGTTGTTGATTATCGAGAAGTTGGAGCACTTCAATGTTGGAATGTCTGTGGAGCCTCTCCTCATGGCTTTTGGCAGCTTTTTTAATTTCTTCCTGGACAGATTCTACCTGGAGTTCCTGGTGTAAGTCGCTGTTCCGAACATACCAGGGCGCATTTACTATGCTTCTTAATACGCGGTTTTGGAATATTTGAAGACAGTTGTAGTTGCTTTTTTTGGTACAGCCCCATAATTGAAGGCCATATGTCCAAACAGGCTTGAGCACCTGTTTGTATAGGAGCAGTTTGTTTTGGATAGAAAGCTGGGAATTTCTTCCTATCAGCCAATACATATCTCTATACTTTATCTTAAGCTGTTCCGTTTTCTTTTTGACGTGTTCCTTCCATTTTAACTTGACATCTAAGTTTAGGCCAAGATATTTAGCAGTCTTTTTGCAAGGGATTATATTATTATTTAGATACACTGGTAGGTAGTTTATTCTTTTGTTGGTGAAATTAACGTGAACACATTTTTCGTCGTTGATTTTTATATGCCACTGTTTGGTCTATGCATATATTTGATTAATTGCGCTTTGGAGATTTTCTGTTGTTTCTTCTATGGTTGCCCCTGTAGTTAGAACTGCGGTGTCGTCGGCAAATGTGGCGAGTTTTACGTTTTCTGTTTCTGGAATGTCATGTGTATACAGCAGGTACAATACCTGTCCAAGGACACTTCCTTGAGGTACCCCTGCTCTTATAAACTTCAGTTCTGAGTACTCCTTTGCCATTTTGACCTTAAACGTTCGCTGAGATAGATATGACTCCAGGAGCTGACTATATTGAACAGGAAGCATTTTCTTCAATGTTATTAGTAGTCCTTTATGCCAGACTTTGTCAAATGCTTTAGCAACATCGAGGAATGTTGGCGAACACATTTTTTCTTCTTCTAATGACTTCTCTATGTCATTGATTATTCGATGAACCTGGTCTACGGTGGAGTGTTTGTCACGAAATCCAAACTGATGTGGTGGAATAAGTTTTTTTCCCTCGATTATGTTGTTCATCCTTTTTAATAGCAGCTTTTCAAAAAGCTTTGATATTATAGGTAGAAGTGAAATTGGCCTATACGATGTAATCTCATCTATAGGTTTCCCCGGTTTTGGTAACATTATTACTTCGGCTGTTTTTCATATAATAGGAACATATTGTAGTCGGAAAGCGGCATTTATTAGATTTGTAAGTTTTACAATTCCTTTTTTTTTGGTAATCGCTTTAAGATCTCTCCAGTAATAAAGTCGAACCCAGGGGCTTTTTTGGCACTATGACATATAACAAAGAAACATATGAGGCCGTATTTGATAACTTCAGCTCTATTTGCTTTC
The DNA here is from genome assembly GCA_947652605.1 of Elmis aenea. Taxonomy (NCBI): domain Eukaryota; kingdom Metazoa; phylum Arthropoda; class Insecta; order Coleoptera; family Elmidae; genus Elmis; species Elmis aenea. Next base: position 60,338,615 of record OX393576.1, read on the forward strand.
TGTGACACAGTTATAACATATTATTGCAAATAGAGCTAACTCTGCATAGTGTAACATGTACCTAACCTAATAAACAGAGTTTACGAAATGGGTTTACAATAACAAATTTACATTATTAAATATTTATAGAATATTAGTGTGACACTATTGTCAAAAAAAGTAAGATTAGTTTTTTTTTTTAATTTTGAAGAGCTGCAAAAAATTGTCCTAGGCCGTTTTTAAAAACAGTTAATGTAAAAATGCATTGCTGGAGTTGTCCAACATTTTCAGAAAACGTGTGTGGTTTCTTTTTCTATTCTCTCTTTAATGATCAGCCCATGCAATCTTCCCATAGAAGCAGTCGCGCTTATGCTTCCATAATTATTGCAGTATTTTTTTGCCATTGTTACACATTGAACTCTACTAACGTTAGCAGTTTTCCACTCTTCGTGAGTCACTAATTATTGCAAGCATCATAATTTAAACAACTTGGCTATATTTTTAAGAAGTACGTCGGGTGTACGTTTTAACAGCTCCATTGGTATATCTTCAGGTCGCGAAGATGTTGTTTTTTATTCGTCTTAGCGCCTTTCTTATTTCTCCAATTGATATTGTTTCGATTTCTTGACGTTGTCTGTTTATTTCTACATTCACTTTAAATTGTTCTGTCTCGACTAATAATTTTTATTTATTACTTCATTTTAGATCTTAAAGTAAAAGATATCTGGATTTTTTTATTAAGTTCGTGCAGAACTAGGTAAGCAATTAATAGGACTGTATTGTGTTTTAAAGGTTGTGTTATGAACTTAAACTAATTGGAAATTCTTTAATTCTATATCGGTGTTTAAAGGAACACTTTGCTATTAATGTGTAATATAAAGATTAATTCGACTGTTGTCAACGTTTCTGTAAGTGTTATAACATGCTTTTAATTGAATTGCCCAATTGATAACTTACAATGCATGTTACAGTTTTTTTTTTAAGTATTCTTAAAGTGTAACAAAAGTCGAAGAATTCTATATCCTCAATTTCATTTGTCAAAGTTTTCGTTCACTTTCCTGCCACGAAAGAAGTCGATCAATTTCCTCTCGTCTGATTTCTCTTCTCCGGCTTCGTTGGTTTTTATCCCCCTTTTTTTTTAAATAGAGCTTATATTCTAAAATTCGGCTCTTGCTGACTTTATTACGGCTCGTTTTTGTGCGTCTATTGACGCAGTTAATTGTTCTTTCAAATATCAATCATGCCTGATAATAGAGTTTGTGTTCTTTGATGAACGTTTTTGTGTTTGTTATTGTTATTTAGCACCGATAATTTCGAAATTGCTCGTCTCTCACTGTCACGCCAAGCTATTGATTTCATAATTATATTACCTTGTGACGAAAAGGCAAACAGTGGGATCATCCCTTTTATTATATCTGGATCCTTAGGAGAGCAGCTCGCTAATAAAACAACATCCCGTCATCTCGAGAAAATTGAACACGCCAAGCTACGTGTGCAGAATTCACCAAAAATAGTAGAGAAAATGAGACATCTGGACTTTTTAAGGATAAAACTTGCTTAGAGTATTGAAAATATGTTCAATTTCGTTATTTGTACATACGCAGCAAATTTTGCGGATACAAAATCTCTGCGTTACTACCGATATCATCTTATTTTTCCAAATTTAAAAGGAGACGTAAATGGGACTATTTTTAGCACTCATATTCGAGCCTCGAAATCGAAAAAAAAGGCTTATCGTTGTTCGAAATATAAAATTTTAATTTCAATACGGTTTTTGTTTAAAAGATCGTTAACAGAAGATTGGTTAATAGAATATTTCACCCCATTAACCCTTTCGAGACTAACGGGACAATAAGTAGATATATCCGCTAATTATAATAAGCAGGAAAACGATTTACAGAAAATTGGGAATTGGTTATAGGACAAACAAGGCCATCAGAAAATAAAGAATTTTAATTGCCAAAACAATCACAATATGATCTGCTTCCACTAAATGAAGAAAAATACAAAGATGTTGCACATATTATGTACTTCAAAATTTTATTATTTTGAGTCTAATAAAAATATCTACCTTTAATCTACCACAATAAAACCATTTTTGTGTGTAAATAATTCTTAAGTACATTCTAAGTTTATTTTTGTTTCAAATAAGTTTTAATAAATGGTTGACACATGGTATTTTTTCATTGATGTTCCTTATTTTGAACAATAAATTTGACAGGTCGTTTTGAAGAACTAATTATTATAGCTTAAATAAAAATTATTTTTTACATTTATTAATTGATACTCATGTATAATAATATGATTCATAGCAAAATAATGTTTGGTTGATGCAGCTCTATGAACAAAAAAAATAGTAGACTTTAAAATCTTTAAAATCGAGTTGTAAAGTTCTAATAAAAATTGACATTCCTTGTTTTCACCCAACCCTTTATATACTGTTAAACAAAAATTAACGGAACAATATTAGAATTGTCGCCTTGACCTAAAATTTACATGAATACACTCGGCGTGTACACAATATGCAATAAACATTTAACTATGTATATGAACATTGTTGTCGATACTGCGATATTTATTATGGTCGCACTTGTCCGATAGCAGTTACGGTATTTTATGCTTCAGTGTTGTTTTATTGTGATTAATATAGCTTAATTGCATTATTCGTAGAAAATATTGCCGTGCACCCGTCACGATACGTTCGAATTTTACTGCCATTTTTTACATTTAACAATGTTTCATTATGTGCGTGGCGGATTTATGAATATGACCAACCTTTGCTCGACACAGTTAAGTTGGACGAGTAAAACAAGCAAGTCAATATCGATTTAATTAAAGAGATGAGTAGTCAACGCAGCGACCAGCGAGTAATGGAAAGTGGAACGGTCGTATGTTGGAAAAATTATTTGAGGTAACACAATTAGGTATAGATTAAACTTTGCCGGACAATTTTTAATTTGACACACATGGTTTATTATTAACAATTTATTTGAGCTTAAATTGAAAATCTAGGAGTGTTGCAAATAAAAATTTGACCTACTACCCTATTAACTCGCATGGTATTTGTAGAGAAAATTCCACGACTTAAATGTAAAGTTTAAACCATTTAAAGAAAACTTAACCTCTGATATATTTTTAAATTTTATTGCGTTCAATGGTGAAAGGTAAACAGGGATAAAGCCAATTGCAAATAGGAAGGCTTCGTTACCACCGCTAGCTCACGCGATAAATTGTATGAAATTGCATTGACGTTAATGACAGTAGTAAAATTATCGTGTAAAAATTTTTAGTTCCGAGATTAGAAATTCTGCCTTTTAATTAACTCCCAAGATTGTTTCAAAGATTTTTCGGAAAAACAATCCGTGGGCAAATAAATTATTAATAAGTTTATCCTGTTAACGAAAACAAATGTGAGGCCACGTTTTGTGAAAAGCGCATGCTTGTTATTATAATCTCAGCGCTAGTTTTTGCCTTCGTTTATGTACTGCTTTTACCGTCCCCAAACTAGTTCATGAATTGAATTCATAACAGCTGGACAGCCGACTAACCGTTCGCTGAACTATCGGAGACTGTGCTGGAACGCGATATTAATACTGCGCAGAAGCAATAAATCGTTTAGTAATATACAGGATAACAAAAATCTGTACGTGTTGTATGGGTAACTTTGGTATTATAAGAGTTACATAGTCGGTTAAATTAGCAAGTTTGGGCAGACTTTTAAGACGAATTTAATACCGTTTTGACATTTGACCTACACCTTCAGTTTTTTTAAATATTTTGAAAAAACTAAAATCCGACGATTTTTTCAATGGTAAATAACTCCATGGCCACCTTTGTTAGAATAAAAATGTAAGATGATTCCTGTATATATTTTTACGAAGAAATAGAAAAAAATATTTAAAATATCATGTTGCTCTTGATTTTTGAAATATAAGCCAAACTTGAATTTTTAAATGGCAACCAAAGTTGGTTATGGGTTTATTAAGAAGAAAATTTTTCCTTATTTCATTGATATATGAACTGTTACATTTATGTTTAAAAATAAACGAATTTTAACCTTACTATTGAATAGGTATATTAAGTTTAATCTAGGTGGCCATTAAAAAAAATATTAAAACATCACATAAATAAGTAACCTGTACCTAATGAAACACAAACAACTGAAAACTTAAATAATTTAGGATATTTTTTGCATATCATAATAATTTGTGATTTTTTATTTGCTATTACTATTAAATCTAAATTGTAACATGTGTTGAAGTGGTAGCCCTTTCTCTATGGGCAATACAAATTTGAGATCTGTACCTTTTGTTAATAATAATGTTTCCTAGGCATATTTTTTTAAATTTGATGTACTGTCCATAAAATAGCCAATCCTAATTCATCAATTGTATTCAACTGTCTTTTTATCATTAGCTGTTTTAAGGACAGTTCAGAAGAAATATGTCTAGAATCTCTAGAAAAACATTATTATGTACAAATTGCAGATCTCAAATTTGTATTGCCCATGGAGAGAGGGCTACCACCTACGCATGTTATAATTTACATTTAATTATAATACCAATTGAAAAATCATAAATTATTATGAAATATAAAAATTACCTTAAACTATTTAAACTTTTTGTGTTTAGTTAAGTATAGTTAGTTTATTTAAGTGATGTTGTTTTTTTCTGCAAAGGCCACCTAGATTAAACTTAATAAATACAATAATATGGTTATAACTTGCATATTTTTAAAGATAAATCTAACAACCCACATAAATGACAGAAACAGGAATAAAGTCAAGTTTGGCTTATATCTCAAAAATAAAGTGTGCCATGACTTTTTAAATATTTTTTCAAATTCTTCGTAAAAATATTTACAGGAATCATTTTATATTTTGATTTAAACATACTTGGTCATGAAATTATTTAGCATTGAAATGTTCGTCTGTATTTAGTTTTTTCAAAATATTTTAAAGAGTGGTAGTTCTAGGCAATGTTCCCTCTAATTTTTACCAATTATAGTGCACATTTTTCCCTGCAATTTTTGTAAAATAGAAGTAATTTGTGCGCCATTTCAAATAATACTTTTTATTTACATTATTGATTTTAAAGTCAATTATGTAAAATTGTAATAAGAATTATAACAAGATTTTAATAATATTTGAATAATATCGTCGTACAAATCCATACGCATAAAATTTGTTATAAAAATTAACAACATGTACCTAATATTTATATATTCATTCTAAGTACCTATAACTACCTACATGAAAAACGTAAGAAAGGTATTTACTTCATTTAAAAAACTAATACATTAACTAAGAGACCGACGGAACCGAATTATTCCGATAAATAACAGATGGATTCGAATATCGTGCTCGGTGTGTCAGTAGCTTCATATTATATGTAGATGTTGCTTTTGCCAAAACGGCAGCAGAAGTGCGTGTATAGTTTTTTAACTAAATCAAATTTCGGTCTCAGAGACCGACGTTAGCCTTGGTGTAATTAACCTTTAACTAGTCGCGTGTACTGTGTATACATAACTACTCGCATGGCGCCTCGGAGGCACCATTGGGGTTTTATAACAATATTTTTGACTTAAAATCTTAAAAATGTGTTAAACTGCTTTATTCATGAAATATAAGCTAAATCTTAAAAAGAATAACAATGACTAAATAAATTATAAGATATAAAAAATATATATCTGTATATAAAACATAACTGTAAAAACGTAAAATAATTTATTTTTAATACGAATCAAACATTGGATGCAAAGCATTCACTGCACAATTTTTTTGTATGCTCTGAAAAAATATTTTTATGGCATTGCGAACAAATTTGTTGCGAATGTCGATTTTTAGCCCTAGGGCATAAATGATAGCGTTCATGCCGAGTAGCACATAATTGCATTTTACGGACTGTAAAATAGAGAAATATGAATAATACTATATAATTCGTATTCCTAAAAGTACAATTGAGGAATACATAAACAGATATTACTGACAAAAAAATAATTAAAAATGTAACAACGATTTAAAAAACGCTTGGCGCCTCTGCGGCGCCGTGCGACTACTTAAAGGTTAAAGTAAAGGTAATGGAGCTGCTGGTTTAGTGTATTATTTTAAGTAATAATTATCCTAATAGTGTAAAAATCAATTACGAACAACAACAAAATTACTTGCAAAGACTTTTTGAAGAATTTTTTTAGAGACACTAGGTATGGAGTTTCTTGAGCCACATGCAAGACGCAGAGCACTTGCAAAATATCTACCCAAGACGCCTTCAAGAAATTTTTCAAATAACACTGAATGTTTCAAATAATGAACAAGCACATGGACGCTGCTTTTACTGCAGTAGTAAAAAAAGTAAAAAAAAACAAATATAAGTGCTATATATGCAATAAGTTTAGGTGTATGGAACACATAAAAGGCATATTGTGTAGAATGCTCTGCAAATATATAGTACTTTTTATAGTGAAAAGTTACATTACTCTATAAATATTTTTTTATGCTAAACCTGAATTTTACTTAATTTATAATGTAAATAACCTATTTCAGATGTTTTTTCTTTATTTTTTATATTTTTTGTTTGTTTTTGTTTCATTTAAAAAATATGTATACGTTTTTGTAAGGGTTTTTTTACATAGTTTTTTTTTTGTAAAAAACGAGCGAAATAATTTTTTTTTTAAATTTAAATTGTTTTTATATACAGTCTACTACATGTCTTATAAATTTCAGATTAAAATTATTTAAAAAACATATTTTTTTGTTATATTTTATTTTCGGTCTGTGAGACCGACGTTAGCCTTTATGTTCAAATTAAAAACGTTAGCCCTGAAAGGTTAAGAAATATGCTTCTGATTTGTAATTAATTACACATAGGTACAATATTACATTTTTCTCTTTTATCTTTGCAAATTTAACCATTCCGAATGTACATAATCTAGATTAATATTGTTTCCATCACTTTGACATGATTTTACTCTCATCAGCATATCCAAAAATGAATTTCTGCTAAAGGAATTCTTTGCTTAATTTTTATTCAGTTCATTAAGCTGAAACCTCGTTCATAATCAACGCTAGATGCCAACAATTTTCCACCAATATTCAGTAGGTAATGTTTAAGTTTTTACAGTGAAAATGAAACCATATCCGCAAAAGTAGTTACCGATTTACATTTGATTTTCTCTTTCACTGCGTATTTAAAATCATTATAAAGTTTCATTATAGACGATTTATCACTTAAAATGGTTTTATATTTTAAACAAAGTGACTTAACTTCTGCAATAGTGTAATTAAAATCACAAGTGGAAAACGACGATAAATCAAATGCTGTCCATTCTTGTACTTCATTTTCAGGAAATCTTTCTTGAAAACAGAGCATATTTATAAATATTAATATGGAACTTGTGTTAACTTTAATATTGTTCTTTTGAGCTTTATCAAAAATAATTTTTACTTCACTGTCCCGTGGAACATCAGGAGATATTGATCTTTGATTTTATGAATTTTTTCACGAACAAATGCATCAAGTGGTGTTAGATGGCGCCGTTGGAAAAGCAATGAAAAATAAATCTTTTTGAATTTGAATATTACTGTGCGCGAATGTATTATCTTTGTGCGCTGATTTTTTAAACGCTGTGCGCGCACACCAGCGCATATTTTAGGGGGAATACAGGCTGTAAGTCAAATGCCAAAATGGCTATTAATTCGTCGTGAAATTCTGCACAACTTTGCTAATTTAACCGACTATGTAACTCTTACAATACCAAAGTTACCCATACAACACATGTAAATTATTGTTTTCAAAACACAAACGAAATTATCAATAGGGTACTGATCTCTAAAGGGCCCTGTATATTATAAGTTACATAAAATGATGCAACTTTTGTCTGAATTTTGTTATCCAATTTTTCTTTGATTTTGTTATCCATATTGAATTTCCCTCACAAAAGGCTAGAATATACGAGGTGCATTAGGAGGATTTAGGCGTATTAGGAAACCAATTTAAACTTCATAAAGTAAAAGTATCGAGAAGAGTGATCAGGAAGAGTTAATAGCCGGTAATCCCAATGTGCCAAAGTTCTTTTCGTATCACGAGTTCGCCGTTAAATTTCAGCGGCCAGAGGCACTACTACTGAAATACAAATGGAACAATTTAAACTCTTGCTTTTTGGTATATTATTTTATTAAACTTTATCACAGTTAACATCTCATTACAATGTTCGGTATAAGTATAACATAGAATGTGTTATTATTAGAAGCTGAAAAAAAAAGTACGATAGGATAAACAAACAATACACCCTTATGTTACATACCAGTGTTTCCCAACAATTTTTATTGAGGCAAAATGATATATTTTTTTTAAGTTAAAAAAAAAGGTTGTCCAGTTTATATGTTCAGTTTAAAACGATTTAAGTACAACATGTTTACCTTGATTAGACTACATTTAATCTTTTGGTAAGGTACCACCAGAAGCAACATTTTTAAACCTATTTTTGGTACCAAAGACAACAAATAAGTTTAAGACATGTTGTGTTAACCATGCTATAGCGAATCTAGGAACATTCTTCGCCCACAATTTTTCACTCACAATTCTTCGCCCACAATTATTCGCCTTTACAATCCTTCGCCCATAATTCTTCGCCTACACAATTCTTCGCCACCACATTTCTTCGCCGCCACAATTTTTCGCCGCATACAAGCATATCACAAGTTTTATTGGTAAATGTGATTGTTTTTATTTATAACGTAATTTTTACAGATTATTTTACATTCGCCTAAAGTTGTTTCGTGTATATTAATACTTCTTGTTTTAATAGTATGTTTAAAAATTGCTACATGTTGTTTTTAATCTGGTTTATGTTATTATAGCATGAATAAAAATTAAATTAACCTAACCTGACTTAACCCAACCTAACCTAACCTGATGTAAAATAATCTGTTAAAATTACGTCATAAATAAAACCAATCACATTTACAAACGTTTGTGATATGCTTCTATGATGCGAAAAATTGTGTAGGCGAAGAATTGTGGCCGAAGAATTGTGGAGGCGAAGAATTGTGGGCAAAGAATTGTGAGCAAAGAATTGTGAGCGAAGAATTGTGGGCGAAGAATATTCCGGACACGGCTGTAGTTTACTTAATAAAATTATAAGGGATTAGGAAACGCTGGTACAAACTGTAGTTAGTATAAAATATGTCTTTAGGTGCCTTTCTGTATGTTAAACTGCAGCAAGGATTACATACAATTCTGGTAATCTTTATTAACTGAAAACATTTTTGTGCAATTCATAAATAAACATATTCTTCTCGTTGCGAACAGAAATTTTTGTAGTTCAAAAATAGAAATGCGATTACATAACAGTTTTTTTTTTATTTCAGGCAACTAAAGTGACTGCATGTACTTATATGGATTAGTTGTTTACGTATATCGTTACCCAAAGGACGGAAATTTTTAGTGCATTAACGTTAGACGGTTAAAAATTTAAACGAATACAGCAATATGGGGTCTACAAACCTTGCTACAATTTCGTTAACAGATACATGTAAGTACTTGACATTTATTTGATCAACATATAGGGTGTTTCATAATTGAATGCTGATTCTTAGGGTTATTATTCCTTGGATGATTTTAAGAAAAAAAGTTCATATCAATGTAGGTCCGCAATCGCCGTATTTTTGAGATACAGGGTGTTAAAAGTTGAAAAAAATATCGGTTTTTTCGTAATATCTTTGATACCGCTTTAGATATTTTTTTGAATTGTAGTAGGTACTAACTAGGCATAAAAACACATTTTTGTCAGAAAAAAAAATTGTTCTATTTCTACCAATGGCGTCCGTACTAACATGTCCTTGAATATTTTTAATGAAAAAAATGATATGCCACTGTTTTTTTTCAAAATAAATGTAATTTTTATAATTTTACTTTATCTCTTAATAAAAATGGTCTCTTGACTTTTTTTTTGTCCGACGAACGGTTTTCGAGTAAACTTTTAACACCCTGTATCTCAAAAATACGGCGGTTGTGGACCTACATTGATATGAACTTTTTTTCTTAAAATCATCCAAGGAATAATAACCCTAAGGATCAGCATTCAATTATGAAACACCCTGTATAATCGAAATTAAAGTAAAATAAATACGCAAGCAAGCCGCAAACCATACCAAATATTAAAGTGTTTAGGGTTGCCTTTTACTTGAAAATATAGGTAAAAAGCTTAGTCTAGATTTATTTGCGTTAAACACAATGATGGTTTGCATTAGTTTCTATTGCAAATGAATATATGCAATTGGCCGGAGGCATATTTATGTCGTTGTTTTAAAAAATATACAAAAAAACAGTAATTTTATTTAAAAACGTTATAATATATTCTATGAACGCTGAGGATAAAAATGTAAAATATGTTTGATGTTTATCGTTATAATTCGGTTCGGTGAATTTGGTTTGGTTTGCAGATCTGCATACCTGACTTCTAACATGTACAAAAATTGTTATACAATTGCCTTCTATTTAATAAAATCGAGTATTATAAATGTTGTGAAATAAATTAAGACTTGCAGTTGCCTAAAACGCTGGGACGATGAATCTGCTCGCACTGAAAATAACCAGAATTTGTTTTTGTAAATATGCAGCGATAAACTATTAATTAATAATTAATGATGATAGCTTAAATAGATTTTAATTAGTTATTAATGTATTTTGAATGACGCTTTGCCAGGATTTAACAGGACTTGACTCACTTTTTTTTTTAAATAATTGAGGAGTCTTCAGTATTTGTGAACACTTTTTTAGTTGTCAAAATTACGTTGGCTTATGGCCCTTTTAACCCTTTTGGCATCTTCAGGTTCCGAAATATGGACAAACGCATGCGTCCGGTGTCACTTGCAAAACTTTTGCGCTCCCAGAAAATACTTTTTGATGCTTACCTCTTTCTGGAATGGGTTCTCTGGCTCGGTCCAGTTGCAAATTGGATATTTCTCGATATACGTCGCCTATTTGTGCGATACATTGTAGCATCAGACGTCCATCGCCGTAAAAAATTTCGCTCAGCGGAAGTTCAAGCACCAAGTCGCTCCAAGAAGAGTTGTTTGACGTGGAAATAACATACGGGTCGGTTTTGGCTACCTGCACAAACATAAATGACTGTGAAGATTATACATTGGATTAACAAAGTAATAAATGTGAAAGGTTAATGTTTTAAAAACGATCAAGCGTAGTGGGATATGTTTTTTTGGTATGTCCTGTGATACGTATAGGACTGCCCAGCATGTGGACCACCGGTGACGTCACACGATGACCTGTATCTACAGGGTGGACCAAATTCGAATGTTATCTATCTCGGTAATCGCAATAGATAGCGAAAATCTGATTTCGGTCTCTCTGGCTATTTATGAGAAAATAACGCCTATGCAATCAGATTTTTTCTATCAGATTACATTTTGGCACTACAGACGTAAAATCAAATTTTATTATTTTTTAAAATTTGCTATAACTTCTTTATATTTTAAATTAGAACAAAATGCAGATTTTTATGCTTGATTTAATAACAAAAGTATTCTATTTTTAGCCACCTTGGCTTTCGGATTATGGAGTAAACTTACCTTTTTTAAAATGAAAACTCTACTTGGCCATGACTTAATGTGAGAGAGTATTTTTTTTTAGATTTTTTAAAAATATATAGTTTTATATACAAATTTGTTGCAAAAAATAACCGAGATATGGCCAATTTTGGTGAAAATTCGATCATCAAAGTTTTTTTTGTATGATTATGATACGACACTTGGTTCTGCCGAAAACAGTACCAACCATGTCTTTTTTTAAATGTAAAATTAGACAAGTCAGTAGATATTGTTTTAAATTACCGCTGTCTACCTTCATAGCCTACTTGAAAATACTACTTTGCCCTAATAATTAACAATAAAATCGCGATATCTCGGAAAATATCAATTTTAGGTGAAAAACTGCCCCAATGTTTTCGAAAGAGAATTCAATTTTCTATAAAAAACGCCCTGTATAATATTTTAAAAATGTAGGTGATGCAAAGTGTTACATAATCTATTGTCAATCTTATCTCCAAGCGAATTTCTTCAGACTTCTCAAAGTTTTTAAATATTGAAATTTTTTTAAAGTAGGTACTGTATTTTCATGAAAATGCAATTTTCACGAAAACGGTTGACTTAGACCCGTAGGTATAACCTTATACATTTTTTGAAGTAAATTTAAAGAGGAATCCAAAATTGTAAAAATGTACAGGGTGTTTCATAAGAAAAAGTATAACTTAGAAATGTCACTATTTTTTTGAGCACCCTGTATGTTTGAATATATTTTTAAAATGCAGCTCTTATTGACTTACATAATCTAACAGCGACAAAAGTTTGAAAATATATACCGTTTGGCCATAAAACTCCGTGGCGTCCCTCGTGACTCACCCTATATATAACTACTTAATTACCGTAAGTAATCTTCACAGTTCGTAGTTGCTATAGTTGTTTTATAAATGAAACAATTAAGTGAAGAGCAATTGAAAGTAATAATTTGTATCGTTTGATGCTTTAGTTGATTAAGCGTCTTGCAGTGCACAGATCTTGGTTTAGGCGCTCAAACCGACCCTGTTTTTAATGTAGAAGAATTAACCAATACTCACAACCAAGAATTATGGTGCTTCGTATTTTGAAGTACAGTTTTAAAAGCTTTTAAAACAGCATTATCCCCATTTCCATAGACCCATAATATTTTACATTACAAAGTGCATGTTTGCAGTGAATGATCTCAGATTCGTTGCATTAATGCATATGTATACCGCATTCTTTTAAATATTCCTCGCTTGTATCACGAACAAAAGCCGCTTATCATACGTACGGTTTTTAAAGCACATTTGTGATTGTGCTACCATTCACATCAAACTTGGATGTGACTGCTTTGACTGCATATTATATGATTTCAGTTTTAAAATGCGATGCATTCGTTCTGCGCTATTTTTATTGAGATTCTTTTACGCTGTCATTAAATCTTGTTTTATATATCATGAGCAGTCAGCATGAAGCGAGTATGCATGTTTTAGGATATTAATTACTTTTGATATGTGATTTTAAAATTTATGGTTTTAGACTCATCCTAATGGACGTTGTTTTAATTATGATTGCACTTCACTGCAGTTTGATTCAGTAGAATACAGTTATTGAGATGATAACTATACCATTAAAACATCTTGAATATTACAGCTTTTAATTAAGTAAGTACAGTTGTGAATTGACATGAAGCTGGCATCTGCTGCATTTGAAGGTCTAATTAGATTGAGGTTTGTTCAACTCGCTTTAGGGCAGTTTCCAGATCGTATTGCGCTGTAACGAATGACCTTGTAGCAAATTTAGAACACATTTTATCCTACAAAAATATGTTAATAAAAATGTAACCTGCGATGTGAATAAAGGTATTTTATATAAAATAGAAACTGAGACGTTACTTGTTTAAATAACTTTAGAATTCGAATGCCAATTAAAATTGCATTTTTTAGCTCAGGAATATTTTTATAGAATCTTATTGAAGTTAAACAAAAGTGCCGTCAATTTCCGGAAAAGACTTATTGTGTGTTTTATTTAAACAATAAAATAAAAATTTACGCATAAAGCTAAAGATTCATGTTAATGAGTTCTTAAAAGTTTATAACTTTATTTAACTAAACACTTTTGCTATGCCTATCTTAACAGAAACGAGATCTCATGCAAATTGGTACACCCTGTATTATTAAATGCCGATCAAAACTTACAATTAACATAGCTGTGATGTTTATTTTCACAATGTGGAATCACATGCAACTGGTTAAATGTAAATATCTTTGTTGTAGTCCAAGCTATTTTAATTTATTGGATAGTGGAAATAGCAGATACCCAATCGGTTGGCTGAAACTAAAGTGTCACAGCCACCTGAAATTCAGCAACAAGTTGTTTAAATGTACTTATTCCTTTAACAAACAAATCAATACCTATTTGTCGAAAAGTACATACAGATTAAGTTAATTTTGTACAAACATTACTTTAAATTGCATTATCATTACCTACTATAAACAAATAAGATTTTTTTTTACTAAGGTCATGGTTTCATCGTGTTTTCATGGAAAATTTTGTTACATTCTACATAAAAAAGAACCTTTCAAAGGTACAAGTGAAATTGATTTAATGATTAAGACAAAAAAGTTATAAGAGAAAAAGAAATTTGACATTTTAATATTTTTTGCTATAGCATCTGAAGTACGAGGAATTTTGTGCCTTTCTAAATTGATTGTGGCTCCTCTCATACTAGGGAATAATTTATCTCCGTTAAGCAAACCTGTATCTCCTATAATAAGCGAGATACCCATGCTGGAAATGTAATATGGGACATCCTGTATATACAGGGTGATTTAGTTTCAGTGAAGAGGGAACCCCTGTAAACCTTATATTTTTGTAAATCGTGGCAAATTCTCTATTGAATGAAATAAGTATGCCAGACTACTGGGATGGCACTCTATAGTTTCGCAGGGGCTTTTTGATGAATTTAATTTATTTTGAGCCTAAATATCAAAATAAATACATTAGACCTTGAATTATTAAAAGAGAAAAAAAAACTATAGTGAGGTCATAGCCCACTATGGTATCCATTTAAAAAAATGCAAGTTTGTAATTTATTTAAGAATTTAAACAATACTGAAACAAATTAATGTTTTCATTTTACAGGCGTAAGAAAATCTACAACTTTTTCCCCAAAAAATATTTTTATTTTGTTAAGTATAACCGAGTTATTAACGATTTTAAAACAATGTCTATTTTTATTTTCGTTTATTATCTAGCGTGCATTACATAGCATAACTGAATAGGTCTCAGAAAGGGGAACAATTTGTCTCATTGAAACTGTTTTGTAGCTTTTGCCGTTTACAAGATCCCAATAGTGACCCCTCTATGGGGACCACCCTGTTTATTGTTATATTTACTAATTAATTTATATTTAATCGTTTTAACACTGAGCGTCGTAGCGTGAAGCAATTACTTTGAAAAGCAAATGCCTCGACGTTTTTGTTATCCCTAAGAAAATTGAAAGTATTTGTGATTTTTTGCACCCTACTGCGACTTCATACAAATATTGAGATTGTAACTTTAATGGTGGCCTCACAGTTTAACGTTTTCTAAGCGTTTTAGCTTTTTCCCGACCCTCAGTAAAAAGTTGGGTCCGAGCTCTTGCCCTGACCGCTTGTTGCAATAAGCCATTCTTCATCGTTTCCAAAACATTAAGCTTTAATGTGTCGAGAATCTGTGGGGGTACAACAAATATGTTTTACCGTGATATTATTTAGTATAAATTTCAAGATCGCGGGTGGTCTAGAAGGTGGTGAAGAACAGTTGGCTCTAAGTGTGTCGCCTTGGTTCAGTGGTTCGCTGGCGACGCTTATTATTGGAGGTTTTTTGGGTAATTCTGAAACAGATACAAAAACAAAATAAATTATTTCAATTTTAATTTTTGTTTAGAAGACTAACATTTTGTTAGTTAAGGGGGAACTAAATCTTAGTCGAAGTGTCAATTTTTGCAGAAGTAATAATACACGTAATGTCATATTTACATCTCTTTCTAGTACACTAGCAGAAAACAATATAGCAAAACTAATTTCCCCCTCCATATTTCCCCGCCATATATTCGTTCATCACTCTTTATCTTAGCAGTCTATCATTGTCTATTTTTAACCCTGAAAGCGTTTTCCTAGCAGCCTATTAGATCTTAGCAGCTAAAGGCGTAAATTTTATAGTAATTATTACTTTTAGAAAAATTAAATATTACAAAGTTAAAGTTTTTTTACTGTAATAATCAATATAAATTCAATGTATAAATAGTTTTAATTATTTCATATTTCCTATAAAAAGAAGAAATAAATAGAAAAATTGTGATGTTTAATATAAGTTGGTGTGGATATACAAGGGACATTAAAGGTGGCAAACATTTCCTCCATCTGTGCATATCCATTGCCTGTTGCAATCATTGCACTTACCGCTGTTGTATTTAAATTTAATTCTTTATTATCAGGACAATTATTAACGTTTTTAGCAGTTGATATAACATTTTGTGTATGACACACTTTGCATTTGAAATGTAAATTGGAATAAAATCCGTTTTTTGTTTCCCTAATGAAATGCATATCTCGGATTGTACATGAAAATGGAGTGTGCACAATTTCTTGAATTTGTTGCATAAAAAAACCTACATCAACTAATCGCATTCCATCTAATTTAGCATCAAATTCATTCAAATTTAATTGTTCCCCAACTTCGAAATCATCTAATTTATGGTTTATATCATTATAAATAAAAAAATATGTTTTTTTTAGTTATTGCAGTTATTATTAGGTACAATAATTATTTAAACATATTTTACCAGGTATTTTCATTTAAATTAATTTACCCCAAAACAACATCGGAATTGCCAATATTTATTGCTTGACCAGGTACAGTGACTTTGTTTTCTTCACGCATTTGTCTAGATTTAAAGAAAGAGTTATGTATACAGGGTGAGGCATCACTTATGACACCCCCACTTATTTTGTTATTGGAAAGAATTATCAAAAAAAGTTTCAAATAAAAGTTGTTTGATAGAGTATTTCCCAAAATATTGTCATGTCAAATTTTTGTTTTCTTTTGTTTTTGTAGGAGTTATGGCACCATATTTGTTTTTTTTTAATGGCACCATACACCTTTTTTTATACGGTTAGAAAGACATTTTCTTTCTCTTTTCAACACACTAAAACTTGTATACCCATACATAACAAAATTTTTAAGAAAATCGCAAAAGAACAATTTGGTTTTAATAGCATACGGTATTAATTATTTTACATTAGTAGGCTTTGAAAATGATACAAAATGGTAAAAGATTTAAAAAAAGTTTATTACGTTACAACGGTAAACACAAAACTACTCTAATACATTTTTTACCGTTTTGTATCATTTTCAAAGCCTACTAATGTAAAACAATTGATATCGTACGCTATTAAAAACCAAATTGTTCTTTTGCGATTTTCTTAAAAATTTTGTTATCTAAGGGTATAAAAGTTTTAGTGTGTTGAAAAGAGGAAGAAAATGTCTTTCTAACCGTATAAAAAAATTTGCATGGTGCCATTAAAAAAAAACAAATATGGCGCCATAACTCCTAAAAAAACAAAAGAAAACAAAAATTTGACATGACAATATTTTGGGAAATACTCTATCAAACAACTTTTATTTGAAACTTTTTTTGATAATTCTTTCCAATAACAAAATAAGTGGGGGTGTCATAAGTGATGCCTCACCCTGTGTATAAGATTTTAATTATGTTTTGTTTTAGAAATACTATAAACCGTCAAGTAGCATTCATATATCTATTTATACAATAGAACTGTTCACTTGCCATTACAAAAATATATATTTATTTAAGTGAATTAAATTTTGCGCGGCTGAAATTTTTTGAAATTTTAATGAATCTACTAGACACCAGATTAAATAGTGTTTTTGAAAATTAAATGAGTGTCAATTCCAAATAATCCCGGATTCAAAAATATATACATGCAGTTAGGAGAATTAAAGGAAGGTCATAATAAAGGTAATGATACTATAAGAATGGTACAGTTAGTTTGTACTGATTTTAACGAACTTTTTTAATTAAACATACTCTCTTGCTCTTGCCATTCTCATTCTACGTCTTGCTGATGTTTTTCGGCTATAGTAGTTGCTTTTACTATTTAAAAATGTTCGCCCCATGATCTATTCTATAGTATAGATCAATGTTTCTCAAACTTGTTACCAATAGCTTACAATAAATAGTTTTGTGGACAATATTTTGTTTTTAACTTAGCCTGGTCAATAAATTTGAATGATTTTCGAATATAATAAAAGGCTTGGGTTGGTGGACCCCTTCAGATAGATTCGGGGCCTCCAGGGCTTTGCAGACCACACTTTAAGAAATACTGGTATAGATTCTATAAGAATAAATTGACGTTTAGATTTTCCTGTCATTTTTTGTGTTGTATGTTGTAGAACAGACATACGGCGATAAAATGGTGGGGTATTGCAGCGCCTTCGCTTTGGAAAGTACAAGTGAAATTTCCTTAAAAAATGGGTTTCTTAGTTCAAGTTTTTAGAAAAAGATTGTGAATAAATTTATTTCAAATTAACAACAATTATTAAAAACATGTTCCTTAACGGCGGTACAGGACGATATTTTAATTTTAGCCAATAGTTTACAAATATTGATGGTGTAAACAGACGTCAATTTTTAGCCAGTTTTTAATATTTTTTTGTGATTAACGTATTAACTTTTTTTAAAATCAAGCCTGTACCGCCATTCTCGAACCAATAATCTGTTTACTTACAAATTTTTAAGTACTTTTGATAATTAGTGTGAGAGAAAAATTTGAATTACGAAAGCTGTTTTATTGCATGCCTTTAGTTCCCCTTTAAGCAGAGTGGCAATTTTTACAATATGGATATGTGAGGTGGCCGCGTCTAATTATAAGCGTGCGTCCAGACGTATGTAATATGCAGAGCTGGGCAATGCTTGAATGCTTACTACCTACTTGCAATAATTTTTTAAGCACTTTTAATGCTTCGAGCACAATGCTTGGAGCACTTTCTAAAACAGATGCTCGATGCTTAGAGCACCAAGCACTTTCATGAACACTTGCTACTTATTAAGCACTTTAGAAAGACAGTGCTTATTAAGAATTTTTTAAATTTATATATGCTTACTGCATAGTATTTAATCCTTAACATGTATGCTACAAGACTGTCTAAATTTTAAATTTCTCTTAAGCATTTCCAAAATGCTCAATGCTTGCTGCTTAATTTTTTTAAGCACTTTGGTCAGTGCTTGATGCTTTTCAGCATTTTTAAAAACCAAAGTACTTACTGCTTAATTAGATCAAGCACTTACACAAGTGCTTGAATGCTCGGTGCTTTAAGCACTTAGGGTCGGTGCTTTGCCCAGCTCTGGTAATATGTAATGTAATGTAACGTGTATGTAACGCAAATTCGTCGTTTTACGTCACTGCGAGCGTTACATGTAATACAAAAACAACAGGATTCGCATCGTGCTCCAAACAATTCGCATTAGATACATTACACGTTACATTACATTACATATTACATACGTGTGTACGCACCGTTACATATGTCTGGATGAGGCATAAGGGACGCTAAAACGATGGAAACAATAATTGCCATGATACGGCCACATGGAAAGAATGAAAGAAGAAGGAATACCCAACCAAATATACGAGTGGACCCTAACGAGAAGTAGAAAAAGAGAAAGACTAAGAACGCGCTGGAAAGATGAAATAGAGACGGCGATGTAAAAAAAAGAGAAACTGAAGAAGATTCTTGGTAAAATAATAAAAAAATTACAATTGTTTTTATCTTTCAATTGTTTCAAAATTATAGCAGTCAACCTTGATACATAACCTACTCGAAAATATTACGTTTGCCCTAATAATTTACAATAAAATCATGATATCTCGAAAAATATTAGTTTTAGGTACAAAACATGATGAATGTTTTTGAAAGACCATCAAATTTTCTAGACTATGCAAAAACATACAGAGTGTTGTATTTAAAAAAATTGAGTAACGATGTTTAAAGTTTCACAAGTTTGACCAACCGTAAAAAGCACCCTGTATAACATTTTGTTAAATGTAGCTAGCACAAAGTGTTAATTAATCCATTGTCAATCTAATTTTTAAACGAAATTCTACTGCGTTTTTAAAGAACCTAAATGTTAAACAAATTTAAAGTGCTGTATCGCTCAAAATTTTCATAAAGATGTAAATTTTATGAAAACGGTAACTTTGACCCAAAAAAAACTAATATATGTTTAAAGCAAATTTGCAGAGAAATCCAAAACTATAAAAATATATAGGTTGTTCAATTTAAAAATTTCAAAGCTTGAGTCCGTTTTCGGTTGAACCGGAAGTCGTATAGCAACCTCAGTATTTTCATCGAATCCAAAAAATACGATAACACCTAAAAACAAAATATCATTGTAGTACCTTATGATGTTTTAAATATTTCTCTGTGTAGAGTACATTATACAATTATTACCTTTAATAAATCCTAAACACGATTTTATTATGCACTTTTTTTTCGTATACAATTTTGATATATTTTTGTATCGATTACATAAAATTTAGCAAAAACATTGATCAGTGTGAACCTGTTGCAATTTTAATATTTCACATTTCACAAAAGCATTGATATATGACATGTGATGTGTTTAATTACAGTTAGAGCCCATTACGATAGAAATTATTGAGTTCGACAAGGTGCAAAAAACGCAATTGCATTCACAAAATTTTAAAACTACACTCATTTAATTAATTAATGTGAGAAAATTAAATAGCGTTTCGTAGTTAACACAAAAGCATTTACCTACTTAGCAAAGGTTTGCAGTCGCTGCATGGTGACTAACAATAGCAATATTTTACTTTATAATTGCCTCATTAAGCTGCAATGTGATCAGGTTAAGCAACACTTTTATACATAAAAATAAAAAGTGAATTATCCTTGTTGAATCAGTATTTTTGTATAATCAACCATAACGTTATAATCTACTTGCTAATTAACTTTAAGCTTTTAAAATATAAATTTTGTATTTTTACATTAAAACCTGGTTTTTTATAAATTACCATGTAAATTATACCTGTCACATTGGTTCAAAATATAGGCTATTGTCTCTGCCCCTATAAAATAAATTTCGTTTTAAAATCGAATAGACTTTAGTTATTTATGTGAGCTTCTTTGTAACTATTGAATTAGCCCTCGGTAATCGGCACTTTATGAATTGTAGTCCGTACTAAATCTACTGTTATAAAACGCTTTAAATGTTTGGAAACAAGAAAGTGAAACACATTAGGGATTAAGACATTACTTTGGAAGATTGCCAACTTTCTCCGCAAAATTTTCATCCCTTTGTCTTAATCCATTTAGTCAATAAAACTAATCTCCATGCAAATCGGTCCTCTATATCACAACTACAATATTGTAAATCGACTTGAAGATATCTGATCTTGTCATCCCGGCATCGTGCCGACGGATCCCTAAGGCATTGTATCCATAGCTGCCTATGTATTTTATAGGTAACACGGTGGCGACCCGTTTTGTTATCATAAGCTGTTTTTTGTCCTCATGTGAAAGCTTGAACACGACCTCTAGATTCTGACTTGTAACTTTATACAACCTTTTGTAAACTGAACCGAGGTAGAAATATTATTTGCTACTCGTTTGAAAAAATATGCTCCCGGAAAACATGTTTATTTTATATGGCAAAAAATAAGTTTTAGGAAACAAAGGTGGTCTAGTATTTGCAAAAAATAAACAGGGTGTCCCAGCCAAGACGAATTATTCGATAGCTCTGTTATTAGCAATAATATTAAAAAAAGTTAAATATAAAAGTTGTTTGTAATCATTTACTACATAACCTAAATTTATTTTCAACTATACACAGTGTTTTGTTTTTGCGCTCTGATACTAAACATTGTTTTTTTTTATAAGAAACACTGTATATTTTGTAATTTTTGGATGTAAAATTAAATTCCCTTTCAAAATTATTATAGGTTATTTATGTCTCAAATAAACCGTTTTTGAGTTATTAACGTTTTTTTGAAAATTTTGACAGACGCAGACCTTTATAAAAATATTTATATTTGGTTTTACCTTCCTTCATTTGTTTTTGTTTTTATAAACTTTAACTTTCTTATTTTAAATACGGCTGATGTTAGAATAACAAAAACAAATGAAGTTAGATGAAATTTGTTGATAAATTTCAAATCTACGCAAAAAAAGTGCCCAAATAATGTCGAATAATATTTTGAGTGTGATTTCAATTAAGCAAATTATAAGTAGAAATTAAAAAGCTGATGTGTTTTGTTTTTCATTAATAGCGCAGAAATTGTTGATGTTTTTCGAGTTCTTTTTTCATAAAATAGTTGCTCTTGAATTAGGTCATTTTGACTCCTTTAACCAACTCTGTATCTCCTACCGTTTACGAAATCCCCATGCTGTTCACTATATTTGGGACACTCTGTATATGTAGGGACACATGAAAAAAATTATTATCGGTAAAAACGTTGCGAAGGCATACCTTGTGGAACACCCTTCACGTTCTGTGTGTAAAACTCTTTATTCTATTTCCCAACAATAAAAACGGCCATTATCTACGCACCAACCATTTTATTATTAAGATATTTTTATCTCTTTTTAATAAATCTTGCATTTGTTAACAACTGACTAAAAACATCAAAATTGTTTATCTCTCTATATTTTCATTCGATAAAGCCACTCGTATCGTGAAAACGTAGAATGTTCGTTGAAAGCTTGTGCACCTGTGACTATAATCTTCATGCGCTTGGTTGCATCACTGTAAAGCTTTGCAGTTTATAGAATAATTCATTCTGATAGAAAATGGTACATGAACCCAAGGAGCACAAGATTTAATGCAATTTACTTGTCTGCCGTGCTTATTTACATAAAATATCACATGCACCAAGATAGTGTCTGGGTTTCTGTAAGTAAACTGTGGTATGTTAACATTAGAACATATCACATACGTCTACAATTTGTCAAAAATATTAACATTGTGTTTAATAACAGCTATTTTGGCCGTTCTATTATATTGATAAATAAAACAAAAAAATGTAAACAACATTAAATTAACCTGAAAACGTTGATTTATTCTCTAAAACAAATGGACAATGTCCGAACTTACCCACAACTGTCATTGTCTTTGTGTCTATCCTAGTGGAAAAGGCCGGAGCATCTGTAGTTACTTCACAGCTGAAGTTTCCGGACAGATTGAATTCTACGTTCCGAAGGAGAACTTGAGTGTCGTTCGAGTAGTTAACCTACATAAGTTCAATACAGTCTGAAGAACGCCTTTGTAACGTTTGGAAATCAAACTTACATCTACTGTTATTCCTCCGATAGGAAAGACCTTTGTGTTTGGATGTTCGTTAGGTGTGTATCGATAAAACTCGTGAGGGCCGCGGTACCATTTAACCGTATACAAGGGGGCCCCTTCCAAGTCGTAGTTACATCGAATAATGCAGTATTGTTGACGCTGAACAATGTTAGGCTCTAAACTCAATACGACGTTCTTTAGGCAGAGGGTATCTGTAAATAAATCACTCGATAAGTGAGACAGAACTACAAGATAAAATAAGAAACTTTAAGTTACAGTAAAAAAAAAAATTAAACGGAATATTGATCATGATCTGATAATCTTTAATCTTTCTATTACGATTAGTAAGATCCAGTAGGTATTATTTTGCTGGACGTTTTAAACCAGGATAGAAAGTCGGCAGAAAAATAACCAACTCCCTACTCCTGACTTCTGAGTCGTTTTTTTTTTTCTGTAAACCTACTTTCATTAAAAAAAAAACGCAATTAGTATTTATTACAGTGAAAGCCGTTTTTTTTGTTCCTTAATGTATTTTATAATGGTAAGCCAAGTTTGTTTCGTATGTTTTTTAAATAATGAAGAACCTAAAACACAAAGTTTTTATAAATAAAAATATTACATTTTCAACAATTCGGTTATACCGCGGTTATCATATAAGGTGGGTTTGCGGAATTGTATTCGACCAGCGTTATAAGCCACTTTCATTGGATTTGGTATTTTAAAAGTAATATAATACCGTAATGGTATACTAGGTCTGTTAAACGTAAAAATTTTAATTAACAATAACCAAGCAAATTGTAATGCGAATATTATTTTAACAAAGTTACCTACATACTTTTAATATATCACATTTCTGCTTATATTTACAGTAATATCGGACGTATGGTTGATTAGCATAAAATTTTCTTGTAAAATAGATATTTGTTTATAATACGCACCATATCTTTTCAACATTTTGTGTTATTTTGTGTTAAAGAATTGAAAGAATATAAAAACAAAATCAGGTACCTACGTAATAGATAAAGTAAAGTACCCAATTTTGCTCTAATTTCACACTTTAACCTTTTCGGTGCGCAATGCTTGTAGTTTTTCTGTGCCTGCAGTGCGGTAACGTTCCGGTGAGTTAATTCGTCTTGAGCACTTTGGGCCGCGTAAAATTTTGGCGAGTATACTCGCCCAGAGCACCGAAAAGGTTAATTTAACAGAAATTCAACAGATGTACTTTATTTTCGAAATAAAAAATCATGTATTTTTTGTACTTGCGCATTATACGCAAAATTTAGCAAAAATTGTGCTCAATATGCGGAAGGTTTTCGGTAATTTGTACAGGTTAGTCTCCACTACTGGGCAAATGCGTGCCAATTTTCGAAACTTATCAGCAAAACACCCCTCATTATACATTATTACTGATTAGAAAAGTTTTGACATTAAAACCATATTTCTACATACCTTGACCTTAGTTACTGAAAATAAAGCACTATCCGTTTTTGAAAAATTTCGAATCTCAACACGTACGGGCTAAGATTTAATTTGCTACAAGCTACAGAGCTAATCCTGCCGTGTATCACACGAATCATGCGCTGTCTATAAAACTTATCCGGTCAAGTAATTTTTGCAGATAAAAATTGGACGTTCACAGACAAAACTGGTTTGTGTTACTTTATTCGTTCCCGTTTCCAATTTGAAAACAAAATAGAATGACAGCGTTATTCTGTTTTTGTTTTAAATTTTTCATTTTTTTCTCATCATCAAAAGAAAACTGACTCACAAAAGAGTCGAGAGTCGGTAGTTTTTCTGACTTCCGACTCCGACTCCCCAACTCTGGGTTTAAATGTACACTGTTACAAAAATGTACCTATAAATTGTGTAACGGTCTTAAAATGAATTCAAAAATAGCACATTTTCTCCAAAACCACTGTAATTATTCGTTTAATTGCATTTGCTCAGCTACTTTGCTACTTACATAGGTTTTAATAAAAATCATTTACCTAGTTTTTATGAATGTTTAGTACAAATGCTTGACCAGTCTTCATTTGCAGTCTTATTGACTTATTAATAGATATCCATTATCCACCGATAACCAAATTGACTTATTAGCGATTAGTCGGCCCAACATTCACTTTCCCATGTTAACCAGATTATATTATTAATGCAATCATAAGTGGACTTATTGAACCTCGATTTAAATTTTAGTTACATAATGTAAAATTCATAAAACCCTTAAACTAAACATTAGAAATGCAGGAAATAAGTTATGCCTTGAAAATGGATAAACTCCTTTGTTTAAACGTTATAATTTTGTAGTTATAGAATAAGATAGAACTTTGTTATAAAAACTGTTTTAATTCTACTCTAATAACGGAGACATAAATTAATTTGTAAATACCCGGCACATCCACCATTTTTCAATAAAAAAGTTTATAAATTTGCTTTAACTTGAAAACTACCAACTTTGGGCAAAGAGCAAGTGGAATGTTTTTAAAGGTATTTTAATTGTCTACTAAAAATATACAGGGAGTTGTATTTAAAATAAGATAGCTTCTTAATATTCCGCAAAAATTAAACAGTTGGAATATTTAAAAATAACTTTGCAATAATCAACGGGTGAGGCCTAACAACTTTTGTATCTACTCTAATAACAGAGATATTAATTAATTTATAGTCTTTTGGTAAATGATTTGGCACCTTCCCCATTTTATTATCCAAGATATTAATAAATATGCAATAATTCCAAAACTATTAATTTTTTAAAGTTTATAAAATTGTCTACATATATATGTGTAAAAATATACACTTTTGTATATTTTTTTTTTGTGGCATAATAACAAAGATATTAATTAATTTGTATTAATTACCCGAAACAATCACCAAGTTATTTTGACAATAGATCAAAATTGCAATAATTTGAAAACTGCAAGTTTTTAACATGAGACATGCTTTATTAAAGGTAATTTAATTAACTACAAAATAGCGTTAAAAATTTAAGGGCATTGCATTTAAAATAAATAAGTAATTAAAGGCTCTCTTTGTAATTAAGTATCCTAATTCACTAAACATTTTAATTATGTTTAGATAATTTTAAGCCCTTTGTATACTTATTATACATTTTTATTGTAATGTCTCCCAAAACAACATTTTACGTATATTTTGTTTACGGATACACTTTTAAAAGCCAAAACACGATTCAAGTTTTTTTGCCAAAAAGGACAAACAGCGCTACATCACTTGTCGTTTACTATAGCATCACAAAAACTACTGAAACCGTCGAATTTAGTTCTTCCATTCCATTAGAGAGTCTTATTGACTTTTCGGTCTGGTACATTTTTAATAATTTATTGGAATGATAAGAATGAAAAAAATTGCCAAACAAGAAACACGAAATAAATACTTAAAAAAAAAAATTAAATAAAATGCTAAGGGAGTTTCAGTTTTGGTTTTAAATCTCATTAATCTATTCAGAGTATACTACATCGATTATACCAACAAACGTTATACTGTGTGTAAAAAAAAATTGGTTCGTATATTTGTTTTCATTTAATAAAAAAAAAAAAACAATTTATAAAAAGTATTAAATGTTGGTTAAAAAACCCTTTTTGTCCCTAAAAAGTGTTCAGCATATTGTAGTTGTAGTATTATAAATTGCCTTATCCTTTCTAAAATGTTAAAGTTTGAAGGTAGTTCCAATAAAATAATCACATACTTAATTAGTTTCGGTGTAACTCGAAATGATGAAATTTTGTTTATTATTTTTTTTCATTTTCTAAAGGATTTTTAATATTTTTGCAGAGTTAAAGCAGATAAGGACGCTTATTATTACCATGTTTTTTCCTATTGTTGCATTGTCTTTGTTGCTGCACAATTAAGTTTACGTAAATAAAAAACTGTGAAGCGCTGAGAAAGTATAATTTGCCTTATAAATACAAACAAACATTTAATTAAGATAAACTCTCTTTGTTTCCAAACTTTAGAAAGTAATGTAAATATAAACAATCGCATTAAAAAGTTATTCTCGGGGAAAATTTTAAGCTAACGATCTGAAAGTTTAACGAATTTTAACTCGGTAAGCCGTTTCTTCAGATCAGCTTTCATAAATCGAGAAGTTGGTTCTGGAGAAGTTTCTCGTATCTAACAATGATCCTGTAACCGCAACGACTGCCAGTGAAATTTTCGTAGATACTTAGTTACTTCCTTCCATTCTTTAATGAACCCCCCAATGTAATCTTATGTTAAGCTCAAGCAGTGCTGGATTATCAAATTCTGCGCTCCAGGGCAAACCACAATATGCGCCCTAACAATTTTTTTTCCGTACGAGTAAAAGTCAATTTAAAGCAAAGTTGAGACATAGGCTACTTAGTTTTATTGTGGACAAAGTAAGGCTATTATTTTTTTAAAATTTAAATCGAAATGGTCACATTTCAAAAAAATATTTACAGGGTGACCCAATTATCGTGAACAGTATGGGATCACGTTAACGGTAAGAGATACAGAGCTGGTTAAATGAGACAAAATCTTCTATGATTTAAGAGCAACTATTTTATGAAAAAAAATCTTTAAAAAATTAATACTTTTCGCGTTATTCATAAAAAACCAAAACGTTTTCGATTTTTGTTTTATAAGTTCCGTATATGAAATGACACTCAAAATATTTTTCGACATTATTAGGACACCTTTATGCGTTAATTATAAATTTGTTAATAATCTTACCTATCTTCAATTGTTTTTGTTGTTTTAACATCGACTTTCTCAATTTAAATCGGGTTATAGTTGGACGTGACATCATTAAAAAGAGAATTTTTTTCTAATTTCATTAATGTATGGGTTGTTAGGTTTATCTTTAAATATAAGTAACTTATTACAATATTATGTTTTTGTTAAGTTTTATTAAAGTGGCCATTAAAACAAAAGATTACATAAATAAGCTACTTGTACTTAAACACAAAAATTGGAAAACTTAAATAATTGAAGGTATTTTACTACTACTATTAGCCTACTATTGAATCTAAATTATAATGTGTTTAAAGTGTAACTGACTCCCCATAAGCAATATTAAGATCTGCGTATTATGTATAGATAATAGTGTTTTTTTTAAGCACATTTCTTTTTATTTGATGAACTGTACTTAAAAAAGCTAATCTTAATTCGTCAATTAATTGTATTTAACTGTTTTGTTGAGATTGGCTGTTTAAAGAACATTTTATCAAACGAAAAGTAAAATGCCTAAGAAAATATAATTATTTTCAATTTGCAGATCTCAAATTGCTATTGCAAGGAAAGTGGACTACACTTTGACAGAATGTTATAATTTAGATTCAATGGTAGTATCTAGTATCTGAAAAATCCTAAACTATTATAGCATTTAAAAAATACCTTCAATTATTTTTATTTTTTAGTTTTTATTTAAGCACAGCTAGTTTATTTAGGTGATGTTTTATTTTATTTCTTAATGGTCACTTTGTTTAAACTTGATAAATACAATAATATTGTAATAACTTACTTATTTTTAAAGATAAACCTAACAACCCATACATCAATAAAACGAGAAATAAAATCTCCTTTCAAAGATGACACAGCCAACTTTTTAACCCGACTTTAAAATAAGAAATTTGTTCTTCAAATAACAAAAACAAATGAAGATACATAAAATGTATTAACAAATTTTAAATCTACACAAAAAAATGTCCGAATAACGTAAAAAAATAGTTTGAGTATGATTTTAAATAGGCAACTTGTAAGCAAAAACCGAGAACCAAATTTTTTGTAGCTCATGAATAGCCCAAAAACAAATAATTTTTTAGCGGACTTTGTTGCTATAAAATCATAGATCATTTTGACCTATTTGACCATCTCTGAATCTCTTACCGTTTACGAGATCCCCGTGCTGTTTACTATAACTGGGACACCCTGTCTACCTATACTCGTTGCTAAGTGAGAACAATAACCAAAAGTTTTTCTATACAGTTAAAGTAATATTTTTTGACTAATACTTATAAAATATGAATTTTCTTAACATTAAATATTCCATCATGATATAAGCGCTAAAACATTTTATTTTCGCTCATGTTTTAAATCTTCGTTAAAATCTTAGGGATTTCATCTGCATCGCAGCTATATTTTAACTTCAGTCACATTGATTTTACATTGTCCTACGAAATCTCTCATAATTCCTTTAACGGGCTTGGTCTCTCGTCGCTTGCAAAGAATGCACGTTACAGATAGTCTTGTAAAAAACAGATTAAAAACTTCAACCCTTACGCTGGAAGCCTTTCATAAAACATGTGATTATTTCTGGATAACAAAATACTTGCAAGCAATGTTAAAGTAATTTTGTAAAAATGTTGTGTGCACGCTGTTTAAAGTTCATTTAATTTTTTTGCTATTTTATCTATATATTATATAAAAGAACTTGTTTGTTTGTTTGTTTGTTTGTTCGCTATAGAATCCTAGGTCCGTTGACCGATCGGGATCAAATTTTACAGTTACTATTTAGGACCTTGCAGATCTAAATCGTTGAACTCATCTTAATTTTGTTGACAACCGCACACCACCCGAAATTTTTGCCAACGGCAGTATGCCTTCCAGATAGCAACTGTTACGGAACAATAATACAGTACAAATTTTGGCATCTGTCATTAGCATGCGAAAATAGAACAACTGAGGCATCTCTCCCAGTGGGGCATATCTCCCGGAATTACCTTATATGAAAAATATTGTGGCCCTAATAAGAAACCTCGATATAAACGTAAAATTGGTAAAATTACATCTACATTACTACATTATAACAAATTTCGGAAATTCGTAAGGAAAAGAAAATATTATAACTTTCTTGTTTTCAAAATTACCGCTGTCTACCTTCACTCAAAAATTTTACGTTGCTCTAATAATTTACATAAAAATCGCGATATCTCGTAAAATATTAGTTTTAGGTATAAAACATGTTGAATGTTTTTGAAAGACAATCTAATTTTCTACAAGACTACCTAAAATCATATAGGGTGTTGTATTTAAGAAACTTGAGTTATCGATGTTTAAAGATTCACGAGTTTGACCAAGCGTAAAAAACACACTGTATAATATTTTAAAAATAAAGCTCGAGCAAAGTGTTAATAAATCTATTGTTAATCGAATTTTTAAACGAAATTTTGCTGCCCTTTTAAATAACTTAATTGTAAAAAAAATTGAAAGTGCTGTATCGCACAAAATTTTCATAAAAATCCAAATTTTACGAAAATAGTCGACTTTAGGCTAATATAACCTTTTACAATTTTTAAAGTAAATTTTAAGAGGAATCCAAAAATGTAAAAATATAGAGGGTGTTCTATTTAAAATTTTAAAGTTTGAGTCCGTTTCTGGTTAAACCGGAAGTCGTATTGCAACCTTGATATTTTCATCGAATCCGAAAGATACCATAACGCTTATATACAAAATTTCATAATTATATCTGCAATAGTATTCTAGATATTTGTCTGTTTCCATACTTTTGCGCATCCCTGTATAAAGTTACACCAGCTACAAAAATGTTTACAATCCAAGTTACTAAATTAGAAAATAAAGTGCGTCTTAAAATTTAAATAAAATTTACTTTTTTTGTAAACAAAAAAGTTTTGGGTACTTTATTAAACGCTGAAGCGTATATAAAATCCTATGAAATACAAACCAATGATGACAAGGTAAATTGAATGAAATACAATAATTTACCTTGTCATCTATAAGGTTTTAGAGAAAATAATTTTCATATACAACAATGGGTCAATCTAAACAGATGAATCTTCCTTAGGTGTAAACAAATTTTACTTTGGTTACTTTTGTTAATAACAATCATAATCTCAATAGCAACAATGGTAACCACAGCAAAATGTGCTTACACCTAAAGAAGATTCATCTGTTTAGATTGACCCATTGTTAAATATTAACTTTTAAGGTTAAATAAATATTTCTTGCGTTTAGCAAACTCGCGCATTGTTCGTTAGCAATTAAAATATTAAGAGCTGATACAATTACTTATATCCAAATAGTTTCCAACTGGATAATTGGAAGTTTCGTAACATTCGTATTACCTGTAGATGAAATGTGTACTGCTACGTCTTCTCTACCACCAACGTAGATTTAAATAATAAACTTTAAATTGCAGTAACTAATTTATTAAACGTTGTACATAAACTTAAAGATCTATACGTCGATACTCGCCCTTCACACATCAGTCATCGACTGCCAATTTTTTTGTGATCACCGTCGCACTCCCTACCCTTTAACACACGCGCCACACATCATTTTTCGTTGTAGATCACCTCAGTACGTTTCAGTACATATGATCCCAATTACTGTTCGAGTTATAAGCTTGAATATTGTGAGTTGAATTTCACAATACATGTATTCAAACTATTGTTTAGTAGGAATAGAAAATGGTGGAAACGTGCATAAACTCGAAACATATCTAAAGTGAAACAACTTCATTAGCTAATTTATTTAAGGCAAATGTTACATGTTATAAATTTTATTATGTGCTATTGTCTGGTGTTGTTGGAATTAATAATTCATTGGTCAAAATGTTTCACAACTTTCTGTAAAATAAAAGTCGTTAGTATTCTAGTTTTCTGTATTTTTGATCTTTTAAATATTATGTAATTGTCTTAAAACGTGATAGGAAAAAAATTGGCTCGCCTTGTCTAAGTAGGTATTTTATACCGACTCAGAATTTTAAACCTATTCCAAACTTTATAAATACTTTCTAATCATACAGAGTATTTCAAACTTTGGGAAGTCTCATAACGTGTGTTGGTGTACAGGGTGGACCAAATTCGATTGGTTTACGGCAGGGATGGCAAATAGGTGGCACGCGTGCCAAACTTGGCACCCAAGAGATTTTCGACGGCACCCTAAAGAATTCTACTTATGAATAAATTTGTTTTAAAAATTTTAAACTTTTTCGAAATGTTTTATTTATTTTTAATTAGTATGCTAATTATCTACAACTACATGTTATTTAAATATCAAAAAATTAAAAATACCAGAAAATAACAACATACAATAAACTTATTTCTAGGGACCAACTTCTTATTTATATATATATTTTACATTAGGTTAAAGGTTAGGTTGGCTTTATATAAAAGAGAATTTGTTAAGCTTTTCAAAAATATTTAGTTTTATATATTTCTTGCAATAAATAACCGAGTTATGGCAAATTTTGTAAAAATTTCCCTATCAGTTATTGCCATGATTTCGTAAACAAGCGATGTTTGCAATTAATAAACAAGTAAATGCCATGTCCAAGTAATTTTTTAATTTTTTAAGCAAATCCGTGTACTCTTGTATTTTACATCTGTTTATTGTGGTATTGTGAACATGGCTAAATTTGAATACTTTGAAACGTTTAATATGTTAGAATATTACATTATAGGTAAGTGATAAAAACGTAGCAGCTGCCACAGAATTTATTTGGAAATGAATTTTAGTTGTTTAGGTTTAGATAATAATTGCAAACATCACTTGTCTACGAAATCATGGCAAACTTTGATTAGGAAATTTTTACAAAACAGCCATG
Organism: Elmis aenea; assembly: GCA_947652605.1. Taxonomy (NCBI): domain Eukaryota; kingdom Metazoa; phylum Arthropoda; class Insecta; order Coleoptera; family Elmidae; genus Elmis; species Elmis aenea. Next base: position 60,371,057 of record OX393576.1, read on the forward strand.
TGTCACTTATTTTTTGCAACTAAGATATTAAACTATATCATTTTGTACAGCTAAAAAGAAATTCTTTCATGTAAAGGCATGGCCAACTAGGGTTTCTATAAAAAAAATATAAGTTTGCTTCAAATTTCAAAAGGCAAGGTAGCTAAAAATATTTAATTTGGGTTTTTAATTAAGCATATAAAGCTGTCTAAAAACCTTGATAACATTTTGTTTTATTTCGACAAATAAAGAAATTACCGACAGTGAATTTTTAAAAATGATTAAATTTCATTTTTTGTCTGAAGTGTCATAATTAAAAGCGAAATAAGAAATCTAAATATATCAGCGTTTTGTTCTCATAAAAATAGCAGAAAAGCCGGATATTAGATTTTCGCCAAATATTATGGTAACCGAGATAACCCATAATCGCATAAAGCATTCGAATTTGGTTCATCCTATACATATCTTGTGACTATGATGAAGCTATTCAAAAGTGCACCTAAACCAAGATGTAAGTGCATTGTATTTAGCAATTTTAAAACGTTTCGTACTTTGTAAAGAAATGTAGCAGGTTACGCGGTTTTAAGACTTTATTTGTATACTTATTATATTTTTGAACCTAAACCTACATTTACAGAACACTTTAAACTGAATATCAATGCTATGCATTAAAATAAATGATTGCTGTGTTTGCTTTATAGGTTATAATTCTGTGGTGGATCTTTTTTTAAAATTGATTGTCTCACCTGTTTTAATAGTCAAGCAACTTAACTAATAAAATAAATTACTGTCTTTTGGGAGAGAGAAATATGATTAAAATTAAGCATACATGAAATAATTTTGAATGAAATATAATTTCTCAAGAATAAAAGTTTCAAAACAAAGAATTTGTAAGTTATTGAAGCAAAAAATATTTTTTAATTACAAACAATTGCTACGACTTTTTACATCACTCATCATTTTCGCCAGATTTTTTGAATTAATGCTTCCGTTTAAAGCTGCGTTAAACTTTGAAAAGACTCAGTTTTGTACGCAAAGTCTTAGGTTGTTAAATAATTTGAGGCATAAAGGGTGCTCAAAATAAATTTTGAAACTTTCTTATCAACACTGACCTACCTTTAAAAACCACTAACATCGATATAAAAGTTCTGATAAAATGTAGAGACGCTTTCATTTTGCACTTGTTTCACTTTTTTACTACATAATTGTGTACGGTATGGTTTTCCAAAATGTAATAAATTTTCCGCGTCTTTAGAAACTGTAAGCAACCCCTCATCCAGCGGCCACTTTTCTCGCCTTAGCTACTTCCCGAGTAACACGCGGGCAAAGCACGCGTCAGACTCAGCTACGAGATAAAATAACGTAGCAACCCCTGCAGTTCTAAAGCAAATTGCAGGGTGCGCAAGCGTCCAATGAAACAAGCTTTCAATTTACACTGTCTCATGTTTATACTGTGTACATTTATCGCAAGTCAATAAGAATTGCTTTTTGCAACTTTACGTTTAAATCACTCGCCAAATAACCGATTTCAGTTTTGCCCGACAGTCTGATACGCTGTAATGATTATGTTTACCGAGTTGAGCAGGGTACGCGTGAGCTGAACGCGTTTTTAATGTTTGTATTTACATTATTTAGCGTTTTAACTCGGTTTAACGATCCAATTTTAACCGTTATTTATCTAATTTTTGCGCCACATATTAAATAATTATCTTAGTCCGGATTTGCTTTACCGACTATTACAACACTTACAAAATAAAATAATTAGCATTATTAGAATATCTACTTTTATACAGTAGTAATTTGTTTTGTGTGGACATCTGAGATTTTCTTCCTAGCATCCAGTACCTACATTTTTTTATACCTAATGTTGAGTTCTCTCCTTTTCTCCTTTCTTTTTTTGTTAAGTGAAGTTGATATGTATTGACTTAGTTTCACTTATTTGAATTCTCCACTTTTTAGTCCAGGAGCTAAGGGCATTGCTTGCTGTTTGCAGTGTATAGGCTGTTTCTTCATTGTTAGTGCCAGTTGGTAGTAGAGCTGTATTATCAGCTAAAGTTGCTAATGTTACTCTTCAGAATGTCACAGGTATACAGCAAATAAAGAACTGGGCCTAACACGCTTCCCTGTGGCACACCGGCTCTGTTCTCTTTAAGCGAAGAGTAAGCCTCTTTATTCTTCATTCTAAACAATCTTTCCGTTATATAAGGCGTAATATCTGTAGGGGAAGGTGGTATATACTGCGACACTTTTTTTAAATTTTGCGTAACTTTTGAACGGCTTAATTTGCATACCTCAAATTGATATGAGATATTCATATTGCTTTAGTTTATCATTGCATATACAAAAAAATATTTAAAAAAAATAAAGCTACACAAATAGAGGGACTGTCCCACTATACACCACTTGTCTCCACATAAACCACCCCGTGGTACATTGTGGGACAGCAAAAAATATATATGAAATAAAGCATAAGTAATTAAAAAAAAGCTTAATTTTAATTTTTTATTTTAAAAACTTTCACTTTTCATGGGCATTTAGACATTGTACTTTGAAAAATCAAACTAAAATTGAAAATGTTTCTTTGTTTTTTCAGTGCCCCCAAACGTAGTCGGTGCGCTTAACCTACACAGAATATTTTCTTTTTCAACACATTCTTTATCTCTGTTTTTAGAGAAAGAAAATCTAAAGTCGGAAGTCTTTTTCAGAAAATTTACCTGATTATCATCATTGTCCCACAATGCACCATGTGATCAATTTTTAAAAGCAACGATTTAATGAAAAACTTGTATGATTATTTTAAGTTTTAACATTGTACATACATTTAATATACTGTAAGGTACACCTACGCCAAATTTTCTAATTGTTGTTAAATAAATAAAAAAGTTTTAGCACATAAACTGAATAACCACAAAAAAACAATGCGCAGTTACCAAACATACCTCACATGTGCAAGTCACTATGACATTGTTTACGACACATACTGTAGACATGTACATATAATGGGACTGCTTAACCGCTATTTTGATGTAAACAAACTTCAAGTACGGGGTAACAGATGGCCAAAATCTCTGTTGTCCCACTATATACCATGTCCCAGTATATACCATCTTCCCCTACATACTCGTATGGAAATATATTTTTAATCTTGTTCATGTAACTGTTTATACTTTTTGTACTCCAGTTCTTCTTTTGACCTCTTCGTAGCCAATCTGTCCATGCTTATAACGCCACAGTTTCTTCTTAAATATTTCATATCCGTTGCAATAATTTTACTTTAGTTTTTTTTTTTTTTATACATTTATTACCCAGTTTTCAGCTCCATATGTCAATACTTACGTACCGTGGTTTATATTCTTGTTTTTTGTAATATGTCCATCCAATAAAATTGGTTTGTCCTTGTCTGCTTTTAATTTCTTCATCTTTTTTTTTTGTTTTTTAATATTATACACCCCAAATACTTAAATTTTCCTGTTTCTTTTATTTGGTGGGCGTCGTCCATTTCTAATTTATTTATTTCTTCTTGGTTTGTTGTTAAATATTTTGTTTTATCCAAACTAATTTCTAAACCAGATTTCGTAAATTCTTCTTCTAACTTCCTTATCATCAAGTTTAGGTCTTCCTCATCTGGTGCAATGACCACCTGGTCGTCCGCAAAACAGAGTGTTAAGGTGTTTATTTCTGATCGGGACTCCCATACCTTCACAATTTCTCTTCCCAGGACTCAAAACCTGCTCCAAAAAGATTTATAACAGCGTCGGTTTTTAACAAAACGAAAACATCAAAAAATTAAATTTTATACACTATATTTTTCTAATTTATCAATTACACCTTTAGTTTTGCACATCTAAAAACCATAAAATAAGCTTGAATAAAATCTACTACTCTTTTTAAAGTATCTCTTGTCTAAGTTAAAACTTAGCTTTAAGACTATCTCTGTTTTCCGTTTTTGAAACTAACTGGTTTTGCACTTGGATATGAAATATTTTAAAGAAAGACAGGCTTAATAATATAAATAAATTAATCACCTGAATCCAAATAATCAAATAAAGATTTAATGTTTAAATGATTTCTGTGTATTATGAAAAAGTTAGATATCTTTTGTAGCAATGCTACACCAATTTTAAACTTCAGTCATGCGTCAGTAGATTTTTTTTTTAAATCTTGCCACTAAAGAAGAAGATAACATCATAAAGCTGGCCTCGCTTTTTTTATAAAGATTTTGCAGAAAAAAAAACAGGTTTTGTTTTAATTATTTTTATTTAGTCATGAGTCCTTCTACTGATAAAAGTAGGACTGTTGAGTTGTGTTGTGCTAGCTTTTTTATATCTTTCCATTTGATGTTTCTATCCGCTGTTTTTTTAACTTCGTCTTGTCGGGTTTTTCTCAGTCCACCTCTTTTGTTTTTTCCTGTGATCGTGCTTCATAGGCTTTTCTGGTTAACCTTTCTTCTTTCATTCTCCAAATGTGACCCAACCATCCCAGCTGTCTCTCTTCTATTTTTGTTTCAGCTGATTTTATCTTTAATTGTTCGTAATATGTTTCATTTCTGATTCTATCTTTGTTGGTTTAACCTTGAATTTTTATTAAAAATCACATTTCAGCTGGATTCACTCGGCTACTAATTTTAGTTGTGTGTCCACGTTCACTTATTAAAATCGTCTAACAAAACATATTTGTAAGAGTGGTAGTTATACTTTAATTTTGGAAAGTTTTAATTTTTATAAAAAACTGCATTAAGTAAAAAAATCAGGGGTTTGGAGGGGAGCGCGGAGCTGGAGCGCGGAGCAGTAGAGCAATGGATTTTTGCCCGGAGCGGGAGCGGAGCCCGGAGCAAATAATTTTGATTGCTCCACTGCTCCACTTTACTATTATAAACTACAATTTTTTTTTTTTTTATTAATTATGCTCATGGTCGTATAGTGTTTAATAAAATTATAAATAAACTAAATTTGATTTTTTGTTTAAGTAAAATTATTGTAATGTAACTTTTCTGAATATTAAGTTTCATTATTTTGTATTTGAATTTTGAAAAATTTTAAAGAACTTTTTTTCTTTTTTTAACTTTTGAAGATCAATTATTTGTTCATTTATTTAACTTCATTTCTTTCTTAAGGTCAAATATTGTAATTGTTGGTCCATTTCCACATATCTCATAAAATTTTAGCTTTGTTTTAAAAAACAAATTTTTAAATCAAAAAACTTATTTTATTAATATATGGAGCGCGGAGCGGAGCGAGAGCGGAGCTGGAGCAGGCATCTTGATGCCGGAGCGGAGCTGGAGCGGAGCAACTAAACAATTGGACTGCTCCAAACCCCTGAAAAAAATAAAATCCAAACTATAAAACTAGAGATTTTTTCTAACCAGTCCGGGACAAGCGATGTTTGAGGACATAATTTTTGTTTAGACGCATTTAAAGTAATTATATTTGTTAGCAAGCGAGAACTTACAGAAGTTCTTTCAGTTGCAGTTTCATTACAGAGGTTTTAATTAACATTTTCATGAAGCTTCAAAGTCATTAGTAGATAGCTCATTTATTTATCGATAAAAGATCCAGGTTAACTAAAACTTAATGAAGATCTGCACTTTACTATAAGAGACCATTAGATATGTCTCTTCCAGAAGACTGCTCATTTTTTTTATCGTATCTTAATTGAAATGTTTATCCCCGTTTAATTGGTTAATTATAAAATGATCGAAGCAAAAAAAACAAACCAATCGTAATTGCACGCGTTCCTTTGCACTTTTTTGCATTTTAAACTTGGATATTTACACAAAGGATATTGTAGCAGACTATTGCATTGGCAAGTTTTTATGCAATTAAAACTTTTAACTCGATTTATATAAATGTATTTGAGAAACAATATATACCTTAAGTAACAGCTTTGATGCTAAAACTTTTAAACAAACTTTAAATGGTAATTATCGTAACCGTGCTGCAATTTATACAGCATAAATTAAGTTAGTTTTAATTAAGATATAATGGTTGTGCTTTATTTATTTTCTAAAAGTGCAGCTGTATCGTTTGAAAACAATAATTTCTTTGGCTATGAAATTTTTGTGTTATACAATCATAATTTTATTTTAAATCTTTCGACTTTCTTTTACTGTAAACTTAATCTATGCTTTTATTTCATTGTTTATATTTGTGGTACACGGCGTTCGGGTTTCTCATCTTTGACATTTTTGCTTGTTCCGGGATTTCGTGAAGCAATCGGTCCTCTTTACGGGATATCCCGGGACTTTATAAATTATGTCAATATTTTAAAATAAATAAGCCAGAAACAAAATGAGATGTTTATTACTTAAAAACAACTCTGTCGTACTTATATGTAATACATTTGGCTCCGTGATTATTATAAATAATAAAATAATATTGGTGAGAGAAACAAACATTTCAAAAATATTACCCTAATATTGCAATATCATTTGTATGAACACAATAACGTAAGTTTTGCAATGCATTTTTATAATATGATTTAAGTAAACAAAGTTGCTCTATGCTTCTGTCACTTAGTTTCATTCAAAATTTATTAACAGATAGTCTTTGCAGATGAAATGCTTTCTCAATTTCTATTGAGATGAGTGAAAGCATTTACCAGAAAAGAGACATCGCTTTTATCAATAACATTTTATTTACAAGCTAAACGTATTTCGCTTCGCATTACTATAGTACAAAAATTAATAGAACGGTAAACGTATTTTGATGATATAAACTTTGTCATGGAGACTGGGCTTCTTGACGCATGCTATTTGTGTACATAATTTTTTTATTGCAAAGCAGAACTATTTTTAAATAAGAATACAGTTTTTTCAGAATTTATTGTTAGTTAAGATTTTGATAATAATTTCTGATATTAATAATAAAAATGAAATTATCATAATATTACGAAGATTCCAACACAAAATAAATGAAAATAACAGATTTTAAATATCCCGGAATTTCTCGCACAATAAGTAGGTATTTCCCGGACTATAAAATATGTTAAAATGGACTGCGATCCCGGGAACCCGGGAGAGAAATTGTACCCGTATCATCATCCATGTAATTTGTTACATCGCTTGTAAAAAAAAAACGTTTAAAATTCTTGCTCTTTTCTCAGCGGATTATTTTCTTATCGGTTTCCTAGTTGCATACGTAATGCAACCAATGGCAATGTTGTCAGGTGAGGACGTTGAGAAGTTTAAATTAAATAGAAACCTATTTACTAAAGCAAATACGTTTTTACATAATTGTATCACTAAATTGTATATTATATGAGCACACAACAACACATTTCTGTGCAATATGCAATCCCCGACGCCTTGTTTTATCTTACTGAAGCAAGTACCGAGTTTATGGCAATGATGGTTTATATCAGGTTGGGGTTTATGGCCGCTAGGTGGTTACAAGTTTTGCATACTCCAAACTCCAGTAAATTTTGTTTGACATCTTCAACAGGGGCATTAAATGGAATGATAATCGTAAAACTAACGGATAGAAATATTTTGCAGATCCATTTTCACCGAAACACGTTCAAAGAAAACGAGTTTGTTTGTGAATTTTTGATCTCATCAATGGTAAATAATTTTTAAATTAAAAGAGACAACTCAGCAGCTATTAAACTGATTTTTTACATAGGTCACTAAAACTCTTTTGTGTACTATATGATACCATTGTAACTTAAGTATTTTATCTTCCAAATGTTTTAACAATATATTATTATTAGAGCAGTTTAATTGCCTTAAAGTGGCGATTTTTGAGAAAAATAGTTAGATCCAGTCTAATAACACGGATAGTCACCAAATGTTTAAGTATATTAAAAGGTTTCTAGGCGTATCTTGATAAATAATGAGACAATTTTGCCAAAAAAGAGCACTATCGCTATTTTTCAAGAAGTTAAAAAACAAGTGTATTTTAAAATTTATATTATTTTCAATTTATTTCTCTTCTATTTTAAAAAGCTTGAGACTATCCTAATAACCTCTGTCTCTACGTTTATTAAATAATTCACCTAGAAGGTGCAAACAACCACAAATTGCCTACAAGATTTCCTCAACACTCTTGGGTTTGTATTGATTATTGTACAATTAACATTTTTGAGGCGATAAAAATAATTTAGTAACCTAGAAACAAGTACTTTAATTAGGTAACTTATATAAAACGTAATGCGTTTATGCATAGTTTCTTAAAAGACCCCATTCTTCTTCTTCTTCTTCTCGACTCCTTTTGCATTTTCAGTCGTCGGAGAGTAGTTTCGTGTTCTGAGTTTTTCACAATGCCCTTCTATCTTTTGCTAGTGTTTTTATTTCTCCTACTGTTTTTCCTTTTTCTAACCCTATTTTCCTCATTAGATCTATCCATTTTTTCCTTGGTATCCCTCCTTGTTTTTAGCTGGTTTTCCAATTTCCATTATTTTTCTCGTGATTCTGTCAGGTTTCATTCTTACTATAATGTAGTTACCATACCAGTTTAGTTGTTTCTTTTTTATTTATTTTATTAGTAGTTCTTGTTCTGTTATTTCTCTAATATTTTCGTTCTTTATTCTGTCCCATTTAGGTTTCCTCGCAATTTTTCTTAGGTGTTTCATTTCCATGGTGTTAATTTTAGCCTCGTATTTTTTCCTCAGTGTCCGGTTTTCAGATGCGTAGGTTATTGTTTATAATGTTACCATATTATATATATTCATTTTTACCTTTATGTCTATGTCTCTTTGTGTCCTAGTACCTATTGTTTTGTTTAATGAGTAATACATTTTTGTTGATTTGTTTGTTTTTGTTCTATTGATTAATTTGGCATCTATTTTCCCATCCTCTGGTATTATGCTTCCCTAGTATTGGGATGATTGCTCTTTCCAGTATAGTATTAAACTTAAAAAGCAAATTAATTAATTATTTTTGCAAGATTTCTAGTTGGCTGAATGTTTTTCTTTTTATATTGCAGATGGATTTCTACGTAGTGCCAAAATTAAAAGCATAAATTGGGCTGGGCATCAGTTTTTGCAAACAGAATAACTTGAGAGCTTCATGATTGGAAAAAGCTAGACCATATTGTGCCGAAGAAGCTCAACCAATTGCGTCAATCCTTAAGTAAGTGACATTTTCTTTAAGCATGGGTTGTTTATAATTCGGTTTATCGTGTTAATTTTGGTAAAGGTGACTAATCTTTCCAAAATAATTTATTAACGTGTTTACATGTAGTACATGAGTCAACATTTTGTATTGTTCGAATCTGAAATGTTGTAACTTCAACTAAAATAAGCAAAACACGTATTGCTTGGCAGTTATTTCGTCCTATACAATTTTTTTTGTGCGATCGTACTAGAAACAGCTGTTTGACGGACGCGTTAGCAACCATAAAGTACTGCATTACTGGCCCTATCCTTAGCAACGGCCGTAAAAGTTACTTTTCAGGCCGTTACCCTTAGCAACGGCCGAAAAAGTAACTTTTACGGCCGTTGCTAAGGAGAGGGCCGGTAATGCAGTACATCCGCCGTCATCTGTCAGTGACAGAATGTCACGTAGTTTCTAACCTATAATTTTGAAAATTACTAAAAATTTAAATTGTTTTTAATTCGATCGCACAAAAAATGTAATATGCACCTCGGCCAAAACGTACTTTTTGGCCTTGATACATAAATAACTATTAACGGTTTCTTACTATAATCTTTAAAGGTTTTGGTATGTTTTCTACGCCTGTACACTGTCGGCATTTTGTATTAGTTGTTAAACTAGAAGCTAGTTGAATTACTATATACCTATATTCTGCAGTCACAAAAAAAATTATCTTCTTTTTAAGTCATAAATAGAGGATTTGTTTTGTAATAGTATTAAGTACCTATTTAATTTAATAACATGTTTCTCAATTATAAAAAGGGGATTTTTACCGCAATTTATTAAGCAAAATTTGTTTCATTACAACCAAGGAAACAATAATTAAAAACATTCAAATTTATAACTATTTAAATGTAAAACGAATTTGATTATTTTGTTTAGCTCTACCACAATGGTTAACTTCCTATTTTTGGTACGAGTCTAATCTTAAACTGTTTTTTTTTTTGGGCAATAAAATATGCACCTTAAAGATAACATCCCTCTCTATTTGTTTATTATTTAAATTGCTTATGCTAGCTCTCCGATTCTTTTTTTTTGTTAATTGTATAGAGATGTTTTACAGTTAATTTTACGTTTGATCTTGATCTTCATCGCATTAGAAATCTAATACATGTTTTGTCGAAATGAATCCAGGGCTAGTTTTAACTGATAAAAATGTAATAAGTGTAGCTGTTTTTTTTTTGGGTGGAGCAACAAATCTTTGTATTTTTATCAAACAGTTCCGTTTCGCGACCCAATAAAAAATTAACGCCACCCAATTTTGGATCGCGACCCATATTTTGAGAAACATTGGTCCAGATAATTTATGTATTTTCTTCTTTCTAAAATGTGTGTTTCCTATTTTCAGCTGATTCTCTAAACAGAATTCTATCAACCTCTCTCCATTAGTGTTTCTCTTTTTTTCTCCGTTTTTTTCTTATGCACCATTCTGTCCCTTCATGTATGTTGCCGACTCGTTCATTGTTATACTTTGTATTCTGTTTGTTCTACTAATTCTTGCAACCCATTCAGAAATTATTCTTTGTCTTCTTTTCTTGCGTCTTCATTCGGTCGATAAGCCACAATTAAAGTATCTTCATTTTCTTTCTTTTCTTTAACAACCATAGATAACAGTCTTTCATTAACAAGTTTTTCGTTTTTAAGAAACTTGATTTTGTCATCTTTGACTAATAATGCTACACCTGCTTGTGCATGTTCTTCCTCTTTTACTCCTAACCAGTATATCCAATAATTATCCGTCATCTTTTGCAGACCCTTGCCTTTTTTCTTTGTTTCTGTTATACCTACGTATTCCAATTTTATTTTCTCAATCTCCTCTGATATTTCCTCTCCCTTTTCATTTAACGTCTTTATATGTCAGGTGCCCAAAATCTGTTTAGTTTGGTTATTAGATACTTAAGCGTTTTTACATCTCATTTTTTTGCTTATGCTTCGCTCAGTTTCTTTGTTTTAAATTCATTTCCACAGCCTTTTTATTAAATATTAGACTTTTGCTATTATTTCTGCTACACTATGGATATCTTCCTTATCTTCTGCGGTCTTATCTCTACTTATTATATTGTCAACTTTTATCGTGTCGTTTCCCAAATCCTGTACCTTCTTCTCGTTTTTTATTTCTTTCCTCGTGTAATTTTTCTTTGCTTGGGTTGTCGTCCATGTTCCATCCTTTTCTAGTTCCCTCAGTCTTTTGGGTTGACATTTTACACTAGTTTTTCTCGCTCCCTGTCCTATTTCCATTCCGTTCTGTCAATCGTGACTTTTTGGTACCCTATTCTTATATTTCTTCCTTTTTTGCTTTCTTCCTCTGCTACTTACTTGTTTCATTGTTTTTCGTATTTCCCTTTCTTTTTTAATCAATTCATTATTTATGTAAATTCTATCCTGCAATTGCTTTAGTTTACTTTTATTTTTCATTACCATTTCTTTGTCGTTTACATTGTCTAGCTTCGCCCTCCAAATTCATTGCAGATATACGTAACCATTTATGTGAATCCGTAATTGAAAATTTTGCTCAAAGAGTGTTCATGTGTAACAGGAGTGTAGGTGGCCATTTTGCCGATATCATTTTCAGCACTTAACTCCCATGTGCACATTGATAACAATGAACATTTAATTTAAACAAAAACTTGTTTTTTTTTTCATTGATTTAAAATTGCAGTTTTAGTTGCGCCACCCTTACTAGTAGTAGTGGAATTAAAAGAAATATTTACGTCCTTCAATATACATTTTAGCCATAAAAAAAGAGACTTCCTCCAAACTAACGCTGTTATAGTTTAGAACGAATGGTTTCTACAAGTACATTAAAATTAAATGAAGTTTGTATCGTGCTGTCAATTACTAGGTAGGGCAAAGTCACTTTTATAACCGAATTGAATTATTATATGCATCTCTGCTTTTGGCTTTTATAAACACCATTATTTTTCCTATATTAGGTAGGTACTAGTTACGTGGTATTGATGTTTGAAAGTGCACATCATTTGAAATGAAAAATATCCAGGTCAACCGAACCATAATTTCTGTCAGTGGCACTTCCTTATAACTTCTAAAAAAGTTCTATGAATTTATTAAATGTATTACAACTTTTATGGAAAAGTATGCTGAGTAGTAGCATAACGGTTGGAAGTTCCGCAGCACATTTTGTGTAAACTATAACACTTAGCCACACATGTGGTATATAAATCACAAACACTAAAGCACTTGGTGATTTTGCGACAATTTCAGGGACATAAACTACCGCTACATTAACTACTATAAATCTGGTGAGGCAAAAAAGAAAATAATTTATGATTTCTTACATCGAAAGCAATCGCTATAAGCCTCAAATGTGATAGGATAGGATAAAACCGGAAAAACGCGACAAATATTCGATTTGTTGAGACAATATATATGGGGGTAGCTCTATTATTGTTGCAGTAAATTTCAGGCAATACGATAAGGGAAACTTTACCATACGTTTACTGCATTAATAATTATTGATAATTTTTCTTAACCCTCAGAGTACCAGGCTCCAAGAATGCACGTAAAGTACCACGCGGGGTCACTCATAGACCCCAACTTAATCTCGGTAATTATGATATAATTTAACAATATTTCTCCGTGTTTATTTGTTATAAGTCTTCTTAGTCTATTTATCAACGTTGTTACTGATTTTTATATTCCTAAAAATTGGTTTCTTTTTAAAAAAAAACTGACTTACCGTCTATATGTGACATGCGAGAAATTTGATGGATAAAACAAAATTGTTACATGTTTCAAATCATAAAGATTTATTAAATATAATCAAAATATTGATATTCGTTGTTGATGCAATCTTTTTTACATACTATTGTTTTCGTTTCCACCCTATGGGTTTCACAAATTACAGCGGGTGCAAACAATAGAGGACTTCCTGTCCTCCTTGCGTGTACAATGGACATCTTCTCCGTTTTACCAAGAGTCGGTAGATTATCATCTTCTTCAGAATCTGAAGAAAAATGATCGCAGCTTTCGTCCTCAGAATCAGCTCCGGACATTGTATTTTCATCTTCTGAGACAATTGACTCTACATCACAGTGTTCACCTTGATCACTACTTGGGTCATATTTTCAGCTATTTGCTGCAGTTCTTTCTCACTCAAAATTTTCTGCGACATGATCACTAACGTTCAAGAGTCGGACTAATGATTTTTCAAACACTATTTATATACATCGACAACAGCTTTGCATGCAATCTCCTCTTATACAAATTTGGTACTTGAAGTACCAGGCGGGCTCGGTGAGTGACCCCAGCTAACAATATAGCGATATTATGGATGTTAAGAGTTCAGAATAAATTTCAAGGCTGGAATTATGTTTCTAAAGGAAAAAAAATAAAAGTCGTAGACGGAGAAATCCGTAAAAACAGTAATAACAAAAATATTCACAATATATTGATAGTGGGGTCACTCTGAGGGTTAAATAAAAGACGAAGTATTAACAGAAAGTCTTCCAGAAAAGGTCACGATACGTTGTCGCTAAAATCTGATCTAGGCTGTGTTTATTGCATCAAGAACATCAAAACTAAATGTTTTGCAGAGTTATACCTGTACGTGCCACTGGCCATTTTCTTCAGAAAAATAGGGGAAAAACTGAAAAGTTGAATAATAAAGGTAATTTTTGAAATGACGTGGGCCATGAAACCGTCAGAGATAAAATCGAAATACTTCTATTTACCAATGCGCGCATCCTTGCAAGTAAAATGGTACAAAGTTTTTGAAAAACGTCAAAAACGAAACACCTACAAACTATGATTTGAGAAGTTGTGGTATATCTGTTATAGTTATAACCATAAATCTATGCGACTTGCATAGGTGTTTAACATAAGAAAACCATTTTACAAGGCCTCGTTTTTTTGCGTTTTTCTCCGGAACCGTTTTAAGATCTTTTCAAAAACTTAGCACCATTTTACTTGCAAAGGATGCGCGAATTGGTAAATAGAAAAATTACGATTTTATCTCTGACGGTTTCATGGCCAACACGATTTCAAAAAATACCTTTATTATTAAACTTTTCAGTTTTTCCCCTATTTTCCCGAAGGACATGGCCAGTGGCACGTATAACTCTGCAAAACATTCTGTTTTGATGTTCTTGATGCAATAAACACAGCCTTGATCAGATTCTAGCGACAATAGGTATATCGTGTCGTGACCTTCCCTTCTTACTTATGTCGTGTTAAGAAAATTTTTATGGGAAGAATACCATCACTTTTTTTAACCTTCTTTTAACTTCTATTTCCATGTTAATCTTTATAACATTTAAGGGCAAAACCTTTTTAAATACTGATAGGTAAGCTTTAAAGTACTTTTATCACTTTATTGTAGAAATTTTCCAGTGCCAAGTAAATAACAAATCATCTTGTACGTTTCGGTGTCAAGGTTTGTTTTTCTAGTTCTTAATTATGTTTCTCTCTCTCTGTCTATCATTGGCTGACTGTGACTCCTTTTATTTCATTTTTATTCTAGTCTTGTCTTACTTCGTTTTCATATTTTGTTTCGAGTCTTCCTCCACTTCTCTTACCCTCAAACTTCTTTTTCATCTTATTTTAGCGTACCTGCTTTCTGGCATGCGTAGTATCGATATTCGATAGTAATCGATTTTCGACATACATAATATCAATATTTCGATAAACACGGTGCTCCACTTAGATGCTTTGATGTTTTAAAAAAGTTTGATGTCACGCTATACCGGGTTTGACTGTCGCACCCCTATAACTTTTTAATTATTGAAAATAACCCCAACAAACCTTATATTTTTGGAAACGGCGACAAATTCTCTATTAAATGATGTGCATTTGTTATCTCTACGATGACGTATGTCAAATCCGCGATAGGAAACTGTTTTTTTTTTTAATTACATAGTATACATTTTTTGGTTGATTCGGATAGAGAATTTAATTCTGAATCCGACCATGTATTAAAAAAGTATGCACACATAAGAAAATTTTCGAGAAAATCAGTTCAAAGTTTGTTCAAATTATAGCAAACAGCCGATTTAACATAACAAAAAACGATCAAATCTTAAAAATTTTACTATAACTATCAATGGAAATGTATTCTTATGTATGCATACTTTTTGAATACATGGTCGGATTCAGAATTAAATTCTCTATCCGAATTAACCAAAAAATGTACACCTACTATGTAATTTAAAAAAAAAACAGTTGCCTATCGCGGATTTGACATACGTCATCGTAGACATAACAAATGTACATCACTTAATAGAGAATTTGTCGCCGTTCCCAAAAATATAAGGTTTGTTGGGCTTATTTTCAATAATTAAAAAGTTATAGAGGTGCGACAGTCAAACTGAATCATCCGGTATAATAAACAAAAACCCAAATGATTTTTTTAAATCGTAAATAACTCGATTATGTTTAATAATACAAAAATATTTTCGGGGAAAAAGATGTAGATTTTTTCATCACTATTAAATAATGATTCAGAAACACTTAAACAATCGAAAAAACAAGATAATAAATGAGAAAACTTAATGAATCATAATGTATACAAAATATATACTGGTCCAGCCAGACCAGTGGTGCACACTGCATAGCTTAGGACTACCAACCTTGCATGTCTAACCCTTCACGCCGCAAATTTTTTAAATCCTTTTTTGGTTTCTAAATACATTAAAACATGTTCGTGGAGGATATCATGAAATATGAGG
Source organism: Elmis aenea (assembly GCA_947652605.1). Taxonomy (NCBI): domain Eukaryota; kingdom Metazoa; phylum Arthropoda; class Insecta; order Coleoptera; family Elmidae; genus Elmis; species Elmis aenea. The sequence goes on from OX393576.1 coordinate 60,386,810, forward strand.
TCCTTACGAGATTTTCAAATTTTCAAACTTGAAATTGGTTCAGACCATGGTGATCACATAATGGTTAATTATGTTAATAGACGAAGACAGAATTATTAATACTTAATTATCTTAGTCGTTTTTATTGAGCGTAAAACTTCTGTATCCGTTTAATTAAAATATCTGACTGAAAAAATACTTTTTTTATTTGCAACTTTTACCAATTATGCAAATTGAGTGCCATCATAATTTATCTTAATGCATTTGCAGAGCGTCTTTATGTTTCTATAACGAAATGCATTTGTATATTAATAACTGCGAGTAAAGAACCAGCATTAATTGAGAAATATTTCTGCTGTTGAAAATAAAATACGTTCAAATAAAACGGTTAATATAACCGTGCAAAAGGCAATTTTAGGCGCGCATTAATTCAAACAGAAAGTCGCAGTCTTTTAAATGTTATTTATTGACTAAATTTTTTGTTTAACAAGTTAAAAAGGTCGAAAGAATTGGTCGAGAGGGTAGAGCGCAGCATTGTGTTTGTTCAATCTCTTTCTTGCGACGAGATTTAGTAGAATCTTTTGTACAGAAGATGGAAATGGTCCTAATGGAGTTGTCGACCTTAAATACATAAAGAAAATCACATCAAAGACAAATACGTGATAATAAAATGAGTAGCTCTACACCGTGCGAACGCGACAAATAATAAACGACTGAGCAAGTGCTAAATTTCCATTTTGTTTGTGTGCCCATGTAGAAGGCCTATTCGAAATTGCAAAATAGGTCCTTCTTTCTTTAAATATGTTTTTCACTTGAGTCGTTTCACATAACATGATGTTGTACCAGCTGTGAGAGACCATTAGTGCGATTTTATCACTTTCTCGGTGGTTTCTCTAAAAAGCTTTATTGTAATCTTTATACAGCGAAACCGCAATAAAACTGAATACACTCTACACAGCTTACGTTTGCTGCCATATGATGGAAAATAATGTTCACACCGCTTAAACACATTTGAAAAATATAAATGGTGTTGGGAGAAAACAAAGAATGTCAATTTGTATTAAATCTTTCCAATTCGATTTTAAAGATTTGAAAGTCTACCTTTTTTTTGTTTATAGAGCTGCATCAACCAAACTCTATTTTACTATGGATCGTACTATTATAAAAGAGTATTAATCAATTAATTCGTTATTCTAAGTGACCTGTCAAATTTATGGTTCAAAAGAAGGAATGGCAATGAAAAAATACCTCGTGTCAACCATTTACTGTAACTTATTTAAAACAAAAATTAACTTATGATGTGATTAAGAATTATTTACACACACTAATAAATGATTATATTATTTATTAATAAAATTGATTTAATGAGGTAGATTAAAGTAGAAATTCTTATTAGATTCAGAATAACAAAATGTTGAAAGATGTGCAATATCTTTGTATTTTGCTTCATTTAGTGGAAGCAGTTCATAGTGTGATTGTGTTGGCAATTTAATTTTTTTATTTTCTGATGGCCTTGTTTGTCCTATAGAGCGAATTGTATTTTTCTGCCATTTCCCCATTGTATGAATTCCTATGCAATATTAGACGAGGGTGTAAAATTGTAGACTCAATTTCCTTCATTTTTATCATAGGAAATGGACATTTCTTAAAATCATTTCGGTTAAGAAGATTTGACCATTGTTTAAGCGAGCTTGTGTAACATCCTTCAAGATTTTTTTCGTTTTTTAAAATTTCCGACTTTTACATCATTCTCTGAAGTTTTTCTTTTTCCGTTTCTTACCTTCAACTGATATTTTCGTTAATGGACAATCATAACAACAGTTGCAAAGGTACAACATTTTAGGTTCGTATTTTATGTAGCAGCTTTCATCCATTATCGATGGTATAAAAATAATGTGGTATGTCATTGTCCCATAACAATGTTGTTTTAACTGTACTTGCTTTGATCTTAGGTACAACTAAAAGTTTCTAGTTTCCATTTCGTGTGTTGAATTGAGTTTCAGCAATCAAAAGAGCAAGCCGTCTCAGCGAACTCGTATCAACTTTCTTTCAGAGGCGATCTGTTTCTATGTTGTGAATAGCGCCAATTGAACAGCTCCGCGTCTTATTCTATTTGCGCTCTTTGAGTTAGAAACCCACAGGATTAAGGTTTATCAAGTTTCTTAGAAGTTTGCTAAATCGCCACATTTGTGTAAGTTGCGGTTCGCAAATAAACTTATATTACATTACTCTTAAGCCAAAGTGTAAGAGGAATGAAAGATGGCTTGGAAATAAACTTTTTGCGTACCTGATTTGATTTAAAATTCAAATTTTATTAGCAAATTTTTACCGTAGCATATTTTTTGGACCAAAAAAACGTGCTTCATATAAACTAGTTAGTTTATAGCAACCAGTTGGTTGTCTTATGTAGTAGAACAAATGAAAACATTATTTATAGTGTTTAAAAACAATATAAAAATGCGTTATTTACCACAATGAAAACAATTCCTACAGTTTTTTTTTTTATATAAGAACATCAACCTTAATTTTAAAAAAAAACTAATTCTGCACAAAAGCTACCAAATTCATTTAATTTTATGTACAGCTCATATAGATACTATTTAACTATTATTCAACTTGTCCTTCTGTTCCTGACTTTAGAGGTCTTCTAGACTCGAGATTGATTTCAATAATTTTCAAGCACACAAAATTTTGTAAATCGTTTAATTTAATCTCAATTTGTCAATAATTATTTACCTACTTTGTTTTTAAAATGTCATAGTCCACCTGTTTTATATTTTATGGACCTAATGTTAGATTTTTATGTTATGGATAGAAGATTCCCATAATGAGTATATATGCTGTAATGGTTATAAAATTTTAAAAATATACAGTGTGAATAAAATTCGAGTTTAAGCATGGGGATCTCACTTATTATAGTAGCTAGAGTATAGGATTTAATTTGGATAAGTTGCTAAATTTTGTGCTGAATGGTATCCGAGAAAATTAGGAAAACACGGAAAATACGATTTTTGAAAATTGCCTATAACTCCTTTGGAGTATGAAATATTTCAAATGCGTTAAACATTGTCCAAGTAACTTTTTAAGCCAAATCGGATGGTGATAACCAGAGCTGGGCAATGCTTGAATGCTTACTACTTGCAATAATTTTTTAAGCACTTTTAATGCTTCGAGCACAATGCTTGGAGCACTTTCTAAAACAGATGCTCGATGCTTAGAGCACCAAGCACTTTCATGAACACTTGCTACTTATTAAGCACTTTAGAAAGAGTGCTTAATAAGCATTTTTTTAATTTATATATGCTTGCTGCATAGTATTTAATCCTTAACATGTATGCTACAAGACTGTTTAAATTTTAAATTTCTCTTAAGCATTTCCAAAATGCTCAATGCTTGCTGCTTAATTTTTTTAAGCACTTTGGTCAGTGCTTGATGCTTTTCAGCATTTTTAAAAACCAAAGTACTTACTGCTTAATTAGATCAAGCACTTACACAAGTGCTTGAATGCTCGGTGCTTTAAGCACTTAGGGTCGGTGCTTTGCCCAGCTCTGGTGATAACACATTTTTCCTACGTCTATTCCTTTTTGTTTTATGACAACCAACTTTGTTTTGTGTGTATAATAGCATTTATTTTCCTGAATCCATTGATGTATCACACATAGTCTTTTACTTCTTTATTCATTGTCAAATTTAAAAAACGGTTTTAAACGAAAACCATCATAAATCAGGTAGGCCTGTCGTTGTAGTTTATGTTGTTTCCATGACAACCAATTGACAAACTAAAAGATTTGAAAGCCAATTAGTACTTGTCACATTAATACATTCGTAATATGATCTTTAATAACGAAGAAAAACGCAATATGCTGCCAATTTTTTTTTCATTGAATAGAAATTCTATATTGTCAAGTCAACGATATGCAGAAACATATCCAGAAAAAAGAGAATCCTAGCACACATATTTTTTACATTGTTCAGAAACTTGGGAAAACATGGGGCTTTTGCCAAACTTAGAGAAAAATATGGCAGAAATGTTTCAGATGACAATAAAAAAACAATTTTTGTTACAAACATATCAGAAAAAATACTATTTTTCTACATTAAACAGAAACTTAAGTAAATTTGTTTAAAGTAATAATAACGTATAACAAAACATAAAAGAACGGTATAAAAAAATCGCAGCATATCGAGTTTTACTTCGTTATTGATCATTTTTACGAATGTATTAAGGTGACAAGTAATTGGCTTTCAAATCTGTTAGTTTGTTGATTGGTTGTAATGGAAACAACATAAACTACAACGACCGGCCTACCTGGTTTATAATGGTTTTTGTTTGAAACCCTTTTTTTAAATTTGACAATGAATAAATTAGTAAAATACTATGTGTGATACATCAATGGATTCAAAAAAATAAATGCTATCAGATTATGTAAATAGCAAAAATTACGCCCATAAGAAAAAACAAAGTTGGTTGTCATAAAACAAAAACGAATAGATCTAGGAAAAATTTGTGATCACCATCCGATTCGGCTTAAAAAAATGCTAGGGCAATGTTTTAACACATTTAAAATACTTCATACTCCAAGGGATTTATAGGCCATTTTCAAAAATCGTATTTTCCCGTTTTTCCTATTTTTTTGGATACCGTTTGAGATATTTCCAATTTCTCTTCAGATTATTATTAATCACTGCATTAAGCAACTTATCCAAATGTAAACCTATACTCTAGCTACTATAATAAGCGAGATCCCCATGCTTAAACTCGAATTTCAATCACCCTGTATACAGGAGGTGTTGATTAAAATCATGTTATTAAGTAATAATCAGCTATTAAAAAAGTTGTAACAAAAAACGACACATTCGACTCAAAGTTTTTAAACAAACCTAGCAGCAAAAATGGAAATAAAATATTTTAATTGTCTTCCGAGTTATAGATCTAAGAACAATCAGCTGTTATTGAATATATTGTTGTAACTTGGAACCATTTCATATTCGTATTTTTGAAAGAAGAATACAGTTAATAACCTAATTATCTTCCAATAAAGCTATTTAAATTGGAATACCCTCTGTTGTATTCTCCATAAAATTCTTTATTCATCAGCTTATAAATCAAATAAAGCTCTCATAAGATTGGAGATTCCCTGTTCTTCACTTTGAATTATACACCCTGTATATTATTTTTATCTCATGTATATTTTAGTAGCATTAGGGGTCCATCAGGTAGCAATAGCTACTTGGTCGTACTATTGGTAATAATTTTTTATTTGCTTTCTGTAAATATTACTTATCTTTATTCCCGAAGGATGACTCTCCAATCAGTAAAAATAATCCTAGTTGGAATTTAGTTTGGTTCTTGGATAAGGACCATTATAGTTGGTCCTTTAATGTCAAGCTGTGAAATTTTAAAAGCGCCTTGCGAACACAATGTAAATTTCAATGCTTTGCTTGGTCCGCTGTAAAGGCGTCTCTCCGGGAATAGAACCAAACCCTTATTGCGAGCGCCGGAAAGCGACGCCAGTATACTGCAGTTTGTTAGTCGACGCATATAGGTTGTACTATCAAAGTACAGTAGATGACGCTAGCTATTTCAAAGCAGAAATTAATGAAGACAATTTTAATAACCACTAAAATAACAGTAGCAGGATAAAAAACACAGGGCAAAATTCTCAATTTATTTTTGTTTTAATTGTTGCACACGATAATATGTGTACCTATGTTTAGGTGTAAGCTTGATAATTAAATAATTTTGGAAACTAAAAGACGGGTTTCCACTTGTTTTTAAATTGAAATTTTAATATTAGGTGTTGAAAATTTGCCAGTTTTTTTTTAAGGAGTCTGCACTTTTCATATCACAGCTACAAAATTAAAATTGAAGTTGTTATAAATTTATTTTATAAGAAGATAACTTTGGTATAAAAAATTAATCTTCCAAGTATTTACTTAATTATTTCTTGTTAGTTCATCCAGTCAGTCGAACGTTGCTGTCGGATCTAACTTTTCTCAGCTTGTTAAGAAAGTAGTTTAAAATGGAGCGGCATAATTATTAACTTCTTTAAAGGGAACTTTTTTATACAATTATGAAACTCGATATTAAATTTTGCTTAAGCATGTTTTTCTTAAATAAGAGGAGTTATTAATAACCCCAAGTTTATTGCTATGTTTCATCAATTCCGAGTATTCCCGTTTGATATGATTAGATTTATTAGTTGAAAATTGATTACGTCTTAAATTGATTTGCAATAGATCGTTGTATAAATAGGGGATATACTTTTTTTGAATTGTACGATGAATGTTATTAGGATCAGCTTTTCTTTATTTACCTTATATAAACCTACATTAACTTATGTTTAATTCAATTACGCTTTAGTGTTTTCAATATCTGTTAAATAATTTCGAAGTGCATATATGTAATTATACATACCTACCTCGCTTATTATAGTAGCTACAGTATCTGTTTAAATTTGGCAGTTGCTTAATTTTGTGCTCAATAATAATCTGAAAAGAAATTGGAAATATCTCAAACGGTATGCGAGAAAATTGGGAAAAACCGGAAAATACGTTTTTTGAAAATCGGCTATAACTTGTTTGGAGTATGAAATACTTCAAATGTGTTAAAACATTGATGGAGCAACTTTTTTAGCCGAATCGGATTGTGATCACAAATTTTTCCTCGCTCGATTTGTTTTTGTTTTATGACAACCAAGTTTGTTTTTTTTTTATGGCCAGAATTTTTGCTATTTACATAGTCAAATAGCATTTATTTTTCTAAATCGATTAATGTATCACACATATTATTTTACTTCTTTATTCATTGTCAAATTAAAAAAAGGGTTTCATACAAAAACCATTATAAATCAGGTAGGCCGGTCGTTGTAGTTTATGTTGTTCCCATGACAACCAATCAACAAACTAAAAGATTTGAAAGCCTATTACTTGTTATATTAAAATATTAGTCAAAATGAACTTTAATAACGAAGATAAACGCAATATTCTGCCAATTTTTTATTCATTGTATAGAAATTCTATATTGTCAAGTCAACGATATGCAAAAACATATCTAGAAAAAAGACAACCCTAGCACACATATTTTTGTACGTTAGGAAATTTGGGAAAATATGGGGCTTTTGCCAAACTCAGAGAAAAATATGGCAGAAATGTTTCTGATAACAATAAAAAAACATTTATAAAATTCAAACATTTCCGAAAAAAAACACTATTATTCTACATTAAACAGAAACTTAAAAGTAAACTTGTGTAAAGTTGATATAATGTGTAACAAAACTTAAAAGAACGGTATAAAAAATTTGAAGCATTTCGCGTTTTTCTTCGTTATTAAAGTTAATTTTTACGAATTTATTAATGTGACAACTAACAGGCTTTCAAAACTTTTAGTCTGTTGATTGGTTGTTATGGAAACAATATAAACAACAACGACCTGACTACCTGATTTATAATGGTTTTTGTTTGAAACCCTTTTTTTTAATTTGACAATGAATAAAAAAGTAAAATGCTATGTGTGATACACTAATGGATTCAGAAAAATAAATGCTGTCAGATTATGCAAATAGCAAAAATTGCGCCTATAAGAAAAAACAAAGTTGGTTGTCATAAAACAAAAACAAATCTACCTAGGAAAAAATTGTGATCACCATCCGATTCGGCTTAAAAAGTTGCTTGGGCAATGTTTTAACACATTCGAAATATTTTCTACTCCAAAGAAGTTAAAGGCGATTTAAAAAAATCGTATTTTCCGGTTTTTTCTAATTTTCTTGGTAACCGTTTGAGATATTTACAATTTCTCTTCAAATTATTACACAAAATTAAGTAACTTTACCAAATTTAAACCTATACTTTAGCTACTATGATAAGCGAGATCCCCATGCTTAAACTCGAATTTCAGTGAGATGTATAGGAATTAAAAGTTAACATTTGTGCAAGTTTTTTTCCAATATGTCGGTTCAAATTCAAACTGTTAAAGACTATATTTAACTTAAATGAGACAATTTAGTTTCATGTTGTGCAAAGCATTTTTTTAAATTTTGCGAAAAAATGTTTTGCATTTGGTATTGCTCCTGCAAGTATTTCGTTTCGGTAGTCTTGCATATTTAACGTATACGGTAAGGTAGAATAACCGGTTAGCAGTTTTATTTCGCGAAAAAGCTATTCCGAAACGGGCCCATATTCGTTATTATGCACAATTTTGAGTATTGATCTGCTGGGTGTACTTGAAAAGCGTGTGTTATTCGGTATTGCTTAAGTATTTATTTGCCAAAATGTTATCTCACAAAAATATTGTACCTGTATGCACGTAATAGCGTTGTTGGTTTTTATATACATGCTCTTACAAGTTAACCAGCCCCTTAACCTGTAAATGTTAGTGATTATTTTAAGTAAATGTGTGGAATACGTCATATTCCAACTACAAAAATTAATTTTTTAAATGATAATGTAAACGTTAGTAGGACATTATTTTGAATAATCATGTGACTTCTGTCTATAATATGATCTAATTTATCACCTAGTTATAGAAACCAGAAAGTTACACTTTTTGGCCTTGATACATAAATAACTATTATTTGAAGTTTTTTTTTGATTATCAGTATAGTTTGTAATCCATTGGACTTTAACACATAACAACATTTAAAACCCTATTCGCATGTAACTTAGTTCAGGACACTCCTTTTTTTCTTTAGTTTTGTATTAAATTAAATGAAATTTTTAGACATATTATATGTGTAAAAGAAAACCTTTTTTATTTAATACTCTGAAAAAATATTTTATTTATTGACCCAACACTGTTTTATGTTATATCTTGGGCTCACTTTCATAATTCCGCCTTGTCCCATTTTTCATGAGATGCTCTATAGCTAGTTTTGATTCAATATAGTGAACCTTTTTTTATTGCAAACGTTTACAAATTTTTAATATGTTTTGATTATTATGATAATTTATAATTGATATAATGGTATACACAAAGCAATAGATATTTACCTTAGAATACGTTGTATTTCTGTTAGCTAGAAGGTCTCGGCGAGCATTTAGATTATATTAAAATGATTAACGACCTACAACAAAACCTAATCTCATTGTTATTGGTGCAGTGAAATGCTTACGTAATATAGCGAATTCGGAAGGTAACCCAAATTCTTAGCTTTGGTTTCTGTGGAGCAGGCTCCTAAATTAACTGTATGTTGTTATGACCGTACTAACACAATTTAGAGCGAAGAGTAAGCAATAAATTGTGTATTTGTGGGTCGCAAGGGTTATGTTCGGAGTGTTATCAGTACGGGGTCCGGGTTTCCGGAGCGGCAAACTCAGGTGGCGCAGCTGCTAATGATGGTTGGGCTCCGACCACATCCTGAATATATTCTAGAAATGGTCTTTCCGATTATATCTACTCGTAATCCTAAGTACATTCAGGTTAAAAACTTAAAAGGCGCCGTTTTATGTTGCCGCTTGTAAATACTTTTCGGTGTACGGAGATGCGCCGACGGTGATAATACTAGGCTTGAAGAATTTAAACAAGATGCTGCGGCGGCGAGAACTTAATCTTGCGTTTTCAGGGTGCGAGAACAAACACATAAAAGAATTTTGCCATGAACTGTTTGTTTGAAATATGAAGGACGCATATTGGGTGTGCTATAGATTTTTTCGTAAAAGCTACAGGACAAAAAAAAAACAATAATCCACAGATTGTGAAATGAAATTCTGTGTGATAACTTGTTTTGTAGGGTTGCATATACAGGGTGTCCCAAATTCGAGTAAATGCATGGGGATCTCGCTTATCTTAAGAGCTACGAGGTCGGTTAAATTAGGGCAAAGTTGCTAAATTCGATGCTTATTGATAATCTAAAGAGAAATTGGAAATATCTCAAACGGTATCCGAGAAAATTAGGAAAAACTGGAAGGTCCATTTTTGAAAATCGTTTATAACTCCTTTGGAGTTTGAAATATTTTAAATGTGTACAAAAGTTGCCCAAGCAACTTTTTAAGCCGAATCGGATGGTGGTCACAAATTTTTCCTAGGTCGATTCGTTTTTGTTTTTAGACAACCAACTTTGTTTTTTCTTATGGGCAGCATATCGCGTTTTTCTTCGTTATTAAAGTTCATTTTTAGTATTTACTAACAGGCCTTCAAAACTTTTAGTTTGTTGATCGGTTGTCATGGAAACAACATAAACTACTATGACCGGCCAACCTGATTTATAATGGTTATTGTTTAAAACGTATTTTTTGAAATTTGACAATGAAAGAAAAAGTATATTACCATGTGTGATACATCAATGGATTCAGAAAAATAAATGCTATTTGATTATGTAAATAGCAAAAATTGCGCCCATAAGAAAAAATAAAGTTGGTTGTCATAAAACAAAAACGAATCAATCTAGAAAAAATTTGTGACCACTATTCGATTCGGCTTGAAAAGTTGCTTGGGCAATGTCTTTACACATTTAAAATATTTTATGCTCCAAAGGAGTTATTGACGATTTTCAAAAATCGTATTTTCCAGTTTTTCCTAATTTTCTCGGATACCGTTTGAGATATTTCCAATTTCTCTTTGGATTATTAATGAGCATCTAATTTTGCAACTTTGCCCTAATTTAACCGACCTCGTAGCTCTTAAGATAAGCGAGATCCCCATGCATTTACTCGAATTTGGGACACCCTGTATAGTTGCGCCAGTAGGAGATAGAAAAAAAATTCCAAGTACTCATGTATATGAAAGTTGTCATTTTCTCACTGCCTAACCTACATTAAGTTTAACATTCACCTCTAGTGGCGAAAATTAGTTTTCCCCATTAGTGACGAAAATAAAGTCAATTTCAAAATCAAAGAGAAAAATTTACGATTTTTTTTTTGCTTAACTCATAATAAACTAAAATTGCATTAATATTCTTATCAAATAATTTAGTTTTAATGTAGCATTTTATAGAAAAGTCTAAAAATGGTACGAAAATTAATATTAAATATATTTCGTTTAAAGGTTAAAATTTTATTTATGTCAATGTCAGTGTGGTGGTGTCGCTATGGAAATGAAATGATTAATTAATACTTTATACATAATATTTGTCATTTAGTTCGTTTACATTAACTTTCGTTCTATAATATAATTTTAATTTCGTAAGAAAAATAGTATTTACGACGCATAAGTTTTTTTCGTTCACGAAAACAACTGGATTTTCATCACTTGTTGTAAAATATACTATAATACATAAAATTATTGGTTTGAAAAGATCTACGTCGTAAAATTATTTTCCCATTTTAGCGCACAAACAAAAGAAAAGATTTCTTTAAATGGAACACCCTGTATCTTTTTAGGTCTTCCGATGTCATTTTTTAACCTTTACATTAATGTCTGTTCACTTTTTGATTTAGTGAGTGTTCCAGCTGACAATTTTTTTTTCCGAAAAATCTTACATGGGCAGGCTTAACTTTAAAAAATCATAGCAACCTCGTTTTTTTGAAGTAAAAAAATTAGTTTTACCAATAATATTAGTTTGATAAAGGGCAGCATTTTGATCATAAGAAATTTTAATATAGTGATACAGGGTGTTCACAAAAAAATGCAAAACCTTGCAAACTTTAAAGTGGCAACTTTTTTTTCAAACTTAATGACCCTTATTTTATTCCGCTATTCGATAGCTTTTTTTCTCTTCTTCAATTTTTATAGGGCATGTTTTATGTCTAAACCCCGTAGTTGTTGAGATATTCAATACTTTTCACAAAAGTAACCATTTATAATTACATGTTTAAGCTTCGAAGTTGGCCGCGCTGATGCAAAACCGTGCAAAACAAATGCCAAAATGTAAATAAATTTTCTTCTGTCAAAACGTAAGATGATTTTTATTCCGAATTTATAAATATATAAAGAAAATATTTACAGTTGTGACTACAGGGTGTTGACTTTAGCAATGTTACACGTATTTTTCCAATAATAATGCCAACAGCAATATTAAAAGTTAGATCACAAAAAAACTTAGCTTGCTATAAAACGTTTTAGCGCCTTTTCATCTTTTATTTTCTATTTATGTAACAAATGTTCAAATAATAGTAAAACAAAACTTCTTATAAAAATTTAAAAATCGTGCTATTTTGTTGATGTGGGGACGCCACTAAGACCTTTGTTTAAAAAAGCCTATCTCTTAAACCGTTAGAGATATCCGAGTTCTGTTGAAAAACCTTCAAATATATTTTATTACATTTTTGTCTTGATGTACTTAGTAGTGGCCTATTTATAAAAATAAATAAAGTTCTCCCATGTGACATTTTACGCTGCACGCGCATTCCAAAAATTTGCGAGGTTGCGCTTTAAACTTATTTGACAGAGTTATTAAATCTCGCGAAGAATTTTTTTTCACGCAGTGCGATACGGACAATCGAAGAGAATAATAATTTAAGAAAAAAATGGCCGAGATGCGATATTAAATGAGGAAGTTACTATAATTTACCCAAACCAAAAATTTTAAAAACGAATTTTTTTTTAAATTTTTAATAAATATGTTTTTCTGTATTTTGGTAACACTGCACTACTTCGAGCATCTACAATTCGAATTCGGAGGATGATTCTGTTGTGGTAACTATCAGTTTCAGATGCATAGGTATTAATAACGCATTAAATTTATATAAAACTATAGGACTACCGCGATATTTTTTAAGTTTTTTAAAAGGAAGCGAAAAAGCACACAAAATTAAGAATGCATGTAAAAAATCTGATGTAGTTTTTGAATCTGAACAACTTTTATATTTACACTTTTGTCGTAAAATGATCAGGGACGCCAATATTTACAACTAATTAATTTTGCATGGTTAAGTCCAATGTACGATAGTCTTAGTCAACATCTATAATCATGGCCTGCTTAATTTAACGTTGATTATTAATAAAAAAATTTGGTCCAGAAAGTTGTATTTGTTTTGTTGCAATAAAGTTGCACATAAGCAACAGTTTACGAATATACACCGGTTTATTAGATTGTTCTCTTACTTTACTGTACAATGTGCTATGTGGTAACGTATGCTCCATTGTTCGACCCAAAAAAGCGATTCGCATGCAAATGCAGGAATCTGTATTGGCTAGTATCCAAAGAATTTGGGGATTTTTGGCTTAGATTTCATGATCGACTTATAATGGAGTTTCGGTATCGGCAGTAACGCGGTGGACAGGCAAAGAGATGAGAACAAGCATATGTGTTGGACCACTCGTTGTCCCAAATTGAATTTCGCGCACGGATACACTAACACTTAAACCTGATTGGTTTTCTAGTATCCGTTGTAGTTGAAAAGTTCGTGCGCCGTAATGGTTTACTTGTTGTTCTCCTTAATAAGCGCCTTTATAATTAACACGCCAAAAAGATAAATTTTCTCCCTTATTTACCGAAATAAGGGTGCAAGATGACATTAATAAAACATCACCTACTTATCGGATTACGAGGAGAGGAAACCTCATTATTTAAAACACAAAGAATATACAAGGAGATCTGCAAGGAGCTCCTAATTAATATCTGTGAAGTATAATCAAGTCTTGAACAACAAAATTCACTAACAACTCCATTAATAAAATTGAACCTTCTTTTGATATAAAATTAGCCTTAAAGATTATTTCTATATTAATCAAGATGTATCCTTTAAATATAATTTTAACCTCAAAGAAAACACAAGTTTCACCTTAATAAATAATTTTACTGGGATACAGGCTAATTGAAATTTGAGTTTAGACATAAAATTATTGCTTATTATAAGAACTACAGCTGAGATTTGTCCATGGCAAATTTGCTTAATTTTACACTAATTATCAATAATCAAACACGTTATAAATATGTACCTAGTACCGTTTTAGTAAAAACTAAAAATATTAATTTCTTGGAGTAGTGGAAGTAGTGAAAAAATGGAGCTTGCTCAGGAGCGTTTTCGAATAACGGTGTCATCGCAAAAAAAGCCGAAACGTGTTCAGGGAACCTCAAAACGCGTATATTGGGCAAATATTGAATAATTCAAAATTTAATTAATGAATAAGTTATGTACTAACAATTTAAAAATAAATACAGCCGATTATATGCGCCCTTAGCACTCATAATACCGGTTTTTTATGACCCGGTAATACCAGTGGGACAATTAATTATTGACCCCAAAGCTCTATATTATAATATACAGGGTGTTTCATAATTGAATGCTGATTCTTAAGGGTGTTATTTCTTGGATGATTTTAAGAAAAAAAGTTCATATCAATGTAGGTCCGCAACCGCCGTATTTTTGAGATACAGGGTGTTTTTTGAATTTTAGTAGGTAGGGTAACTGCTATAGTTATTGGCCCCCTCAAGCAAAATTTCATATTGCAAGTGAGATAATTAATTAATTTTTCGATATTAAAATATAAAAACTGAACTGTGGTGTAGACCAATAAACTTATTTTCATATTTAAAATTCGAATTTGATGTATCATAAGTTTTTAATAGTAAAAATTAATTATTTTTAAAACACTACGCAGTTTGTAGTTATTGGCATGTCTTTCGTAGTTATTGGCCCTGCATGTACCAGTTATTGGCATTCATAATAATTGTTACTTCTTTTCAAAATTTCTCACAAAATAATAACAATATTTATTGTTTTTTTGTAACTGTGCATTTAAAGATACCAGAGAAAATAATTCCTAATAAATAAATAGCGTTTGGGTACAAAATTTTATTTTAACTAAAAGTAAATTCTATTATAAACTTGTCTTTTACATAAAGGCTAATAGGGTTACTAAAAATATCATATTTGAACACTGTAAAAATAAATTCTTTTTTCTATTTCAAAGTTTCAGTCTTACACTTTTCTTCTTTTTTCTTATTTACACAGTCTTTGATTGACATGTTTTACATGTGAATACTTTATCCGAAATTTTTTTGTATTTTAATATAGGTACATCTCAGGTGATAATTTCTGCAACATGTGTTACATGTTATTCCAAAATTGTTGCTATTAATATTATAGCAACAAGTAAAACATATACCAGAGACAACTTTGTTATTTAAAAATTCGTTTTGAATATTGTTTTCATTAGGTTGTTCCTCAATCTCTTGGTCAATATCAAAATTTTTAAATAAATCTTTGTCATGAACTTCTCTCTTCTTTTCTATGATTACTTTAATATTTTTACTATTATCACTCAATTTAGTTATTGGCAATTTTAAATTATCACTTATTAGCACATTTGATACTATTTGAACTTTGTTTGATTTTTGTTTAAGTAATTTTAGTTTTTTTATTCTTTTCTTATCTTATTGCTATGGGCGGATGCCGCGACAAGAATGACTTAAACCATCCTTTTCCAGGTGTATTGGTTTTGAACAAGGTTTCTCTTTTAGAATCCTCTAGAAACTTTTTAACTGATAGCTTAATATCGTCAAACTGTTGGAAAAACCTTTTTTTTTCTGCTTTCTTCTAGCCAGGCCACAATTATAGCTTCTTTGGAATGAGTCAGTACTGAAGAAGGACCATGGCGTTCTTTAACAAATTTTTCGCAAAGGAGGAACTGCGATGTGGCCCTAGGAACATTATACATCTTCGAAGCTTCTCGTTTAGATATTCCATTTTTACAGCCTCTAATGGTCTAATGCTTATTCAATATCGTTCTTATTGTATTTTTTTTTATAAAAACAACTTCGTTTTACTTTTGGCATTTTCAGGAAATTTACAATTTAAATTTGCCGGTAAATTTTACACTGTGTATAGTTATTGGCATACAATACTTTAGTTATTGGCCACGGTTAATAACTGAATCTAGGCAGAATTCAGGTGTACTAGTTATTGGCCGCCTATGCCAATAACTATAGTTTTTCAGATTTTTATGATCCAATTGTTAGCCGCCCTTTAAATAAATCGATTATTGCAACTGTAGCCACAGAATTATGTATTTTTGTCACTTTATAGTGTAATAAGGTTATAGAGTTTGTAATATTATTTTGCCAACCAATAATTGATAATAAAATAAGCTATTCAAAATTGACACTCACCTTAAGGTGTTCACGTTCACCGCGCCCTTTCTTACTTGTGACTGCAACGTACTCTAGATAAATATGATTTTTTTTTTTTGTTACCAACACTATTACAAAATAAGTTACTAGTTTTAAACAAAAATGATTAAAGTTTGCAAACCAATAAACAGAATCCCCTAAATTTATTTAGAATTCTTATTATATGCGATTAAATGCAGACTATGCCAATAACTACACTAAGGCCAATAACTGTAGCAGTTACCCTAGGTACCTAATAACTAGGTATAAAAACACATTTTTTTCAAAAAAAATAATTGTTCTGTTTCTACCAATGGCATCCGTACTAACATGTCCTTGAATGTATTTACTTGATTATTAAAAATTAAAACTAAATGAAATGTACTCTTTTACTCTTCAAGAGTACCTAATAGCCTTTTATTTTTTTACTCGAAAACCTTTCTTCGGACAAAAAAAGTCAAGAGGCCATTTTTACTAAGAGATAAAGCAAAATTATAAAAATAACATTTATTTTGAAAAAAAAACAGTGGCATATCAATTTTTTCATTAAAAATATTCAAGGACATGCTAGTACGGACGCCATTGGTAGAAATAGAACAATTTTTTTTATGAAAAAAATGTGTTTTTATGCCTAGTTAGTACCTACTAAAATTCAAAAAAATATCTAAAGCGGTATCAAAGATATTACGAAAAAACCGATATTTTTTTCAACTTTTAACACCCTGTATCTCAAAAATACGGCGGTTGCGGACCTACATTAATATGAACTTTTTTTCTTAAAATCATCGAAGGGTATTATTCCTTCGATGATTTTAAGATTCAGCATTCAATTATGAAACACCCTATATAGAATCATGATTATTAAGTAAAACTTTATTCCAATCTTGGTATACATTGTGTAAACAACTTATAGTAGTATCAAATATTTAGAAATATTTAATAGTAATTGATTTTAAAAAATGAAAACAATTTTTAAAAAACCATTCCACGTTTATGTTACGTTTGCAGGCCAATGAAGTGATTGTCTGGTGATTAATACACAGAAAGTGACTGCAGTGGTTGCATGTGTTTGAATGTTTTCCAATTAAATTTCTAGGACATTCTCTGCATCTACCACAATCCGTTTTTACGACTTTTGTAACTGCCTCCGTGAAGTCGATGGTTCTTTTAACTCTGTTTCAGTAGCCGCTGGTTGTTTTCATAATTGCATAATAGGCCGTTGACACTTACGGTTTTGCACGTGGTTATGATCGTGTGTCTGAACGCGTGTGTGAAACTAGCGCTGCTAGATTCACTTTAGCAAAACCAAGGTTAATAAAATCACTTAATTTTAGCGTTCACACACACGATCATAACCACATGCAAAACCAACTCTGCAAAATCACGTGCAAAAACGTAAGTGTAAACAGCCTATTATAGGACGTTTACACTTACGTTTACAAACTTTCAAATTTCAACAAGTTTTTTGAAAGAAAATGATATTGTTGGTTACCAATATGAAAACTTAACTTTTTTATCTATCTGATGGTGTAAAAATCCAATATGGCGGCCATAAGAAATAAAAAGGTTGACTTTCGCAACTTGAAATCTAGAAGGCTTAGAAAATTTCTGTGTACGTCATCAAATCTAGGATGGTAAAAAACATAAAGTTGCCAAGTTTAAATGAAATAGCGTCAATGGTAGGAACGATAATAATATTTTTCTAAAATCACATTTTTCAATATTTGTGTAATAAATCGAAAACGAATCAAAATATCCAGGATTTCTTTTCAGATTCTTTATCACCAAAAAAATGTGCAACTTTTCTCTAATTTAACTGACCTTGTATCTCTTACCGTTTCCAAGATAGCAATGGTGAGTAGGGGTGGGCGATATCCAAATTTCGATATCGAATATCGATATCAAAATTATATCGATATATATCGATATATCGATATATCGACATGTCGATATATCGATATTTATCGGAATATCGTTATATCGACATATCAAAATTATATCGAAATTTATTGATATATCGACCACCCCTAATGGTGAGCATCGAAAAATGCACCACCAATCATTTTTTGAGCTACTCATTATTTGCAAATGGATAAAAACAGCAATTTTAAATTGAAAACCAACAAATGTACATACAACATGGTAAAATAGGCTGTAATATTAGCAAATATTGCTGTGATAATCAACCCGAATAACAAATTGAATGGCGCATATCAGTCGAGGTTATTCAGTTGAATAAATTTCAACTCGGCGTTTAACAATCGGCCTGTTAGCAATGTATAAGTCAAATAACCGTAAACATACTATGCTACCACAACCCGACGAACTATAATGATATTTAACTGTTTGCCATTTACTCAATTCACAATTTTTTCTTGTTTAAATAAACATGACTTATAATTGGAAATTCATAAAGATAATAAAGCAGAAGTAAAATTTATTTGCTAGATCGCAAATTTTATGACAGTTACATGGAATTGTAGTGGCTGTTACTAGACCGGTTGTCGAATGCATGTTTTTAGCTCTGAAGTTTGTAAACAATGAACTGTGGCTTGTTTAAACAAAGTTTGTTGCACGAGAAATATTCAGACATATTCACTTCCCAAGCAGAACATACCACTAAAGACGCATATCTTAACAGTTACTTACACGTTGCAAAAGTGGAGTACATCAGCAACTCATTGGGTAAACAAAGTATTTCAATTAAATAAATTCTAGCCCCATAACCCCCAGCTTTTCGGTGCCACTTTATCTGGGTGTACATTTTTGTTTCGTGCTTCAGCATGATCACAACAAAGGCATTAAAAAATTGCAGTAAAACTGTTTCTTTTGTTAAATATAGGACGTTCATCCTAAACAGTCTACAAATTTGTAATGATTTTTAT
This sequence comes from Elmis aenea, assembly GCA_947652605.1. Lineage (NCBI taxonomy): Eukaryota > Metazoa > Arthropoda > Insecta > Coleoptera > Elmidae > Elmis > Elmis aenea. The sequence goes on from OX393576.1 coordinate 60,405,663, forward strand.
AAATTCCTGCTAATATCAGCCGACCAATAAAGCAAAACAACGTTCCAAACTCAATGCACCACGCTTAGTATCAAGGGTCACCGGTGGTATTACGTGTAACTTATTTAAATGTTTGAAAAACAATAAATGCTACAAAAAACTTACTGCACTTACTAAAATATAAAAGGTATGGATATCTGTTAAGTAATTTTTTCTTTTAAATTTAGGAGAGCATTTTAAAAATATACCTACAGCTCCAAAGAGGTTATCGGGTCACCAGTGACCCCGTGGTATTATTAGGGTTAAAAAAGATAAAATCGGAAAAAATTCGCTTAGCAAAACCATTAAACCGTTAAATTCAGAATAGTAACGTGCTGCAAGTAACTTTGTACGACTTACCTATTTTTTTAACATTGAGGAAAAGCAAAAGTACATTTTTCAGTTTTTTTCAGCATTCATAAATGCATTTGCAAGTATGAAAAATTATTTAGAATATAAATAATTATTTTTCATAAAACGTAGAAACTGCAAAACTTTGGCCTTTATATATCCTTTATAATAAGTAAATCCCTAAACTCAAATTTGAATGAGCCTACAAACACAATATAATAATTGAAAATCGTTCCGATTTCGTTTTGTCTTCTGAATCATATTGTAGCCTGACTTATTTTTATTTGTTTGTTATTTAAGGACATTGGAATCAAATAAAGTAACAACAAATTAAAAGTAAACTTGGGACTATATATAACGATATTTTTCCCATCCTGTTTACCATTTTCTGTAAATCATCAATTACAATACCAATTTAGTTTTATTCGCCAAACCTATAAAAGTTTCAGAGATGCATTACCGACGATATTCACATTTCATTCAGAAATGAGTTATGGATGTTGATAGCGTGTTCGACAGGAGCATAAATCAATAATTTCTTTAAAACTTAAGCAATTGTTGGGAATCGAAATTGTACAACTGGGGTTTGCTGTGTTATTTACTGCATACGAAGTTATATAATTTAGGTGTATCATTCAGTAATATTCGAGACACACAGAAACATGTAAAAGTTGTGTGTTGTGTGAAACACAGTGATAGAGAATATTGTTACACTGATTTAAATTCTGTGCTACACCTTTAAGGGACACCGCACACTACCGACTTTTTAGTCGGCCGACAGTTTAGTCGTCTTCGCAAATGGCATGAGTGTTTATGACAGCGCGCACACTTACCGATTAAAAGTCGGCTGACTAAATAATACAAATTCCTATCATAGCCCGATAGCGATCAAACTGTCGGCCGACTAAAAAGTCTGTAGTGTGCGGTGTCCATTAGTGTCGTTTCGTTTGACGTGTAAGTCATCTTACAAAATGTTTTGTTACATAAGTCTGTAATTATGCTCTTCTTCTAAACTTAATTGTAGGAAATTATTATTGTATTAGATTATCGGTTAAGTAACAGATATTTTAGGGACGGATGTAATTCTGCAAATTAATTTTTTGATGAATAATTATTATAATAAAAGCGGTTGTACTAACTATAAGAATATTACTTTAATGAGTGCGATGGTTAAGATATATGAGAACATACTAAAAAACAAAAAGATTCAAAACTGTAACAGAGGCGCAGTTGGAAGTAGCCCAGTGCGGTTTCAGAAAGGGAAGAGGAGTCCAAGAACAGATATTTACTTCGAAGCAACTGATAGAAAAGAACACAAACAACACCACATATGTAGTTTTTGTCGACGCCGAGGAAGCATTTGACGGCATACCACGAAAAGAGGTACCTACGTAATAGTCTTAGACAAAAATAAATTAGTAAAATGCTAGAAAAAGCTATTCTCAGTAAATACAGAAACAAAAGAACAGGAAACCTACAGTAAGAGGAGTTCGTAACCAAAGAGGGATTGAGACAAGGGGGAGTACTGAGTCCAACTCTGTTTAATTCAGTTAGCGATGACGTAATAAAACAAACGAGGGGTAAAACAAAGAAATTACAAGTAAAGTATAGAAACATGCAAATGGTAGAAATAGTGGAATGTGCTTTTGCCGACGATTTGATGATCTACGCGAAGAACGAAAAAGTACTGCAAATGAATTTAGTCATGTGGAAGATAGCATAAGAGAAGAGAAACATGAAAATAAATGTCGCTAAAACCAAAGTAATGACAATTGGAAAGAGAGAATCAAGCATTATAATAAAACTAGATGAAAAAGAGATAGACCAAATAGAAACATTCAACTATTTGGGAGTGAATATACATAAGGATGAAAAGGAACAGCATCTAAAGCGTTTGGGCATCTAGTAAGGATGGAGAATGGAGTACAAACGAAAAGAATATGGATAGCTTAATCTACACAGAAAAGACAAAGAGGGAGACCGAGGAAAGCATGGTTGCTGTTTGTTCGAAGGAAAGAGAGAATAGAGTGGGCAGTGAAATTAGTTGATGTTTTTGTAATGTACCTTAACACCTTCGGATAAATAAGACCATGATTGTTATAAATATATAATATAATAATAAAAACTGTTGTACCAACTTAAAATTAATTTCACAATAAAACTTATAAGTAAACTTTATGGCGTCCCTGTATTTCCCGTTAAAGTTACAGCAAAGAAAAGATCCAAACTTCTAAATGTCCGTGAAAAGAAAAACCGGTGTTTACCTAGGTCTTTAGAATATATGTTTCGTGACCAAAGAGTTTATTTTTCAGTCGACTGACCCGCATTCAATTCCGCAACAAAAATCAGTGAAGCAAAACTTCGATTCTCACTTGGTGTAGTCCGCAGTCGTCACTGGGATTTATGCAATTCGAACTTCGAACTTTGCAAATTTATTCTCAAGTTGCGCAATTACAGATTTTAGTAGCACTTTATAGTTGCTTGATTAAACAAATATTTCACGAGATACGTAATCGGCCGCAAATCTGACCCGATGGCTAAATAACTGAATTCAAATACGCGCGTCGGACGCGACATAAAATCACAATACTACATGCAATCAATCATTCCGTATTTTACACACATTTTCGCAATTTGAAGCGTGATTTATACGAGTGGTTGTCGATTTTTTGAATAATAATGACATCGGATAAGAGTCACATGTCATAAAATTTAAATCTCCAATTAAACCTCCAATGCCGACGGTCATAAAAGAATATTAATAAAGAATGACGGGATAAAGTTGGTATTACTGTGCTTGCTAACAATTATTATTATACAGGGTGTTGCATGACGTAACGGCTTAAGGAGCATGCTCCTTGAGTCAATTTAGGCAAAAAATGTTATATATTGTGACACCCCGCCTGGGATCAATTATTTTATTTTACCTCAGTGTTGATTCATTTACTTTTAAATGAATAACATTAAAACAAATGCTGACGCATCAGTTACTAAAACCTGTAACACTTCAAAAGGGCCAAGTTATGAGGACTTTAGTAAAACACATTCACGTTAAAATATTACGGTCATAACTTGGATCCTACAACGTCAGTATTTGGGTTTCGTCAATCAAGAAAAGATTTGTTGATACATTTTTACATCATAAGTAGAACAAACTACTCGTACAAATATGTGTTTATAGGAAAGAGTGACAAAGATGCAACTACAATAAAAACGGGATAGCAACAGGGAACCTAAAATCTAGGGGACAGTCGCACGGGTAGTTAGGATCCAACCCCCGAGAAATGTACAGCCAGTCAAAAAATAAAGGATTTTATTGTTAAAATTGTTGTGTTTTATTTGTTGCTTACTGTGCACTAATTGCTCTAGACCTATGTACTACGTAAAACAACGTTTGAGGGTCCAACCACGTTACAAACACGATCACGAGCCATAATTAACAATAATAAACATAAGAGTAATAAGTACTCTTCCACAACAGTGCGGTCTATGTACAGTACGGTCCGTCACAATATACAGGGTGCGCCAATAGTGCGATAAAGTCCATTATTGCCCTTAATGTCAACTTATTGAAAAAAAGTTTTTAATGAAACTTATAGTATTTCTAGACGTGCATGTTTTAAAATTAGTTTCAAGTATACAGGGTGTTTCATAAAAGTGGGGCGTCACTAAATGTATTTTCTTTTAAATTGAAAACCCTGTATATTTTTGCATAGTCGAATTCAGCAAGAAAATCTCCATATGACAGTAATTTGTTTTTTTCAATTTTTTGCGACGTTGCCAATTTATCTCAAAAAATATTTGAATTTCTAGAAAAACAGGGTACAATACTTGTCAAGAGCACAACGTTATGAATAATAATTGGCAAATGATATTTTGTACATACAAAGTCAAAAGGTGGAGTCATAGTCTAAATACATTAAAATTAATTTATATTATACAGGGTGTTTCTTATAGATGTGCCAACTTCCCAATTTTCAAACATCAATAACTTTATTTTTTCAAATGGTATTTAGACTATGACTCCACCTTTTTACTTTGTATGTACAATATATCATTTGCCAATTATTATTCATAACGTTGTGCTCTTGACAAGTATTGTACCCTGTTTTTTTAGAAATTCAAATATTTTTTGAGATTAATCGGCAACGTCGCAAAAAATTGAAAAAAACAAAATACTGTCATATGGAGATTTTCTTGCTGAATTCGATTATGCAAAAATATACTGGGTGTTCAATTAAAAAAAAAAACCTTTAGTGACGCCCCACTTTTATGAAACACCCTGTATACTTGAAATTAATTTTGAAACATGCACGTCGAGAAATACTATAAGTTTCATTACAAATTTTTTTTTAATAAGTTGACATTAAGGACATTAATGGACTTTATCGCACTATTGGCGCACCCTGTATATTGTGACGGACCGTACTGTATGTAACACCAGGGCCCTGTTGATGAATCATCGTGTAATTGTATTGATTTAAAAAAAATATTTGAATTCAATTAACTTTTCCTTGTATTGTAGTTCTCTGAAGATTTTGTTATAATGAACTTTACGGTATTAATAATAGTAGTCAGGTGAAAATACTGTTTACTTCAGTAATACTATGGAGACTATTAAACAAGAAAGTTTTTAAGTTGCAAAACATCACACAAAAGATACTGCAAAAAAACATGTTTAAGCAGAAATAAATTTAATGAAGCATAATTTAAAAAACTACATTTGTGAATTTTTGCATAAAATATAACGAAACATTTTTAATTAATTTAATATAGTAGGTACACCGTCTAAGGAATTTACAAGAAACAAGACGTCTCCTGGTTTAACAATATAAGAAACTTTACGTCTATTTGCAAGTGTATACTGCCTTTCCACCTGACTGACAAATTTTTAAAAAATAATTACATGCCAACTCGATTGTTTTTAAATTGTTAAATTCGTCACTGCTATATAAAACCATTCGCTTATTGCGTCGCATAAAATATGCCAGAATTATATAATACAATACGAGAACGCGCAATTCAAAAATTTTCTGAAATGGGATTACTGTCAAATTGTCTCATACTTCCCATCTTATTATTGCGTTTTATCTTTGAACCGTATTCCAACCCACAAAATTTGCAACAGAACTTATCTACAGGCCGCGTACCTGAAAGGAAATGGATCTAACCTCAAGTAAATCGATTTAAAGCAAATGATGTTAGAAAACATCCCGGACGAAGTTCTTTTATTTCTGTAATGGTAATCCACTATTGTTTGAGTGATTCGGGCCAATTACTAGAAAATGTTGAGTTGTGTAAGTCGAAATATTTAAAGGTTTGCATTGCAGTCGATTTAAAAATACATACTTATAAATTCTACTTATTAGTTTGCCTACCCTTCTATGAATTTAAATGTATTAAAATTTATTATTATTTATAATTATTAATCATAGCCTTATTTACCCCAAGGTGTTAAGGTACATTACAAAACCTCAACAATTTCATGAATAAACACTGCCCACTCTATCCTGTTCCTTGCCATCCTCATCCCCTCACTCCAGGACATTCCTCTATCCTTTAAACATTCAGCCACCACTTGATTCCATGCTTTCTTCGGTCTTCCTCTTTGTCTTTTCTGTGTAGATTTGGCTAGCCATATTATTTTCGTTTGTCTTCCATCCTCCATCTCTACTAGATGCCCAAACCACTTTCGATGTTGTTTTGCTATGTTTTCCGAAACTGGTTTAACATTGGGGTCTGCTCTAATTGTCTTATTTCGTATTTTATCTCTTCGGACAATACCTTTGACGCCTCTTAAATACTTCATTTCTAGCGCCTGTATTTTGCTCTTAATTTGACTGCTTAACACCCAGCTTTCGCTTCCGTATGTCAGAATTGGTTTGTATATTGTGTTGTACACTGTAAAATGTATTAATGAGCAAATAATTTTTTGAGAATCCTCTAGACCAGCGGTGGGCAAACTTTTTTTGAAGAGGGCCAGTTTGTGCAAATAGTATGACTAAAAGGGCTGCACTAAAAAAAAATTGTAATAATAACAACTTATTAAATTAAGTTTAAGTTGGGAGTAGGGATTGCAATCCCGATCAAATTTTACGATCCAGGGATTTCGGGATTGAAGATGTTTAATCCCGGGATCCCGGGATTATATGTAATGTGAAGTAGTTGCTTAAAAACAGAAGCTAATGCAGTGTATATATATATTTTTTTATTACAAATGATTTACATAATTATTGAACAGTTTGGTAATTACCAATTATTTTTATTAACTTTTTATTTAATTTGTTTCCTCTATAATTTCTGTTAATTTGTTTTAATTATATCATAGGTGCAAAGATGTTATTAATAATTGAAAAAAAAAATATATATATTTATACCTACCGTACCTATTATGTTTTATTATTATAGAAATAATCGAACTATTAGATATAACATTTAAATAAATGAAATTAAACTTATTATAAATTAGAATACTTAATTACATAAACATAAATTTGCTGAAACTGTTAAAAACTCAAACAAAGCACAACTTTAATTCACTAAAAATTTAAAAATTAGACTGTTTTATAAGTAACAAAAATAAAAGAAATTAGGATGATTATTATCTTAGTACAAGAATTTTTTTAAATCTTGTTATCATACATAAGACGGCGAGCGGCGACGTAAACATGCTTAAACTTGCAAAATTGCATCGTTCAACTTATTCACGTTGAGTAGATACCAACTATGAGCAATTTTTTTTACAAAATAATGTACTTATAATTAAATTTTTTAAATCCCGAAAATCCCGGGATTCTACATTTAAAATCCCGGGATTTTCGAGACCAAAAAGCGACCGGGATCCCGGGATCCCGGGATCCCGAATCCCGTGATTGCAATCCCTAGTTGGGAGCAACAAAAAATTAAGGTATAAAAAATGCTATAAAGTCTGTCCAGCGAGTAAAGAGGGCTATCGGATTAGGGCAGTAAGACGGAAACGAAATACATACATGCATTCTGTCTTTTTCTGTGTCATCGAGTTCTAAGCACATAAACACGAAACATACCGCTTACGTACTTAAATTTATGCATTAGTCAGTTAATCCGATAGCCCTCTTTACTCGCTGGACAGACTATACATACATATTATAGACATTTTTACTAATATAGTAATTCATGGAGGGCCGCATGTAAAACTACCAAGGGCCGCATGCGGCCCGCGGGCCGCGGTTTGCCCACCGCTGCTCTAGACCAATGTTGTGGTTTTACAGTTAATAACAAATTTATTGCAATCACAGATCAGTAACAACTCTTATTTTATTACTTTTATTTTATTTTTTTTGGTAGTAAAATTGTATCTGTCTAATTTTTATAATAAATTGTTAGTTTCAAAGTTTAAAGAAAGTCTTAAATAATTACTTGGGAGTTTTACTGCAGCTGTCTATTATGTTGTCGCTTCCTTTGCGATAATTTTTTTTCAAAACTTGTATTTTCCGAAAAAGACTGGAAGACATTAGATATTAGCAACATCAGCGTTATATATTGAGGAAGGGTAAGATAAGGGGCAGCTTAGTTGCATGACGTAAAGTGATTTATGACTTGAATTTATGAGTACAATAAATGTATTTGTATAAAGCCTATAAGCAACTCTTGTGATTTTTTGATTTATTAAAGTAGCTTCAAAAACAACAAAAAGGAAAGTCCCTTCTGGGCTTACACTTAATAGCATTTTGCAAGTCTTAGAAATTCATTTTCACATTTCCCACGCGTAAAGTTAAATCCAGTGCCCTAATAAAATTAATATCCATACAAAATTATGGCAAAATAAAAATTTCATTTATTTTTTTGCAAATGTAATTTATCGTTTGCTATTCAAATTTAATTGTAATAAAAACAGAAATTTACATTCAAATATAAGTGATATTTTAGCTAAACCAAGGTTTGAAGTTAGAAGCTAGAAATAATAAAGTTGTAAGTAATAGTTATGACTTCAAAACTCCTGCATTAAAAAATGTTTACATCAATATTAATCTCTCCTTCTCTTTTATAAATTTGTGAGTTCCAAAATAACACTTTTTTTAATAGCTGGTTTAATTATACAGGGTGTTTCTTAACTATTGCGAAAAAATTCAGTTGGTGATTCTTATCGAAAATTAAGGGGGGTCTTTCATATACATTTTTATCCTTTCTGAGTTACACCCTCCTAAAGGGGAGCGTAAAATTAGGTTTTTATTTTATTTCTCAAATTTGGATAAATGTAGAAGAATGGTATTTGGTAGATGTTTGATACTTATTAAAAGGTTTCCCATAGTAATATTTTCAATCATCTCCCACCTTCACAGGGAGCTGAACAGTGCGACCCCTGTTGTTTTTTTTTTATCAGAACTTTTTGATGGGTTGAATTGACCGATGTAATGCATTTTAAGGTTAACGCTGCGACAACGCTATTACGCCCGTCAATTCTAGCTAATATGAACTTTAACAAACCATGGAAACCACCAAAATGAATAATTTTATATTGGAATATTTGATGGTTCATGTTGACTTGTTTTATTTTTTACTAAAAACGGTAGGTTTTACGAGAAAAACTGAAGAACAGAAAAAGTTTTTAAATAAATAAATTTAAAAAAAAAATTGCAAAATTTCAACCCACCAAAAAGTTCTGATAATAAAACCAACAGTGGTCGCACTTTTCAGCCCCCTGTGAAGGTGGCAGACGATAGAAAATATTACTATGGGAAACCTTTTAGTAAGTAATAAGTATAAAACATCTACCAAATATCATTCTTCTACATGTATCCAAATTTTAGAAATAAAATAAAAACCTAATTTTACGCTCCCTTTTAGGGGGGTGTAACTCAGAAAGGAGACGTTAAAGGAAAAAAATGTATATGAAAGACAAGACACCCCTTAATTTTCGATAAGGAATCACCACCTGATTTTTTTGCAATATTTAAGAAACACTCTGTATATGTATATGCCTATACATCACTATTTCCGAGAAACCCCGGTTGAGAAACGCTGCATAACTTATTTCTTTCATTTCAAGTTTCAAATTGTTTGTTTAAATATCCTATGAACTCTACGTTTATCACCAATAAGCTAACTAAAACCATAATTGTTTTTCCATAAACACTGGGGGGGTCCCTATTTGTCATTTTTTTAAATGGTAGTAAGTAAATTTTATTCTACCCATAGTAAAACTCGTGCCTGTAGAATTTCGGGTCATTTCACCTGTGTTTAGAGGTCGCGAAAACGGTTAGAAATTTAGCATTGCTACGTATACCTATGCGTTCAGTCTGCGCTCTGCGGTTTAATAAAAGACTAAAAAAAGTAGATTGTTTTATACTATTAAAAAATTAATTTGATTTACAATTTCAACCCTACTACGAGGCACTCAAAATTGTTCAAAGACAATTTTGAGTGCCTCGGAATAGGGTTAATGTTGTAAATCAACTTTATTTTACACTGTTAAATTGTTTAATGTTGGCAACACTTAACAATAATTTAGAATAATTTAGGGATTGTAATACCGGTTTACCGGTAAATCGCAAAAAAAGCTCTTCAAATTTTACCGGTAATTTGCCAGTTTTTTACCGCTGATTCCGGTAATTTTACAATATATTTCTAATCATGATAATAATCTAAATCAAATATTCGAAAAAAAAGACGTATTTTCAAAGAGAAACGATAAGGGGATAACATACAAATGGCATATGATTGTTTACTCACTGCTCGACCAACAAGTGTAGTAGAATCCGAGAGAGCTTTTTCCGCGGCTGTATTATTTCGTACAAAAATTACGTCGCAATTAGGAGACAATAGTTCAGTTAGATACATTATGTTTTCTACGTGCTTGTTTTTTAAGAAAAGTTTAAAATAAAAAATATTGTTAATAGTTTGACAACATATTTTATGTTATATCATTTTATAGTTTATGTTCAGAATAGTTTTATTTTCATGTGTTTTTTGTAATGCTGGATCATATTTTTTGTAATATTTTTATTTTATATTGTATATTATATTAATATTACATAAAAAAATATTAGGTCGATGGCTGTTAACTGATATATTGTATGCAACTGTTTGGGATAGTTTAGGCTTCAACTATCTCAATCAGTTCTATGATAAATAAATGTATATAAATATGTTTATTTTTAATATGGTTTTCGGAGTTTATCCGGGTAATATTTAAATTGACTAGACGTTTTGGCAAGCCCTCACTATAGGGGAGACGCGGATAAGCTCCGAAAACTATATTAAAAATGTTAGTAACCGCAAAAATCTAATAGAAACATTATAATATAAATATATATATAATATTATGATTTACCGGTAAATTACCGGTAAACCGGTTTTGATTGACAGTTTTACCGAATTACCCGTAATTCAAAAAGTCGGTAAATTTACAATCCCTAGTATACAGGGTGTCCCAGATTACATTTTTAGCATGGCAATCTCGCTTATTATAACAGTTACAGGTTTGTTTAAATTAAATAAATTATTCCTTAGTATAAGAGGAGCCACAATCAATTTTTAAAAATACAAAATTCCTCGTGCTTCAGATGTTATAGCAAAAAATATGAAAATATCGAATTTCTTTTTTCTCTCCTAACTTTTTTGTCTCAATCAATAAATCAATTTTATTTGTGCCATCTTATGCCATCTAAAGGTACTTTTTTTATGTAGAATGTAACTACAGGCACGGGTTTTTCTAGGTAGAACGAAATTAGCCCATAAATATAGATTTCGTAGTCAGTGGCGGATCTTGATTTTGTGGGGCCGCAGGCGCAACCTGATCTGGAGGCCCCCTATTAAGATAGTTCACTAAAATGAACAATGCAGAAAAATCACAATGTTTTTTATTTTTAGAACCAACAAAAACATAAAGAAAAAAATCAAATACGGAAACAAAAAAATATTCTCAGGTACCAGAAAAAAAAATCACATTCCCATTAAAAAAAAAAAAATCCCATCTCAGGTAAAAAAAATCACAGTAAAATTCTGCATCATACAGTATAGGTGGTCCAAATTCGATGGGACTACAATGGGTATCTCGCTTAATAGTCCAGATAGAGAAACGGTTAAATTACTAAAAATGTGCAGTTGTTTTAGAACAAACTCAGAACAGTTTTCAAAAATATTCTATCATTTCCGGTTTTTGAATTATTAACCCTACAGAACACACGTGAAAAATAATCACATCAGTACACACGTTAGGCCTGTCAGGCCTATCAACCCCTTTCTCTATATTCCAGTCTTTTCATAAATCAGTTTTCATGTAAAGTATAACTAGGGATTGCAATCCCGATCAAATTTTACGATCCCGGGATGTCGGTATTGAAGATGTTTTAATCCCGGGATCCCGGGATCCCGGGATTATAGAAAATGTTAAGTATTTGCTTAAAAACAGAAGCTAATGCAGTGTATATATATTTTTTGATTACAAATGATTTACATAATTATTGAATAATTTAGTAATTACCAATTATCTTTATTAACTTTTTATTTCATTTGTTTCCTCTATAATTTCTGTTAATTTGTTTTAATTATATCATAGGTGCAAAGATGTTAATAATAATTGAAAAATATATATATATGTGTATACCTACCGTGCCTATATGTTTTATGATTATAGAAATAATCGAATTATTAGATATAACATTTAAATAAATGAAATTAAACTTATTATACATTAGAATACTTAATTACATAAACATAAATTTTCTGAAACTGTTAAAAACTCAAACAAAGCACAACTTTAATTCACTAAAATTTTAAAAAATAGACTGTTTTATAAGTAACAAAAATAAAAGAAATTAGGATGATTATTATCCTAGTACAAGAATTTTTTTAAATTTTGTTATCATACATAAGACGGCGAGCGGCGACGTAAACAAGCTTAAACTTGCAAAATTGCATCGTTCAACTTATTCACGTTGAGTAGATACCAACTATGAGCAATTTTTTTTACAAAATAATGTACTTATAGTTAAATTTTTTAAATCCCGAAAATCCCGGGATTCTACATTTAAAATCCCGGGATTTTCGAGACCAAAAAGCGACCGGGATCCCGGGATCCCGGGATCCCGAATCCCGTGATTGCAATCCCTAAGTATAACTCAAAACATTTAGAAACTTAAAACATATATTAATATTAAGGTTTTAGCTAAGGTAAATAAAATACGAATGCAATTGTCCCATAATATGCGTTTAACCAAAACTGAAAACAAATATAAATAAAAGACCCTTTTAACTGTCAAAATTAAACATTTTGTACGCAAGATGAACAAATGAAGTTGGAATGCTGTAAACAATTACAAATGTTACATTTTTTACAATAATAACGACTTTTTCTATTCTTGTTTTTTTTATGAAGAACCAGCGTTAGTTTCTTCAACAGGCGGCATTCCAGAAAATTTTCTTGCATGATTTCGGGTTTCGCATGGCAAATGCATGTTTACAGCTCTTTCCATCAAGTGATCTTTCATCAACTCTAGTGACAACTGCTTTAGAAAAATGTAAATACCAAAGCTTTGCCGCATGAAATCACCAACGTGAGTACATACGTTAGGCTAATCACTAATCAACTTACGATTTTAATTAATACAAAATACTGTACTTCTACCAACTTCAGGAAGGTACACTAGGAGCCAAGAAAGTTTTTTTAAAATGTCTACAAGTTACAGCAAAAAATGTAATGACATAGGCCTCTCCGGCCTAACGTGTGTTTTGCAGGGTTAATGAAAAACTGTTTTTTTTTGTTATATTTATAATGTGTCATATCTCCCTTATTGTTTTAAATATCGAAAAAGTTTATGAAGATAATTTTTAGATATTTTTATGTAGATTTTGATACTTGAAAAAAAAATTACCCTCGCCGTTAAAAAGTTGTGACACAAACTCACCTTTTTTTAAATGGAAGCTATAGTAGGCTATGACCTATTTAAATTCCTTATTTTTCCCTTTTTAAATATATTAGGGTTGATGTATTAATTTTCAATAATACGCAAGTTACAAAGGTTTTTAAATTTTTTTAAAGATGATAAACAAAAAGCAGGTTGTGAAAACAAAGGATAATCGGAAATATAGAATATATTTGACAAAAATTCTGAGTTTGTCCCAAAAAACTGCAAATTTTTGGTACATTAACCGTTTCTCTATCTTGACTATTAAGCGAGATGCCCATGTAATCCCATCGAATTTGGACCACCCTGTACAGTACATCGGCTTGCAGTGCACTGTAATCAGATGCAAGCAGGGTTGCAAGTTTTGGCGATTTGGAACCAAATTGGCTATAATTTTTGTTTAATTTAACATGTTTTTTTTTTAAATTGGCATCAATAGCTATTACACAATACCCACTATGAAAATAGGTTTTAGAAGATATTACAATTTGCCTACAATTATTATTTTATAATTCTCATATTAATAGACAATAAAAATTTAATTTTGGTTTTTGAGGATGACGAACCCAACGATTCTGAGGCCCCTTTTTGCCGAGGCCCGAGGCGCGCGCCTCATGCGCCTGTGCGGTAATCCGCCACTGTTCGTAGTCATCCTAATAAACACATTCTATTTGTACATTAATGATATAAATTAAAAAGGCATATTTAAAAGTCAATAACTGGCCAAAATAATCGACCAATCTAACACCGATTAATCGGTAATCGGCCAAAATGCTTATCGGTCATCCTTAGTATTCAGTGATAGAGTTTTTCGAGCTACAGATTCAGGATCAGACGTTATGATAATTTTAATTATACCGCACACTTAAATAATTATCTTTTATAAATTAAAAAATACCTAACTGATAATAACGTCTAAAATTGGTTTTTTAAGATAGAATCGCGAAACTGTGATATTCTTAAGAACTTTGAGCAAAATATGTCATAAAAGGAGTTGTATCAGGACATTTGACATTTTATGAAAACCCATCAAAGAAATACTTTGCATTTCTTAGGTCTTGTCAATGATTTTCAAATTGGGTATCAAATTTCCAGCAGCAAGTCTGAAAACTCTTGTTATATTAGCGTCACACATTTTATTGGTGCGTAAACGCGAATCCCCACGGATTCTGATATTCCGTTTTGAAATACTTTGTAACGATATACCAGGGTTTCGCTTTCACATATTGGATGGTACAAGCGGGATCATATTTCTATATCGAATTTTTACCTTCAAAACTTGTCACTGATACTATCTAAGAGTATAAACTCCGAGCTTTATTTTCCCCGTATTCCTGCATATTTAGGACCCGGTGTAGCTTCGATTGATCCCACGCAAGAGCCTCGTATTTTTTTATCAATATGTATTAGCGTTACAGTCGATGTAAATCCGTTTCTGACAGGATTTTATCGTGGATTTAATTTGTAATAAATCGGCTAATACCTGCAACTTCAATCAAGTTCATTTAAGTTAATAAAATTCTAGTGAGATTGGTGTGCTTTAGTGGAGGATCGTCTAGAGCAGGAATAGCTAAAGCACCTTTCCAGATCCCGGGCTTGCAGTTACGTGCCTCATAAAGAAAACATGCCGTTCCGCTAAGCCCTTTATTAGTGTTCGAAATCACGCAGAGTGCTGTGGTGTGCAAAAGCAATTGGGCTATCAACATGGTTGACCGAAACTTTATTAAAATCCATCATTGAATATTTTTATTGCCATTGTGTACTCAGGTTTTATTTCATACGAGTATAAACAATGTTTTAAAATAAAAGCACCAAAACAATCGCCATTAGTAGCAAATTATACTTGCTTAAAACTTGAAAAATATACTTGAATATGACTCTTAGTTGTTTAATAATTGCAAACATGACTTGTTTACGATAGCATCGCCTTGACTACGAAACAGTCAGAGAATAAAATCGAAATTCCCTTATCTACCAATACCAATGGGCGCATCCTTTGCAAGTAAGGTTTTTTTCAAAAACTTTGCACCATTTTACTTGCAAAAGATGCACCAGTTGATTATTAAAAAAAAATCTATTTTATCTCTGATGATTTCATGGCCAACACGTTTGCAAATATTACCTTTAATATTCAACTTTTCAGTTTTTTTCCCTTATTTTTCCGAAGGAAATGGCCAGTGGCACGTATAACACTGCAAAACAATTAGTTTTGATGTTCTTGATGCAATAAACACAGCCTTGATCAGGTGCTTTATCGTGACCTTCCCTGGTAAAAAAATTCCCTTTCATATAAAGTCATGGCCAACTAGTGTTTCTATTTAAAAATATATATGTTTACTTAATATCGCAAAAATCAAGGACGCTAAAAATAAAATTTTTGTTTTTAAATTAAGCATAACAATCTGTATAAAAAAACCTACCTAGATAACATTTTGTTCTATTTTTATGAAGTAAAGAAGTTATAGTAAATTTTAAAAAATGATGAAATTTAGTTTTATTGTCTGTAGTGCCAAAATGGAGAGCGAGAGAGCGATATGAAAAATCCAAATGCATAGGCATTTTTTTCAAAAAAAATAGCCCAAGAGACCGATGTCAGATTTTCGCTAACTATTACAGTAACCGAGATACCCCGTAAAACATTCGACTTTGGTCCACCCTGTATTATTCGACACATTTGAAAATTAACTATGAGATGTAAATGTAAACAAATGGTAGCGTGTTTATGCACCTGTTTTTAGTATGCAAAATTAAAATAAATATTCTATGCAAAGCCCGCTTGACCGTCAAAGAAAACAGCTATTTCAGGAAGGCTTGAACTTTCTATTGAAAACAATATTACATATTTTTGTTCTGTAGCAAAAAACTGCGATGCAGAGAAATGTTTTACCGAACGATGGTTAAAAAATTGTGGTTACATAAACGTCGACATATATTTCACGTCAAACCTTTTTTATACGATAACTGAACTTCCGGTGAATTCAAAAAATTATGTTGACGAGTATTTAAATATACAGTTTGAGACATTTGATTTTGTATTTTTTTTTATATACAGGGTGTTTCTTAAATATTGTAAAAACATTCTGGAGGTGATTATTGATCGAAAATGAAGGGAGGTCTTTTATATACATTTTTTTCCTTTCGGAGTTACACCCCCCTAAAGGGGAGCGGTAATATTAGGTTTTTATTTTATTTCTCAAATTTGGATATATGTATAGAAATGATATTTGGCAGATGTTTTATACTTACTAAAAGGTTTTCTATTGTAGTTTTTTCATTCATTTCCCACCTCCACAGGAGGCTGAAAAGTGCGACCCCTGTTGGTTTTCTTATCAGAATTTTTTAGCGGGTTGAAATTTTGCAATTGTTTTTTTTTAATGCTTGACTTCTTTAGAAACTTTTTTTAATTTTTAACTTTTATCGTAAAACCTACAGTTTTTGAGTAAAATAAAATAAGTAAACATGCACTATTAGATTAATATGCCAATATAAAATTATTCATTTTTTTTTAAAGAAATTATATATTTAAAACCTACTTTGAAGTAAAAGCATAAATTTTAGAAATGTTCAACTACTACATAAGTTCGAATTGGAATATTTTGCATTATCTTAAATCATAATTCATATACATACACCGTTAAATTTTTTATAATTTTGTTCTCTATCTTATAAACAACATTTTATGTAAATAATTTAAAGCTAAATTTAATGTTTACCGAAATATTTTTTGTTTACAAATTAAAATAACCATAACTTGTCGAAGATAATAGAAGAAGACATTTAAATTTCACAAATTAAACAACGAAAATCTGTCTTTGCCAGTATAAATTATCTCATACATTTCGAGACATAAATTTTAACATTAAATTCAAAAGTCTATCAATTGTGTTATGAGCATGTTATTATAAATTTGTGACGGGAATACAATTTCATTAAGACAGTGTGCTTTGTAGTTCGCTATATCGCTACAATATATCACACAAAGCATTATAATATTATTTTAGATTAATTACAATTTCATAAGATGAGCATTGTACTTTGAAAGGCAATATGTACAACGTTTACATCAAGTTTGTTAACCAATATCATAATTAAGTCTTTACAAATAAGTTCAGAACAAAATTTGTCCCGTTATTGCTTCAAGTGTTTGTATAAAATGTAAATATTGAAGACCTACAATATTAATTATAAATGTAGGGCATTTATTTTGTTGGAAACGTTTTATATAACAATCAAGGATAAAAGTGCCTTAACAATTTATTGCTCAATATGCAAGAAAATTTTAATTAAGTGGCCTATATTTCACAATTTTTTTGACATCAGCATACGTTTCTTGATATGATTAATACTTATTTCAAAAATTTTTAATATACAATTAAATGAGCTTCGTATAAACTAGAACTTTTTAATAAAAAGTTTTTAAAATAAAATAGAGAAATATTAAAAGTAAATTAATACTCTAATAAAAACTCTAAGTATTTAATATAATTAATTATCTTTTTTTGTTTTACAACCCGCTGTTGTTTGGAAAGCTGCATTACTTTTAAACTGTACCTAAACTTCATTAAGAAGTCAAAACCAAATTACAAAATGTAATACTGAAGTTTATAGCTTAACATGAAAACATTAAAGTTTACTGAGCTTTATTAAAAGTCTTAGTTTTGAAAACCTATTGTCTTCGTTCTAAACTAAATAGCTTGTATACGATGGAAGACAACATCAAACTATTATACACCTGCACAAAACTTTAATAAAAACAAAGAAAACCTTTTCACATATTTATGAATACACAAATATTGTGCAACTACAACCAATTTTTAAATTTCTAAGTTTTCTAAATTATTACTACATATACAGGATGTCCCAGATAATATTTCCAGTATGAAAATCTCGCTTATTATAAGAGATACAGGTTTGCTTAAATTAAATGAATTATATTCCTAAGTATGAGAGGAGCTACAAACAATTTTTAAAAGTTCAAAATTCCTCGTGCTTCAGATGTTGCAGCAAAAAATACAAAAATGTTGAACTTTTTTTCTCTAATAACTTTTTTGCTTTATTCGTTAGATCAAATTTATTAGTACTCTCTAAAGGTAATTTTTAATGTAGAATGTAACTGTTATTGTAATTTACATTATTACTTACCTTTAAATAATTACCCCTAATTTTATTTGTTCTCATTGGCCGCGAAACTAGCTATGGTATAGTTAAACGTGCTCTTTGTTTCTCTTTTTATTGAGATATTACTTCCTATACCTATTTTTATAAATAATTAAGAAAATTCGTATTTTACCAAACACTTATCAAGCTATCTATAAAAAATAAACAAAAAATAACTAATTAAATAATTACCATTTGTGTGCGGTGTCATTTATTAGGATTTTATAGTATTGTTGTGTAATTCGATAGTCTTTGTAGCAAAATTGTTATCATATAACTAAGGGCACATTTTCAACTAATGAAAAATTGACATGTTGAGATGTTGAGAGCACACGGCAAAATTCTTTTTATGGGCTTTAGAGTGAGGTATGTGGCGAATTATCGCTTATTGATCGACCCCATAAAGTCTTCCTACCAACTCCAACAATGAGGTCTGATGGGCGAACTTTCGCTATTCGACGGGCCTGTTTGGGGTTTAAAACAAATACACACATACACCAACACAAGAATCACACATACACCAACATTTAATTGTACACACAAACACATATAATTGCACACATACATCAACATTCAATTGCACACACAAACACATATAATTTCATTCACACGCACCCACAAACTTATCCACAAGTCTACGTTAAAAACTTTCACTACAAAATTTTGAACAAAACATGAATAATAAACACTGATCACAAAGTAAATGTTGTTTAATTTCACCAACCCCACTACCTTACAGCTACTCAAGACCTGACGAACTACGCTAAACGACGTAAAGGAGTCCTCCAGTGCATCCGACGACACGAGCCACATCGCCGCCAGAGTTTTGAAGTTAAAGGGGTTAAGCAATTTCATTCAAAAGCAACAAAACTTGGTCCGTCAAGTTGGAGCTACAACATAACAAAAAACAAAAACTTTAAACGTCATTATTTTTTGCTCATTTTTTGCTAATTTTTGCTGTACTTTTTAAATTTTTTGCTGGTCTCTAATAGGAGATAATTTAAAAAAAAGAATTGTAACTCCAACTTTACGCTGAGTTACATTTGCTAAAAAGTCAAAATGTTTTTATGTCACAATTTTTTGCTCATTTTTTGCTAATTTTTGCTGTACTTTTTAAATTTTTTGCTGGTCGCTAATAGGAGATAATTAAAAAAAAAGAATTGTAACTCCAACTTTACGCTGAGTTACATTTGCTAAAAAGTCAAAATGTTTTCATGTCACAATTTTTTGCTCATTTTTTGCTTATTTTTGCTGTAATTTTTAAATTTTTTGCTGGTCGCTTTTCCAAGATATGTAGTTTTTTCATAATCATTATGTGCTACAAATAGGTGGTATTCGTGGATATACAACACGAATAACTTCGAATAACCAAAATTTACGTCAATGTTTTGTTCTAATAACTTTATAATAATTTATAAAGTTAACTTATATACACACTTTCAATTTATTGATATTTAAAAGTAGTTTTGTTGCAGTTTTTGTAAGAACCATAAAGTTTCTTTACATGACTATCAGTTAAGGCATTATTACACTCCAATAAAATTGAACAATAGGTACATAAATTCAGACCTGCAAATAACAATGCTTAAGACCCACCAGAAATAGGACTAGGTTCTTTTTGTAGAAATAAACATTTTTAGTTGACAATGTTACAACAATAAAAAAATGTTCGTACAAAAACCTAATTTTTATTCTTATGTGATGTGGGACATATGTGTCCCTTTAATGGTCTAAAGAGGGTTAAAAAGTCGTAAATAGTTTGTTTTTTTTAGTAAACGAAATTTGACTTTGAGATGCAAAAAATTATTTACATCAAGATTTGTGGCTTATCGTTGCTGTATTTTTTAAATATTTGGTTGGTCTCTTACAGAAAATGCAACAAATCGACATAATTATAACATATACCAAGCTACTAAACAATATTTTCTATTTAAAGTGGAAAACAAAGACATTTGCATCATTCCGTGATGTCGTCGCTAAAAAATTGGTCGATGTTGCGATATTGCAAGTTTACATTAAAAAGATTATATTAGATTTGGTGAAAAAATTACTTAAGTACATAGAAGAAGAAGGTTTACAGTGTTGCGGGTTCGAAGGATGTTTTTTAAGAAACAATATTTTTTAAACGCTTTTAATTATATATTAAATAAACATATATGTACAGGTACACGTATCAACAATACATGTATGTATTGCTACAAACATCTAATTTTAAAAATCAAATAAAACGTACATACATATAAACCCTCGTCACCTAAAATAATCATGCCATTTATTATACCAGAATGAAATTTATGCAAAGAGATGAACCAATTAACTTATATACACACTTACAATTTGTTGATACTTAAAAGTAGTTTTGTTGCGGTTTTTGTAAAAACCATTAAGTTTCTTTACCTGACTATCAGCTAAGGCATTGTTACACTCCTATAAAATTGAACAAAACATAAATTCAGACCTGCAAATAACAATGCTTAATTTTAAAGAATAATTTTGTTGCGTTTTTTTTTTTCAGTCATAAGGTACCGTGGGTTACACACTAAATTGTTTGGTGTTTTTTTAGTAAACTGAATTTTTACTTTGAGGTAAGTAATAAATAATTATTCTGTTAGTTGATATTTGCAGTTACCGGCTAGCCGTGAAAGTGAGTGGATGTGTGTGAAATTAACGAATAGTGCCTCGAAAACATACATACACGTAAACCGGACCCGGCCGTGACCGTGGAAGTGATACTGTTATCGCTCGTAACAGAACTTTATACCGAATAATCTCGTCTATAGGAATAAAAAGTCCTCGGAGCATTGCGCTCGCTATGCCTACACCACATGGATCCTTAACCCAGTCAGTAAATAATAAACAACAAATCGATACTAACATGCAAGAAAATAGCGATATAGAATCCGAAGAAGATGTACACGACTGGCAAGCAATCAAAAAAAGAAAGAGAAATTCAAGTCAAAAATCAGACGATAATATACACATAGCTCAAACAAAAATTACAAACAGATTCGCACCGCTATCAACAGAACCCAAACCCCCGCCAATATTCATATACGGAGTAATTGACTACAAAAAAATGGTTGAAAATCTGTCCCTAATCACTGAAACAGAAACCTATCAGTGCAAAGCGTTACAAAACGATACAATAAAAATTAACACCCAAAACCCTGAAACATACAGAAAACTTATAAGACACTTAAACTGTGAAAAAATAATTCATCACACCTATCAAATGAAGCAAGACAGAGCCTACAGAGTAGTGATTCGCAATCTTCACTACTCAATACCTATTTCAGAGATTAAACAAGAACTGGAAGAAAAGGGCCATCCAGTTCGCAATATCATAAACATTAGACACAGAATCAACAAACAACCTTTAATGATGTTCTATGTCGACCTTGAACCAAAGGCAAACAACAAAGAAATATATAAACTGGAATATTTAACTAACATGAAAATAACTATAGAACCACCAAACAAAAAAAAGACCATTATACAGTGCACAAGATGCCAACTTTATGGCCATTCCAAATCTTATTGTACCAGACCATATAAATGCGTAAAATGTGGAGGAAGCCACACATCAAATACATGCCAAAAACCCAGAATTACACCCGCCAAATGCGCCCTATGCGAAGGCGAACACACTGCTAATTACAAGGGCTGCACAGTGTATAGGGACTTGCAGAATTCAAGAAATAAAACAAGAAACGGGACCCAACATAAGCAACAAAACCAACAAAGTCAACAAACCCAACAAAGCCTGCAAAGTCAACAAACCCAACAAAGACAGCAAAGTCAACAAATCCAACAAAACCAACAAAATGTGCAAGGGATAATTAACAGCCCATCCTATGCGACTGCGTTGAAGGGGACAAGGGTAGAAAGCCAAACAGTGGACCTAGGAACCCAACTGAGTTTATTCTTAGACGAATTCAAAACAATGTTCACACAGCTCATTAACCAGAACAGCATGATACTGAATATGCTTTCTACTGTAATAAACAACAAAATCAGTAATGGACATTAAATCAATCCGTATCGCAGAGTGGAATGCAAATGGATTAACAAACCACAAAACTGAGCTGATACACTTCCTACAAAATAACAAAATAGACGTGCTACTTATATCAGAGACACATTTTACTGAAAGGACTGTATTTAAAATCCCTTATTATTCAATATACCATACTATTCACCCTGATGGGACGGCCCATGGAGGTGCAGCGGTAATTATTCGCAATACCATACCCCATTACGAGGCACCTGCTTACCAAACAAATAAAATTCAAGCTTCAATAGTGCAAATTAGCGCCCAGCAATGGTCCTTTGATATAGCAGGCATATACTGCCCACCCAGACATAGAATAGAGACTGAAGAATACGAAGCTTTCTTTCACCACTTAGGAGAAAAATTCATTATTGGAGGAGACTGGAATGCAAAGCATACCAACTGGGGATCAAGACTAATCACTCCAAAAGGCAGAAGCCTATCACAAGCTATCACCAACAACAACTGCTTTTATATATCAACTGGCCAGCCAACATATTGGCCCACAGACCCAAATAGACTACCCGACCTGCTCGATTTCTTTATAATCAAAGGTATAGGACCAAACTACATTCACATCGAAGCAAACTGGGACCTGTCGACTGATCATACCCCTATTATTACTACACTCAGTACCCATATAATCAACAAACCCTCCACCCCGAAACTGACATCATCAAAAACCGATTGGAATGCTTTCAGAACTCATATTGAGGATCAGTTAAACCTCAATATCAAACTAAAACAACCCGACGATATTGATAACGCAGTAAATTACCTAACTTGTATAATTCAAGAAGCAGCATGGAAATCCACCCCACGTGATAAACAAAGAAAAGAAACAAATAATACTCCTTTATATATTCGGGAACTTGTGATCGACAAGAGGAGAGCAAGATGCAGATGGCAAAGAAGTCGAAACCCTGTTGACAAAACTGAATACAATAGACTCACAAGACGTTTACGAGCAGCACTACAAGAAACACGGAATGCTACATTTGAATCATATATCACTAGTTTGTCTAAGGAAGACCACTCGATATGGAAAGCAACCAAGAAGTTTAAAAGACCGATAACCCATATTCCCCCTATTAGGAAAGAAGACGGTAACTGGGGAAAAACTGACCAAGAGAAAGCAACAATCTTCGCTGATCACCTATCAAAAGTCTTCAGTACACCTGAACCAAATCACAATGATAATGACAATTTCGTTAAAACCTATTTAGACAGTCCTTGCCCGATGACTCTACCAATTAAACATTTCTCTACATCTGAAGTGAAGCAGGAGATATCCAAAGGGAATAATCACAAAGCACCAGGTTTTGACCTAGTCACTGGAAAAATCCTGAAAGAACTACCCAGAAAAGGTATTGCACTGCTCACAACAATTTACAACAGCATACTAAGACTCGCGTACTTTCCAGTGACCTGGAAATTTGCCCAAATAATACTGATACACAAACCCGGTAAACCACCGAATAACGCCACATCATATCGACCAATAAGTCTACTACCATCCATGTCCAAAATATTCGAAAAACTTCTACTCAAAAGAATAGCAGTGGATGCTAGTATCGACGAAAAAATACCACTACACCAATTTGGCTTCCGCGAGCACCACTCAACCATACAACAAAGCCACAGGATAGTGAACGAGATACTCAAAAGCCTTGAAGAAAAGACACTCTGCACGGCCGCTTTTCTCGACATTGAGCAAGCTTTTGATAGAGTGTGGCATGACGGCCTCTTATATAAACTCAAACTTACTATTCCCACACCACACTTCCTTATACTGAAATCCTACCTTACAGAACGATATTTCCAAACCAGATTCAACACGGAAACCTCCGCATACCACCTTATCAAATCAGGAGTGCCTCAAGGCAGCGTACTGGGACCCTTACTATATCTGCTATTCACCGCCGACATTCCAACTACAAACAATACCATAATCGCAACATTCGCAGATGACACCGCCATCATAGCTGTAAACGAAAATCCAATCACAGCCTCTCAAAACCTCCAAAACCATCTCAATCAACTTCAGGACTGGTTAAACACCTGGCGCGTAAAAGTAAACCACACCAAATCAGCCCAGGTCACGTTCACAAATCGAAGGGTAATTTGCCCTGCGGTAACAATAAACAACGTGCAATTGCCAGTGAGAGACGAATATAAATACCTAGGACTAACACTAGACAAAAAACTTACGTGGAAACCGCACATAATTGCCAAGAAAACGCAAATCAACCTTAAATTAAGACAGATGCAATGGCTCATCGGGCGAAAATCCCAGTTATCCATAAATAATAAACTCCTACTCTATAAATGTATATTAAAACCAATCTGGGCATACGGCATCCAACTCTGGGGATGCACAAAGCCAACCAACACTAAAGTAATCCAAAGAATTCAGTCAAAAATCCTAAGAACAATTTACAATGCTCCGTGGTACATCTCAAACAAGACCCTCCACGACGACTCGACTATACCTCCAGTAGAAGAGGAAATTGTCCGACTAACAAAAAAATACCTCTATGGACTGGAGGGACATCCCAATGACCTAACCAGCCCTCTACGCATCCCTTACGCAGCTGAAAAGCGCCTGAAAAAACACTGGCCAGCGGACGCGCTCAACAATCAACATTAGTTTCAAATATAAATAATTAATTAAAAATTAATTTTCGGAGTTTTTGTTACTGAACAAAATACTCCTTATGTGTAGTAATCATTTAACACATTTACTCATTGCTATAGATCTTAGCAGATTGTAAATTTCTAAATAATAATAAAAAAAAAAAAAAAAGTTGATATTTGCATGTTTAGTGGCCCATACTTGTAATTGGAAGTTCCAAGTATTAAAATTTATGATGGGGTGCCAAACATTCAATAAAATTATGAAGCATTTCATTTATATTAGACATTAAATTCTATGCTGTTTTAAACTGCATTGTAACAGGGATATTCTAGTTCTGTTCTGTTTCAAACATCTGTTTTTAGGTACAAATCCCTTTCTATATTACCTAATAGTGTAATAAAAGAGTGTAATAATGCCTTAACTGATAGTCATGTAAAGAAACTTTATGGTTTTTACAAAAACTGCAACAAAACTACTTTTAAATATCAATAAATTGAAAGTGTGTATATAAGTTAACTTTATAAATTATTATAAAGTTATTAGAACAAAACATTGACGTACATTTTGGTTATTCGAAGTTATTCGTGTTGTATATCCACGAATACCACCTACTTGTAGCACATAATGATTATGAAAAAAATTCATATCTTGGAAAAGCGACCAGCAAAAAATCTAAAAAGTATAGCAAAAATTAGCAAAAAATGAGCAAAAAATTGTGACATAAAAATATTTTGACTTTTTAGCAAATGTAACTCAGCGTAAAGTTGGAGTTACAATTCTTTTTTTTTAATTATCTCCTATTAGAGACCAGCAAAAAATTTAAAAAGTAAAGCAAAAATTAGCAAAAAATGAGCAAAAAATTATGACGTTAAAAGTTTTTGTTTTTTGTTATGTTGTAGCTCCAACTTGACGGACCTAACAAAACTCTTAAGTAAATAACGACGTTGCATAAGCGCACGTTACAATATTTAACTATTCCATAGCCAACTTCGCGGCCCATAAGAAGAAAATTAAATTAGAGGTACCTAATAACTCAAAAATAATAGGTGTTAAACAAAAAAACTAAAATAACAGTTATATTTTACATTAAAAATGACCTTTGGAAAGTACTAATAAAACTGATCTTATGAATAAAACAAAAAATTTATTGGAAAAAATCAGCATTTTCATTGTTTTTTTCTATAACGTCTGAAGTACGAGGTATTTTGTACTTTCAATAATTGATTGTAGCTCCTTTCATCCTTAGGAATAATTCAATTAATTTAAGCAAACCTGTATCTCTTATAATAAGCGAGATCCCCATGCTGTAAATGTTATCTGGGACTGTATAGTCCGTTATTGGTGGTGTTAGTCCATTGTTCTTTGTTTCAGGATATTTAATCGTTTGCATTTCAGTCGATTAAAAGCACATAAAAATTAAACTAACTTTGCTCAAGTTAATAAAATATTTATAACTTATAAGTATGAGTACATAAATTTACTAATGGTTCTTATACGATTTGTTCTTTTTTATGTTATTTATGGTTTGCACTGTATCCGCTGTTTGTATATTTTAAATTATTTTGATGTTTGGAACTTTTGTTCGACCGAATGGAGAGTTTTAATTAACGATATAGCAAAAACGGCTTAAAATATCATTGAATAATATACCGCGAATTTCAGTATTTTCCCTAATTACTTTCATAATAATCTCGTGTGGCTATTTACGGCCAATTTGGTTTTATTGAAAACCCGGAGCATGTGTTTGCTACACGCGGAGCTACATTTCCAAATGAAGATTCATGTCGGCTTATCGGGGACGTTGTTCTTCATTAATCCTGGCTGATGCGTCCTGACCCTGCTGCAATCTCCTTCCCTCGTCCCTGACTGATGTGCGCCTTTTCGAGGGAAGAATATTAATATTCGTGGTTCGCAGAGCGCTTAACCACATTGATAATAAATGAAAAATCGTATTTTTCTTTGCCGGCTCTCCCGCCTACGTAATTTAAACGAAGTAGATTTTTCAATGGGAGTTTATTTTTTACATCGGGCGACGACTTATTGTTTAACGCAATGCTAATGAAATTCAAAATGCAAATTTTTTTTTCGTTTTTTTTCTGTTGTGGATCGGGAAATATTAAATGATTCGAGACTGGGAAAATTCTGTTACGCATTTGAAAAGAAATTACAATTCTCGCGCGTATTTTATAATTTGTGCGACTACCCTTTTAGAAACCAGCAAAAATTTACTTAAAATTATATTCGCAACGTAAACAAAATATTTAACCATGCAGTACAAATTTAAATTTTGAGGTAAAAATTATTGAGAGTCTTATGGCCCTAAATAGATGATTTTTTTTGGTTTTACTTTAAATGAAAGTACCATAAGTACGGTACTCTTACGCCCGATTGCATAAAAATTGGACCTGGAAATACCTTTGGGTTAAACCACGTCAACCCTAGAACTAGACACAGTTGGCGCTAATATTGCCTAGTTCTGGCAATTTAACTTGTATTTTAGTACCAGTGTCACTTTGTGCAATTGGGCTTCAATGTTTTCATCTTTTACTAAGATGACTAGGTCATGTATATAATATAGGAGAAGATAAGATGTCCGGAAAAGGATATAAAGGGCGTACGGAAGAGTAAACTCGAAGAGGAAGACATATTCAGAATCAGATTCTTCAAATACTGAATGTGCATCATATTCAAAAATTTAACACTTTATTGTTTTATTTTAATGAACCCCGTCACCAATTTAGATTAGTGTGTCCAAGGAAATTAATCACAGTTTCTAATCACTCCACACGTATAATTAATTTACGATATCGCATTAAAACCACTAACTAATATTATATTTCTTCTACTTGGAAGTACAATGCGACGTAAAAATAAAAATAAATGTGAAATAAAACCATTTCTTTAAGAGAGAGTCCACAATGGACAAATGCCAACGGAAGTTGCAGTGTTTACATCTTGTAACTGCTCATTATTATGTTGAAAGTACTTGGACGATTTCCTACTTTACCTGTGGCTTCTAAAATACATCTAATTTAACTTTGGCAAAGCTCGCAACAGTAGAAGTTAGCTAAGTACTTTGTCATTTTAGAGTTAACCACAGAAGCTGTAGAGGATTTAGCTCTGTTGGATATATTAATAATTAACTATTAGCGAAATTGTTATGTCGCCCTAACTGAATCAATTTTTATTAAAGTTTGTTAGTCATAATAAACTATGTCATTTTCAAACGTATACCTATATTTAAAAATAATTTTTGGTAAGCATTATATTTCTCAAATATAACGAAAACTTCGGTAGGTAATTCCTTATTGAAAATTAATGGGAAGCTTTTACATATTATTTTTTTTCGGAGTTACCCCCGCTAAAAGGGGAACGGTAAAATTGGGTTTTTATTTTATTTCTCAAATTTGGATAAATGTAGAAAAATTACTGTTGGTAGACGTTTTATGCTTATTAAAAGGTTTCCCATAGTAATACCTTTATTTATCTCCCACCTTCACAAGGGACTGAAAAGTGCGACCGCTGTTGCCTTTTTTATTGGAGGCCTGAAATTTTGCAATTTAAAAATTATTTTTGAAACTTTATTTATTTAAAAAAATATTTTATCCATTTCGTTTTTCTGTTAAACCGACCTAGTATTTTTTTGTAAATGATTTGTTGTCCAATTTGTTAAAATAATTTACTTCAAAATAAAATTAAAAACTAGCTTCATTATTTACTTTGTATAACAAAATTTAGGTCAGTAGTGAGACTTTTATGATAAGGTTCGACACCACATATTGTACAATACATTATGTGTCATTTTGAACTAGCGCAGTAAATATTCAAAGATGTTTTTAAATTGATTTAAAATACGACATTCCGTAAGTCTTGTTCATACATCATATTGGTTTACAACTTTAACCACTACAAGACCTTTAAAATATATATTTTTTTAAACCCCTTTTTACTCCAATTATTATTTTTTTTTAGTTTGAGAACCCCTTTGGTCTTGACCAGTCGCAGCTTCGTAATAGCCGTTTTTACCTGGGTGTTTTTTGTAATACGATTTAAAAAACAGCTGCAAGATAAATCGCAAATCATACATTTAGTAAGTGGACCTTCACATCTAAAATCTTACTAAGTTCTCTTCATTGCGAACATCGTTTAAAAGTGACAATCGATTGAGGAGCTTTTTTTAAATCATCATAATTACTGTAAATCAATAATTTGCTTTATAAGAGATAATTCCACTACTGTGGATCATGAGGGGAATAGTCGCTAAAAATACCATTCGAGGTTAAAATTTTACCAGGCCAAATTTTTATTTGTAACACTCGTTATTGCTTTTTAATTTAAACTCGAATAAATTGTTACTAAGCAACAACTCGCATCCATAACATTAATTCTTAGTTAATGTTCTAAGAGTCTGTCTGCCTTTATTCTTTTTTAACTATGTAGCTAATATATTTTTTGTCTACGTTATCATAATAGGTGTAGGTATAAAAACCTATGTTGATAAAAATGCTTCTTGCGAAACGACAGCTCCAGCTGCGCTCAGGAGGTATAGTGTCGCGGTCCGGATATGAATTCTACATTCCCCTTTTCATCAAACCACTTCCATATTTCACGACTCACAAATAATGAAAGTTTGGAGTTCCAGATTTATTTCGTAGGAATGTGTAAAGTTCTGATGCCATTTGCTTCAGATATTGGGCCGCCATCGACATATTACCGTGGCAAAAAATTATTTGCTAAAAAATTTTACAAATTGCTGCTGAAAAGGTTTGAATCTGATTTTCGTTTTTCTCATGGGATGCTTAATAAACGTCTGCCAGCACGATGGAAACTTGCAGCGACACAATTTTCATATAATCATAACGTTGTCGTATGATAAATTATTCGGAGAAACATTGTATTTTCCCTCACTTTCCTAATCTTTAGATTTAATTACCAGTATTGAATTTTAATAAAACTATTTTTTTAAATTTAGCTTTTCAACAATATTTCTAAATACAGTTTTACGTTAAAAGTACTAATAAGTACTAATTCGATAATAATCGGTGTCACTTCGTTGGATTTTCCGACCATCTTACCATCTTTTGACAATTAATATTACAGACCTGTCTCAGTTTGTCCTACATTAAAGATAGCACTTAATAAATAGTACTAATAATCGAGTAACTTTGGAGCAAAAGAATTTACATTACAAAAATAATCGAAGTAAATTGATTCGATTATTCAACTAACGTGTCTGTTATTATATCTTTGAAATGGCTTATATAGTTTAAATTTCCTACCACTACTAAATTAGTGTATGCGGCAAACATGCATATATTATTAACGTATGCATAGCTAATGCACGATGAGTATCGCTAAACCAATTATTGACAATCGTTTGTTCTAATCTGTAGTCACGTACATCTAATTATAATTAAGCGCTAAGTAATTATCATAATTACTGTTTTTGACCAGTTTTAGCCGATGCGCTAAACAGACATCATAAACATTTTTTTGACTGATGTATAGATCAAGTTAGTTAAAAGTTAAAAGAGAATAGACATTAAAAATAACTTTTCTTATTTAATTAGCACACAATTTGATAGATTTACTGGGTTTATTGTTCATTAAACAAAGTCTGCTCTCAAAACAATTTATTTTATGTATAACTCAATTGGCTGCAAAAATAAAGATATAAAGCGCAAGAAAAATGTCTTTCAAAGAATTCCATCGCTACACAAGTATTGTTTTAAAAAAGCTTTATATATACAGAGTGAGTCACGACGGACGCCACGGCATGTATTTTTCCTTTTGTCGCAGTTATATTATGTAAGTCAATAAACGCTACATTTTAAAAATATTTTCAAACATACAGGGTGCTCCAAAAAAGAGTGGCATATCAAAGTTATACTTTTTCTTGTGGAACATCCTGTATATTTTAAAATTTCTCTTCAAATTTAAAAAGTCATATGGGTCTAAAGTCAACCGTTTTCGTGAAAATTGGACTTTTATGAAAATAAAGTACTTTAAAAAAATTTTGCTTGGATGGTATACAGCGGTTATTTGAAACAATTAAAAGAAGAAAACAAGAAAGTTATAATTTTATCTTGTGCCTTTGCATTTTTGATATATTTTATAATGAAGGTGTAGTTTTTTCATTCTTAATTTGTTTGTTAAAACTATTTATGCATTTATTTATTGGGACTAGTGTAATAAGACAAGAACTAAATTCTATAAACTATTTTATTGTATGTTTACAATACGACCCTCGGTTCTACCTAAAACGATACCAAAACTTTTTTTTTTAAGTTGAAAATTGGACAGGCCAGCCATTACCTATTTTTTTAATCAGCGTTCTTTTCGCGTACCTAATACATTATCAAACTTAAGTGTATGAAAAATATTGTGACCCCGATAAGAAACCTCAATTTAAATGTAAGAATGGTAAAACTACGTATTCATTATAAAAAAATGACAAAAATGCGTAGGCAAAAGTTTAGATTATAAGTTTCTTGTTTTTATCTTTCAATTGTTACAAATTACCGCTGTCTACATTTATAGTCTACTTGAAAATATTACACTGCCCTAATAATTAACAATAAAATCGCGAAATCTGTAAAAATATCAATTATAGCTATAAAACAGGCTGGATGTTTTCCAGGGACAATTAAATGTTCTATAGGACTGTGTAAAAAAGTATAGGGTGTAGTATTTAAAAAAAAAAATTTATTGATGTTTAAAGTTTTACAAGTTTGACCATGTGTAAAAAACGCCCTGTATAATATTTTTAAAATGCAGGTAGTGTAAACTGTTAAATAATCTATTGTGAATCTAATCTCTAAGCAAATTTCTTTATACCGTAAAATGGGGTGTATTTGACCGCCGGGGTGAAGATGACCGAAAAATACAAAAATGTTTTATAGTTGCATACATTTGTTGTTCATAATGTTTATACGATTATGACGTTTTACTTTGATTATAGCGTCATTTCTTGTATAGTTTGCATTAAAAGAAAATTTATTTTATCTTTCTATAACCTATAAAAATAAAATTAAATGTGTAACTATAATTCTATTGCAAAACTAAGTCGTTAAACTTTCATCTAAAGACCCCTAAATAAAACATTGAATGTATCTGTTACTTCAACTTTTTAATAAGGTTTTATAACTAGATAATAACCTAAAGTTGCATTTAATCATCATCCTTTGCGTTTTGCCAAATTTAAGACTTTTATTAAATTTGGCTGATTTACGAGCATTTTGGGGTGAACATGACCGCCTGGGTGAAGTTGACCGAGACAAGTCTAAACTCGAAAGGTTTGCAGTTGTTTATTCCTGCATATTAGACCTATGTATCATTTCGGTTCACGTTACGACGGCCACTTGTACAAACGTTAACATAAGCAAATTTAGTGTGATATAAAATGCCGCGTGTGTATAAACATAGAGAAGGCGCCAAACGTATTAAAGAGTATAGTGAAGAGACTTTAGAAAAGTGCTTGCAAGAGGTTTTAGATGGAAAAATTAGTGCCAATCAAGCGTCAAAAAAATATAACATTGCCAAAGGAACACTCATTAATAAAATACACGGCCGCCACATAAAAAAACATGGCGGTCAAACAGTTTTCACAAAAACAGAAGAAGATGATTTCGTCGAAGGTTTAATTACGTGTGCCAAATGGGGGTTCCCATTAAACACTTTGGATTTGCGATTAAGTGCCAAAGCATATCTTGATCGTATCGGCAAGAATTCTAGGTTTCAAAATCATTTTCCAGGTTACGATTGGGCTAAATCTTTTTTATCTCGACATAGGCATGCTTTGTCAGAAAGACTCAGCAACAACATAAAAAGATCACGGGCAGCGGTAGACCATAATATGTTAACTTCCTTTTTCGACGAGCTATGTAAAACCCTCGAAGGTGTCCAGCCTGGGGCAATATTTAATTATGATGAAAGTAATTTAAGTGACGATCCCGGTAAAAAGAAGTTAATTTTTCATAGAGGTGTTAAATATCCCGACAACGTAATAAACTTTTCAAAAAGTGCTGTGACGCTTATGTTGTGTGTTTCTGCAACCGGAGACATTTTACCACCATATGTTGTGTACAAGGCGACCCACCTTTGGGATTCTTGGCGTGAAGGTGGTCCAAGGGGTGCACCATGTTGTGAAAAAAAATGTTGCGCGAGAGGAACTCGCTATAATCGGTCTAACCACGGTTGGTTTGATGGTATTTGTTTTACTGATTGGTTTAAAACTTCCTTTTTGCCTCATGCTCAACTTATAGACGGCAAAAAAGTCCTAATAGGTGATAATCTTTCATCACATTTCACCAAAGAAGTTCTGCAGCTCTGCAAAGAAAACTCCATTGATTTTGTATGTCTTCCGCCAAACGCTACACATTTATGCCAGCCACTCGATGTCAGCTTTTTCGGTCCAATGAAAAATTATTGGAAACAGATATTGCAGGAGTGAAAAAAGAGCAATCCAAACACATCATCTGTAGAAAAAAGTGTCTTCCCAAGATTATTAAAAAAACTCTTTGACCGAATGGCGCAAAAAAATTCTCAAAAAGGGTTTTATTCTAGCGGAATATATCCTTTAAGTAAACAGAAGCTTCTAGATAAAATTCCACAGAAGGACGAAGTTCGAAATCAAAGCATAGGTGAAGTAATTGTTGACTATTTAAAAGAACAAAGAAATCCTAAAAAACGCGACCCTACAATGAAAAGAAAAAAACTTAATGTCATTCCCGGAAGATCGGTTGCCTTCGAAGACTCACCAGATAAAATGCCTGATGAGAACTTACCTTCAACAAGTAAAATTCAAAGTGTAAAAAGAAAAATTACAGACGAAAGTGTGGAAAATTCAGAGGAAGAGATAGAAATGGATGACGAAGCAGAGATGAACATAGAAAGTGTAAACATTGAGAGCGAAGCTGGTGGAGAGGAAGACAACCTTGGCAGTAGTGATGCAATAACTGGGTCATGGGTTGTCGTAGAGTACCAAACCAAAAAGACATTAAAACATTTTATTGGAAAGGTCTTATCAGTGAGTGAAGACGAAATATGTGTTAATTTTTTAAAGCGATCCAAAGCTAACAGCTTTGTCTGGCCCAACATTAAAGATAAAGATGAAGTCTCTATAGACAACATAAAGAAGAAATTAAGTGAACCTAAGGTTAATCGCAGAGGGGAATTGTGTTTTGAGTTTGACATGTCCGTTTTTAACTTACTGTGAAAAAGTATTTTATTTGAAAGCAAAATTTTGTAGGTTTAGGTTTGATATAAAGCTTACCATAAGCATTTAATGTTGTTTTACAGGGTTTTTTTTCGTAATTTGATAAATAAAGTAATAATAATAAATTACAATTGCTTATACATTGGTCATATTCACCCCAACTATTCGAAAATCGCTTTTAAACAGTAAAATTCATATGCAGTCAACTTCACCCCATATGGGGTGAAGTTGACCAGAAGCGGTTTTTAATTATTTTTTAAATCGATAAATGAAAATTTTGTGTGTTTGAAGTCCTACATATGAAGTCAGTACTAATACTCATACTATAGTTATTTTCTTAACTTAAAAATATAATTTAAAATAGTATATAATTGCAATTAAAGTTCAAAATTGGTCAACTTCACCCCATTTTACGGTACTTTTTAAACTTTTTAAAGGTTGAAATTTTTTTAAAGTAATAAACGATTGCCTTTACACCCATATAACCTTAAAAAGTTTTTGAAGTAAATTTGAAAAGGATTTTAAAAATATAAAAATATACAGGGTGTTCCATAAGAATGAGTATGACTTTGATATGTCACTCTTTTTTGGAGCACCTTGTATGTTTGAAAATATTTTTAAAATGTAGCCCTTATTGACTAACACGATCTAACCGCGACAAGAGCTTGAAAATATATACCGTTTCGCCATAAAACTCCGTGGCGTCCGTCGTGACTCACCCTGTATATCTGATAACAGATACAACATCCTAATAAAAAAGTTATAAATCATTATCTTTAAGATTGACAAGAAAATTGGTACAGGGTGTACATGGCTAGAATTCTCTTATTGTAACAAACCTATTTGACTTTATGCTAGATTTAATAAATGCCTTTTGGTTAGAAAACATTGCCTTCATTCAATAATGATGAATTATGTTATATGTCCAGTATGCTCAATGTTCACAATTTATTTTTCTACTTTCACAATACTGTTATAAAATGTGAATATGGTAAATTACTTTTCATATTTTAATAAAGCTATAATTAAAACAACAAAACTAAATTTACATACGGATATATTAAACAAGTCAGTACATTTCATTGGATATAGTTGCTAATTAGCTCTAAAACAGACATAGTTTACTTATTAAAACTCGTTTCATTCATAATTAATATCCAATAAATGGTACTGGGTAGTTTTATTTCAAATTTCCGTGCTTATTATTTTCTGGATACACGCAATATTAATAATTTTCAGTTTTCAATTTTCATGTTGTAAACATGTGAACATATTTAATTACGTTCACATCAATACAAATATGAAAAAATCGTTGCAAAGCGTATAAATTAACCATGTTATCAGCAAACTCGTTTTGCGCTGCCAGATAATTTAATTACAAAAACATCAACGGCACTAAAACCACGGATAATTTAATTATATTTTTAATTGAAGTAGACGTCAAATTTAATTTTTTTAAATTACGATAAATGGCGAGGCCACTGCATTGAGAACCCTTATCCAGGATTTTTTTTTTCAGAAGAAGCCAAACTATTTGTTTGAATTAAAATAAACCGAGTAATTTGTACATTTTAAAGTACCTACTAAGTTTCACAATTTTGTAAACAAGATAGACATGCTCATTTGTTAGTTACTGCATAAATTATTATAAGAAACAAGATGGTTTACCCGGCGTTGCACGGGCGATTACAATTTTAATTACTGTTTTAACTTGAATAAGCCCAATAATTCCAAATCATACACAAATGACATACTCTGGTCCATCATCTTTTCATTTTCTTATAACTCCTTAAAAAATAACTATTTATTGCTTAAAAATTGAATATTAACTCAAATTTATTTTCTTTCGTCTTGTTTCAATTAAAAATGTACTAATAAAAAAAATACTTCATGTACATTTATTACTAATTGTATACAATACAATCTTTACTTGTGAAATACACCGCGCCGTATCGTGTTATGACCAGGTATTTGCCGACGTAAGATCGAATCCCGTCCAAGTAATTTTTTTTATTTTTTTATTGTTGATATGTGCTTGTACTTAAAGTTTGGCGTTAGATCTGCAAGTTCCTAAATAGTAACTGTGCAAAATTTGGTCCCGATCGGTCAACGGACCTAGGATTGTATAGCGAACAAACAAACAAACAAACAAACACACAAACAAGCTCTTTTATATGGATCTAGGATAATTCCCCGACAACAATTTACCGACGGAAGATTCCCCGACAACAATTCGTCGACAAACAATTCACCGACTGGAAAATTCCCCGACAGTAAAATTTCCCGACAAACAATTTATCGAATGGAAAATTCCCCGACAAATACGAAATAATAACTTCCCTTCACACTTTATCTCGGCTTAGGACGAGCAACATTATGCTGGCGTGTTTAAAAGTTGGAAAAATTCCTTTGTCATATATATTTTTTGTTTTTAATTTTTTTTTGTGTTTATTTTTTTTGTTTATTTTATACGGTTTTCTTAATAAGTTAGGTTGTGGGCTATACCACGTAAATAATCGGAAATAGTTGCTTCCTGGTCATAATTATTTACAAGGGCTGTGATGCGATCAGCACAATCGCGATACTTTTTACGAGCGGGAGGGCCTTCGAGTCCTCCCAAGTATTGTTCGATTTGAAGCTCATGAAGACTTTGTTCACGTTTTATGGCTTGTATGAACTTCCATATATTGGGATGGTCTGCTGAAACTTGGGTCTCGAACGCTCGATGCCATCCTTCTATCGAGTTGTTTGTTCTTGGTAGTCCGTTTATCACAGCCTCGTAGCAATTCCACATATTATGGGAAAACTTTGGAACTCGGCGACGTTGGCGTCTTTGCGGACGTCCAATCCAAGTGTCCTCGAAGTAGTCGACAATTGGTTGTGCGTCCACCGGTAAAACATTCTCTTCGCAAAGAGCTTCGAACGAATCGACTACATTTGCCGTGGGCACAAATGCTAACGCCGGCAGTAGCTTAAGTTTCAGTGCAAAATCTTCATCATTTTCATACCGGTTTTTTAGACCTTCTTCCTGAATTTTTCTGAAGATACACTGAGAAAAATTAAAGAAGCATCCACGATGCTTTGAACCTGGGAATTCTTCGGCAAAAGCAGTTATAATTCCCGTTTCGAAGTCTGTAAGGATGGTAGTTGGTGACACCCCAGGCATTAATTCTTTTAACTTTTGCAGTAAGCGAATGTAGGTGTCTTTTGTTTTGTCAGGTAAAAGCGCATACACTAGCGGAATTGACAAGTTTTTCTTTAACCCGTGTATCGTAAACAGTTGACAAAACAGGTGTGGCACTGTTTTAAAAGTCCCGTCCGCGTATCAATGTTCGGATTGAGCCAACAGCGAAAGATTTCTTTTGGTACTAAACATCACTACTCTGTCGTCATATGGTCCAGAATCGTACACCAAAAAGGATTCTCCTTTTTGCGTTAAGGTGTATTCTTGTGGGAAAACAATGTCACTTCGATGGAATGGCAAAGCAGGAGCACCGTCGTTCTTTGCACGGATGTTTCTGATACTTCTCTTCATGCTGGATACTTTCGGCAAACAGGCCGCAGTAGGTTGGCTAAGTGCAACTGATGCAGTAGAGATAATACGATGTGGCGCGTCTTGGGTAGTTCTTGCGTTTTCACGTATTGTTTTGTTTTAAGAACAGAATCTCCAAGAGTTGTAAATTAATCCTACATTCTTATGAAGAAAAATAAGTTAATTGTACTTTCAGGTAGGTAATGCTATACCGTTACCGTTAGTCCAAAATTATTCTGAATTATCATCAAGTAAACACTTTTAAGGAGGTAATAGGTACTATTACGTTAATCCAACGTTATTCTAAATTATAAACCATTAACTCTTGATAACTTTTATGTTGCTCGACCAAGATTAATTATGATAGGAACATTATTTTTCAGATTGTCGGGGAATTTTCCATTCGGTAAAATGTTTGTCGGGAAATTTTACTGTCGGGGAATTTTCCAGTCGGTGAATTGTTTGTCGACGAATTGTTGTCGGGGAATCTTCCGTCGGTAAATTGTTGTCGGGGAATTTTCCGGTTCCGCTTTTATATATATAGAAGAAAGATATATGCTTTAGGTTACGGACGAACTAATGATTAGTTTTTCTCTGAGTACACAGTTTTACGAAGATATTTTATTTGACAAGACATTGAAATCTAGTAAGCAAAGACTTTAAATATTTTATGTCTTCTTGTGCAATAAACCTTCTGGAGAACTATCTGACTGGACATTGCCTCGCTAGAGAAATATAATGTTTAGTGTCCAATTTTTAAACAGTCATAGTTTTATATACTGTTTAAGTTTCTATTTCCATTAAAAAGACACTATTTAAATATGTTTAATTTTTATTTTCTTCATACTTCCAAGACGATTTAATTTAATTTAAAAGACATGTAATAGTAGTTAATTTTCATAATATTTTTGTGTTTATATACGAGTATTTTACGAGAATATTATTGCATAAAATGTTTTAACAATTGTAAATTTTGATTTCAATCATGGGACATGACATATAGTGCCGGAAGGTTTATTAGTGGGACTATACATCCCAACAGTGTTGGCAGTGGCGTAGCTAGGAGGGGGGTCCGCCCTGAGCCGCACTTTTTTTGGGGCGGCACTTTTAGTCCACTCAAATACCCAATTGGGGTAAAAATTAAAATTTCTGGGTAAGGAACAGTAGATATAATAATCAGTGCTGGCACTAGCGCTAGTCCCAATGAATAATTCACACAAAAAAAGAATTCTTATCGATGTTAGGAGGCAAAACAAGCTAGTCGACCTGGCTACACTGAAAACCCGCCCCCATGTAACGACAGAAATACATCTTAACCTCTATTGTAAAAGGGTTTTTTCACTTCCGTTCTATTTCAAACATGTGGTTTAACCCATTAACGCCCAAATTAATTTTTTTTGTCACACCTATATGAATTTCAGATAATTTGCTATTTGTGGTCTTTTAAAGACGTTGGTACCTGCCAAAATTTAATACTCCCACTAGTTCATGTGCTAGGGGCTGTCATATGGATAGGACGCTGGAAAGGAGAGATATATTTATATTACAGTAAAAAATAGAATAGCTATAATAAGTAATGATAAAGTCTTAACTGAAAAGAAACAATAATGAATGGAATAATTCTTTAAAAAAATATTTAAAATTTAATTGTTTTTATGGTATTGTGAAAAAACAAGTTGTGCATAATTTTTCATTGCACTTGCCCCAAAACGTAAGCGTTCCATTTTTTCCCTCTAACAGAAATTGAATGTTTTTCTAGCAACCAATCCTGCTGATCCACACCTCCCATGTACTTATTATAATAATGGATTACTCTCGGTTGAGGAAATGCGACACGTTCTTTTTTTTTCCTACTCCATCGAGGAGCTGAAGCTAATGGTTCCACGGTATCAAAATTTGTTGCCAGAGACACGCATTTGTTGTCGTTCCATTTAACAACTAAAATCTTATTTTTTTGATCCAACTGAAAATCATATGTTCCTCTTGCAGCCTTTTCAAGTTCTTTTGTCGATTTTATTGGGCACTTTGCGAACTAAAGCTACTTCTAAATCGTCGTCATCAGATCAATAGTCTCTCTCGCTTGGCAGTGGGTGATAGCCGGTGAATATGAGGAATCCGAAAAACATTTTTATTTCATCTGCAGTTATAGAAAAGTCATGTCTATTTTTTTGCGTTGAGGCGTAACGGATTGTGACTGTCAAAAAGCTGTTCAAAAATACTGACCGATATCAAATCAGCTAAAGCTTCTTTCAGTTCACACAATTTTTCATCAGGCACGTTACCCAGTAAATTTGTTTCTTAACTTGAAATAACTTTCTTCCAATCCGTACAATCTTGTTTTTTTTATCTAATTTTCTTTTCTTTCCGGTTGATGGGTTATTTGAAGTTGAAGGAGCATTCGTTGCGAAGAAAGTTAATGGTGACGTATTCTTCTTTAAAGTCGTCTTTATCGTTATTTATCTCGACTTCTGCAGATCCTGGAATGTCACTTACTACAGGAAATGTAAGATCTTCGTCGTCAATGCCCTCTTCATCTATCATATCGTCGACGTCAAGGGGTAACGCCAGAATGTCTGCTTCAATTTCCTCTTCTATACAATATTCTCAAGCCTTTTCCAAAGTTTTAAAAACTTGTCTATTCATAATTTGTGTGATAAGTTAAAAACCTGTAATGAAAATTCACACATTGTATACATGGCTCAGGTGCTTGCCAATCCCAGCGTCATATTTATAGGACACTGAGATTTGCTAACTCTGGGAAAAAGCTTCAGTGAAAATCGACCAAAAATAATAGTTTACATAATTAGTTACGTTTATTGGCATATCATAACTGCAAAAAAAATATATATTACCAGGGTTATTGTTGTCAAGGGCACTATAGATGTATTACCGCGCACTATTCTCGCAAATAGGTGGTGTTTACATTTATTCTACACCATGGTGCAAAATAATTATCGTAAACTAATCCAAGAGAAGGAAGCTTACACGTGTTCCTTTCAATGTGGCGAGCGCGGTAAATGTTTGTATATGCCGGAAGAAGGCGCAAAAAAAAATTAAAATATTGTCCTACAAATAGGACACTGGGCGTTAACGGGTTAAGATATAAATCCCTTTCTATGTTAACCAATCGTCGCATAGCGATAATATTTGTCTAATTAGGTATATGTAAATTAAGATGTAAAAAAGTTATGAACAATGGTAAGAGAACTTCAAATCAAAGGACATCAAAAACAGTGTGTAATGACGATTTTTTATTAGGTACACGTATGTGAATACAAATTATTGTTGGATGGTTTTTAAGTACGTACGTGATAAAAATATTGGTCGTGCGCAACTGGCATAAGTGGATGATAATTAGTGCAATTTGACAGGTATATAAAATATTATATTTGAGGTCGTGTCTAGGCAAGGCAAGGTGCCTTAAATATAATAATTATGTATGTGTTCCTTTTCCTAAATGGAAACTTTTAGTGAACGTTTTTACCCTTATTAAAAATAATTTCGCGGGGGTGGGGGCGATCTGATTTAAAAAAATAAAAATCAGAATATGTTCTACCATAAAACTGTAATTTTGGATTATAGTAAAGTACTCTACATTGTCTAAATTTGCATAAAAACACGTTTCAAAAAAAATCGCCTGCGGCACATTTTATCTTTCCCTCACTATTTTTGTGTCGATCCCTGTTTGCTTCTGAAAAATCAAGAATTAGAAAGTATTACTGAGAGGGCCAGCAAACTCAGGAATCGCCCTGGGCGCACAAACTCTAACGACGCCACTGAGTGCTGGAGATTATTAGAAACAATAAAGAAATTAATTTAATTCTAACAAACATACCATAAAAAATAACGCTATATTTGGGATTAAATAAATTAGCAGCATTCATATAAACTTGGTTGCCCCGTTAGTATCGAAAAGGTTAATCCTTTATCTTGAACGCCAGTTTATTACTAAATAAAATTGCCAACATTTTGTAAAAAAACTAATACAAAGAGTAA
Organism: Elmis aenea; assembly: GCA_947652605.1. Classification (NCBI taxonomy): domain Eukaryota; kingdom Metazoa; phylum Arthropoda; class Insecta; order Coleoptera; family Elmidae; genus Elmis; species Elmis aenea. The sequence goes on from OX393576.1 coordinate 60,447,510, forward strand.
GTTAAATTTATAAACTTAGTTAAAAATTTTAATAGAGATAGGTTAATTTTAGTTCTTCTTTAAAGTAAACTCTCTAAAAGATCATGACAGCGGAAGAGTCGAAAACATCGTCGTTTTTAGGTATTCCTTATTCTGTTTATGCTTATTAAAATCTTCAAAACATACTTCAAAGCAATAAAATGGTTTTTGATGAAGAAGTTTGTGCTATTCTTAGCGATTTAATAAGTTTTTGGAATAAAAGAAAAGATCCCTCTTCGATGATATTTTTTTATCACTTTGTGTGAGATTTTCATCTAAAGCAGACAATAATCTTGATTTATTTCCAGACTGAAATTTGAAATATATTTATCAATGTACGTTTCAACAGTTTTCTTTAGCCTTTTATGAAATATTCATCCAGATATAGTAACTACATTTATACGCAGTCATCATTGAATAATAAATATCTCCTTGATTAAATAACATAAATATTTGTGTTTGCTCAGGAGAAATTGCATCTCAGTTACAATTTTAAACAACAAATTTACCTATGAGCCACAAATGGTTTATTGCAAAATTATGTTTATATACTAAATTTGCTCATGCAGTACAATCGTAAATATTGCATTTTTTTTTCATAAGTTGGGAATAGTTTGATATTTGAAATATATCCATTATTAAATAAAGTACTATAAACATTGTTATATGAAAATTCAATTTGCCTGATGCATGCAAATCCAATTTCAGTGATTTACGATTTGCAGCCAGCCTAGTAGAAATTATAGAGCATAACAGCCAATTGAAAAACATGACGCAAATACTTCTCCTCACTATAAAAACTTGCACCTAATTCAACCGCAAAATACATAACATGCAAATAACGTTTTCTGCTGGATGATTTCCATATTGTCGGCGTTTTCCAATGTAAATTATTAATTTGTCGTGTGTATAGATATATTTATTATTTAGTACTTTTATTCGTACACAAATTAATGTAATTTTGGTTCTTGAAAAGGCTTTGACTGTTTTAATATACAGGGTGAGTCACGATGGACGCGTCGGAGTTTTATGGCGAAACGGTTTATATTTTCCAATTTCTGTCGATGTTAGATTATGTAAGTCAATAAGGGCTACATTTTAAAAATATTTTCAAATATACAGGGTGCTCCAAAAAAGAGTGCCATATCAAAGTTATACTTTTTCCTATGGAACATCCTGTATATTTTTACATTTTTGGATTCCTCTTTAAATTTACTTCAAAAAATGTAAAAGGTTATATGGGTCTAAAGTCAACCGTTCTCGTGAAAATTACATTTTCATGAAAATACAGTATTTTCAGTGATGTGAAATCACGGTCATTTATGATTGTGACGTCATGACCGTCATGACCGGTCATATTACCGTCATTTATGATTATTTTTATAACAATGGTATAAAATTAATATATATGTAATAGGAATAATAAATAAAAAGCAGAATTATTAGTATCAGTATCTCTATCTGGGTATTGTATTCCTTCAGAGAAGGCTCTAGAAGTCGAGGGAGTTGGTGACTTTGGACTACTTATGCTGAGAGCTAATTTTTTTTAATAAAACTTTTATTTGCGTTTCAACTTTAATTTTACATGCTCTGGGCATTTCTTGCATGTTGTAATTAAATGTTCTGCCATTCTAGTGGCATGTAATCCGTATCTCTTTCTACAAAATTGGCAACCATAAGTAGCTACCTTTTGCTGCGAACTTGCAGGATAACGTACAAAAAAGTAAAATACCTTCCCTTTTCTCTGCATTGTGTTTACCAACTTTCAGAATACTTTATATAGTGGTATTTACATTTTTATTAACGATATTGCAATTAAGATTAAAACAAATCAAGTGACAACCACCATGTAAACTTAAAACTGTCATTTTGAATTTTGGAGGTTAGAATGGTCACGGTCATTTAAAATCATTGTGACGTGACGTCATGACCGTCATGACAAACTGTCATGACGCGGTCATATGACACACTCACATCACTGAGTATTTTCAAAAATGTTCAACATTTGAAAACTTTGACAAGTCTGAAGAAATTCGCTTGGAGATAAGATTGACAATAGATTATGTAACACTTTGCACCACCTACATTTTTAAAATATTATACAGGGCAATAATTTTTACGCTTGGTCAAACTTGTGAAACTTTTAACATCGATAATTCATTTTTTTTTAAATACAACACCCTCTATTTTTTTACACCGTCTTATAAAAAATTTAATTCTCTTTCGAAAACATAGAGGCTGTTTTTCACCTAAAATTGATATTTTCCGAGATATCGCGATTTTATTGTTAATTATTAGGGCAAAGTAATATTTTCAAGTAGGCTATGAAGGTAGACAGCGGTAATTTGAAACAATTGAAAGAAAAAACAAGACAATTATAATTTTGTCGTTTGCCTACACATTTTTTTATAAGAAATACTAAGTTCTTAGCGAACTATTACAATATCTACATATACATATTTAAACGCAGTCATGCTTCTCCTGGACTGATTTACTCTAACTGCATATGCGGGCGTGTGCCAGTTTATCACTTCAAAATGACTGCATATGCAGCCGCGGTCCTCGAAGGTGTTAAGAGCCTCTCTGTAGATTAAATCTCCCTTTAAGTTCTTTGGGACATGCACTTTTTACCGAAAACACATATGAAAATCGCCTCTTTAGGTTTTAAGATATATACTAAATACCCCTGAGTGTTTGTTCCACTTTAATACAGCCGTATGTTATTTTTGTATTTTCTCAAAGTAAACATTGTTATAAAACACTAGAGTTATACACGTGTTTTCTTAGTTTGGTCGGTATGGAGGGCAATTGATTAATACAAGACTGTCTTGATAGGGGATCGTGATAGGATAAGCATTAAACGGGATATAAAACTGTGAACAAAATAGTTGACCAGTGTCCAAAAGACGTATTTTAAGTTTCTGTTGTAGTAAGTTTAAGAGAAGTCAAACAAAAGTTTCAAACATGCCGGTATCAGCGGTTACGAGGGCAGTTTGGAACCAGGGAATCCATAACAGTAAATATCTACGGCGCTATAGCTCGTTTAGTCTTGCAAGTAAGCGAATTAGGGACGAGTTTTATGTTGAGGTATTCATTCAGTCTGCAAACATAAATTAGATGGAGTACGATTATATTTTTGTAAGTCTTTGATGATTTACAGTCAAACGCTAACATTTTGAACGAAAACTCTGTATAAGATGGCAGTAGGTAGCATAGTTGCATATAGAAAATTTCAGTTATAACATTATTAGTGACATATAACTATACAGGGTGTCACAGATTACATTTCCAGCATGGAAATCTAGTTTATTATAGGAGATACAGAGTTGTTTAAGTTGGATGAATTATTCCTTGGTATGAGAGAAGCTACAATCAATTTTAAAAAGTACAAAATTCCTCGTGCCTTAGATATTATAGCAAAAAATATGAAAATGCTGAATATCTTTTTTCTCCCATAACTTTTTTGTCTTAATCATTAATCGTCATGTGCGCGCATAATTTTTATACCTACTTCTTGTGCACGCGTAAGGTACCGGGGTACCTACATACGTTTTATATGGGAAAAACACTGGTTGCTTAGGTTTTATCCAAAAAACTGCGTAACCTAGGGCAGTATTTCGTAACCTATTTGATATTTCCGCCTCTTTTTCTATACTAATTTTTATTGCGCCCCCTTTTAATTCTTTTATGTAGTGGCGACTTAAAAAAAAAGTCCAAATGTTTTAAAATCCCCCCCGTTTCACACTAGGGACTAGTTTTAATGTGTATCGTTTTTTCTGAAATTTATTCGTGCCCCTTTAGATATTTAGCGCCCTTTCGGTGGTGAAAACGTTAAGGCTAAACAAGACCTGCATCTTATTAAATAAAGTAAAATAAAAATGATGATAAAGAAGAGAACTCGGCAATTTTTGGTTTCAGTGAAGATGCAACGTTATTATATATTACAAAGAAAGACTCTTCGTTGGCCACACGCTATGTTTTTCAACATAATAGACGTTATAATCTGGCAGCCTACTTATTCCGAAAATAATTCGGTTACAGCCAAACCAACACATAGTCAACGGACTTTTCTCAGGGATCTGGGACGCCAATTAGCCCTGCATGTAACTGAAGAACGGGCAAAACATAAATTTTTAAAACATTTATCTACGAGATCCGGCAGAAGCAATGTTATGGAGTTAGGGTTTACTCCAAAGTCTCCAACGTTATCACATGCGGAACCACCATAAGACATTTCTGGCCGCAATAAAACATACCGGAACTTGCTTCGTCTGTTGGTCAGTATCATCTTATTAAAGAAGAACTAGAAAATACTGCGAGATTTGCAAACGATTTGTAATGAACACGCCGAGATTATAACAAAATGTCAACAATGCGCACTATAAACAGCTGTTTTATATAATTTGTTTAAAAAAAAAAAAATAAACATTTGGATATAGGTAATATGTATTTTTTATTTGCTTTTGTTTCATTTACACTTGCTTTATATACATTATTTTCAAATAAAACGGGTTAACCGAAGGAATTTGTGTAGTATAAAATGTGTATGTAGGTACCCGGGTACCTATGCATGCACTTAAGACTTAAGGGGTATACTTTTATTTTGACTAAAAACTTGAACTTTTTATACAACGGGATTATTTTTATTATGTAACTTCGGTTTGAAATTTATTGCTTTAGGATAAACCGAAATTTTAAAAAGGTAGCTCAACGAAAAGGCAATGGAAATTTAAATTGAAAATGCAAAAGGTACCCAGGTACCTAACAGTGCACATAAAGGTTAAATCAATTTTGTTTGTACCTTTTGAAAGTACTTATTAATGTAGAATGTAAGTATTATATTAGGCTTTTTTGATCACTTTTAATTTTTGAGATATTACTTCATTTTTTCTTAAGGGCCGTCAAGTTGGCTTTGGAATAGTTCGATATGCTTTTTTTCCTCTTTCTAACGACATTTACATTCTACATGAAAAAGTACCTTCAGAAGGTACAAATAAAATTGATTTATTGATTTCAATACTTTTTGCTATAGGTAACATCTGAGTTTTGTGCTTTTAAAAATTGACTGTGGCTCCTGTCATACTAAGGATTAATTCATCTAATTTAAACAAACCTGTATCTCCTATAATAAGCGAGATCCCCCTGCTAGAAATGTAATATGGGACACCCTGTATAAAATCTGTAAATAAAAATACTTAAAATATAAATTACCAAGTTAATAAAGTTAACAATCTTCTTTTTTGTGTAACAATATTTTTCCAAACCTAGTTTATTCATATTCGTAACACAAAAGCATTTTAGCGCTAGTTTAAAGTAGATTGTAAAAGATTATCATTGAACAGCGATTAATTTTTCGTTTGCAGGTTTATGTAGCTATTAGTTGTTTAAATATGTCAACTTTTCTCTTCGTAGCATCAAAAATGATTTGTAGCTTTTAATTGTCTATGTAACTCATGTCTTTATCGTGGTGGGTAACTGTAAGGTACCTACTCATAAGAATGAGCACAACAGTGTAACTGTTATTGTAGGTCAAAACATATTTCTAGCAGTTTTATAAATTATGGGCGTACGTAATTGTGGCTTTTTACATTAACTTTGCTATTATTGTTTACTATTTTTTTCCTAATTCAAACAATTCTAAGAAAACAGGATTTGTACACTACTATAACTATATCGTATGTGTGATATTATCACTTTATTTTTACTCTCGTAAAACAAACGTTTTCAATGCTCAAAACTACTGTACATCGACAATCGTATTTGAGACAGATAATAAATACGGTAAATTTGCAACTTTGGGATTTACAGAGAATGGCGGAATTTTTAGACTCTACTGATATCTCTATTATTTATCGTAATAACAACCCTTTCGATATTTAGTTTGCAATCTATTTCATGCCAAAAAAACGATTCTTGCGCTCTCTGTTTAACTATTACCTAGTTAAATATAGATTTCGGCCGATATGGGAGAGCCAGCACCACAGCGCGTCGTATCGTTCAGTGGGGATGTTTTAGCGGTGACGGGATTTCGTTCAGCGGCGTGTTCTAGCGGAGAGAGCGCCTTGTTCGACGAAGACGTTGTAGCGGATAGGACCGTTGCGTCGTAGCGAAAGGGTTGCAACAATTGCAACTAAAAACATATTAATAAAAAATATCAATTAACAAAAAAGACTGAATTTTTAAACGGATTACATTGACCCGAGAGAGACAGCAGTTAAATATTGCAAGTATTTATCATGCAGATGTTGGTGTTTTTTATTTCTTATACAGGGTGTGTAAAAATTGGCGGAAGCGCTACACGTGGCGATGTTCTTCGTAAAATTCTAAGTCGAAAATCTTAATACGAAAATGTTGTACCATGCTTGCTGTGTCTGCAAGAGGTCCTCAAAGTTTGGACATTTAGTCTTTCAATAAGCGTTATTATTTAATACTTGCAAATAAAAAAGCTGCAATTTGGAATAAAAATAAATTTCGAATAGTATTTTTTCCTAGATATTGTGTTCTCTTTTTTAAAAATTGGTGGAAAATATGTAAATCACTGATTTGAATGAAAATAATACATATGGCAACATTGTCATTGGCTGTCATCTCTGTTTTTCTCGTAATTATTTCTAGTTTGTGTTTTACGTTACCCAAAAGTTTGCAGCTATGTTTACGAACTGAAGGCTTTCAGTGCGAACAAAAATTGTAAATACCTAAGTAAAAATTGCTGATAAAAAAATGTCCAAACGCAAATCAATGTATGCAATGTTGCCAATTTTTTTTTCTTTAAATTGTTCCTGAGGCCATAGGAAGCATGGTACAAAATTTCTGTATGAAGATTTTCGACTTATAAATAACGAAGAACATCGCCACGTGTAGCGCTTCCGCCAATTTTTACACACCCTGTGTAATTGTGTACTTACCGTTTCAGATTTATCATAAACATTCAAGGCAATTTTCAGAATTTTTTTAAAGCATTTTGTTATTATTGCATTTGCTTCCTTAAATTTGAACAAGGTAGGTACCTACATAATTAATTCTGGATACACAATAAACACGGAGAATATTGTAAACAAGCTGTTATATTGTTTTTCATTTTAATTAAAAAACCTTGCAAGAAATATTGAACTAAGAGAACCGCCTTAAGAGCTGCTTTAACCCGCTTTCTATATATAATCCCGATGGTTTTGTCAACGGACGCAACCGGGTATTATCGGATAATGCTGATAGATCAAAATGAACACTGAACTGTCAGTTCCTGTACTGGTTTTATACTTTATATAACCAAAGTCGACTTTAGTAAACCCCAACATCCATTCCGGGAGTTTTATTCGCTACGTAAATATAACCAGCATAATATCTTTCTCATTTAAGAGCGCCATAATTACACAAGCCATTAAACAAACAAATGATTGGAAATTTCTAAAATTTAATTTCGGCAAGAAAAACGAATTCACAAGCTGTAACAGGGATTTCGTTACGTTTACGAGGCTTAAGCTTCCACGTGATACAAAAATTAATGAAACTGAAACAAACGTATTATGTAAGACAGATATTGGTTTATGGGTTCACATCCGACCTTGCAGCGCAGCTAGAAGATAGAGTTTTATGCCGAAGTTATAGATTTCATTTTACTGTATGTTTTAACTTAAAACAGATAAGTTATAAAATTGAGAATCTCACTGTTTTTAAACTACGGTATACAATCAAGTTTGTACATCGAACCAGCAGTAGAAAAAAAAAGAACCAAAGGGTTGTGAATTTAAATTCGAGTTTTCTTTTTTGTTGTTGAAGGCAAATTATTAAGCAATTTTTAAATTTTAAATAGTCTTATCTTCAGATTTTTCTGTTGAACCCTTCTGCATAAATAATCAATAAATAAGATCCATGCTGCATCTTAAAAAACTGTGTTCATCAGTTTTTCCGCAGGTCATTGCGATTTTGCCTCTTTTTGGGGATGGGAAGCCCTAGCAATACCACTGCAAAAACTGCAGTTTTTTATGCTATCCCTAGGTCTTGTCACCAGTCATAATGAAAAAAGTATGGTTCTGTAACGTATCCAAAATGTTCCGAATTTATTTTCTTTCCATATTTTTTTTTTGCGCTGGTGTAAGCGGTTTTGGTATTCTACACCAAGTCACTTTTCCCTGACCAAATGATCGTCATAAATATTCAGAATTTCTTTCAGACACAATAACTTTGATTGCGATACTAGAGACTCTCATTTAGCAATCAATCAACAACAGTTTTTCAATTTTTTTAATAATTTCTTCTATTCTTGCATACAGAGGTCCTCTCATTGGTTCTCAATCTTTTTAAAGTCGGGGAACACTAAACTCTGATTTTTTTTTTCGCGGAACACTTACAATACAACAAAAGCTTTGAAGTAGGGGTGACCAACCTTTTTGAAATACATGACGCAATGATAAAAAAAAGAACATAGCTCGCAAAAATAACTCCATTATTGAAGAGGAAAAAAAACGGAATCGTGTCGCGGGCGCATTGTGGGCGTACTTGCACCCTTGGTCAACCCTGCTTCAAAGTGATACTTTTATAAAACAATAATATACCGATATTAATTGATACAAACACATTTATTTAAAAATCATTTAAAATGACCGTTGGTGATCTTGGTGGAGATTTCAGCAATATTGAGACGAATAAATGTTAAAGCCACTCGCACTTCTAAATTTCCCAGTCTCTCGCGTTTCTTTGTTTCAATATTAACCATCGTCCGAAATCCTTTTTCGTCATATCTATGACGTGGAAATTAGTAATAATGTGTTTAGAGCTTTTTTTTTGCTAGACCCGGCTATTCATCTTTAACAGAGATCCAGAATTTTTCAGGAGTATTTTCAATGAACAGCAATTTTAATCCACGATCTAATGAGAGCCACGTCAGTTCTTCTTCTTCGTTCAAAGTAAAACTGGAGAAGTCGGAAGAAACAAACGGATTTCTTATCCAATCGATTTGCTCAGTGTTTAACAATGAAAAATATGTTTTCAATAGTTTCTTCTATTGTTGTTAAATGTTCGATTATTAAAAAAATTAATGCCTCGTTTGTATCCTGCATAGGAAGGAAAATGTCTATGTTTTTTTCTCTTACGTGTCTCTTCCATAGTAAAAGTTTTTTTCATTGCACATAATTATGTCAGTCGATCTAAAAATCATTTCGTTGTTTCCTTGCATACTTATATTGACAGTATTAAAGTAACAAAAAATATCAGCCAAATACGCCAAATTATTGCACCAATTATCGTTTTTCAGATATTTTCCAAAAGTTTCGTGTTTTTCTGACTCGAAAAAAAAAGGTAGTCCATTTCTTAATTGCAACACACGATTTAAAACCTTTCCACACTACAACCATCTCACGTTTCTGTATGAATAAGTAAACATTCGTAGTCTGTGTCCATGGATGAACAAAGTTGTTTGAAAATTCGGCTTTTAAATAAAATTAACCATGAAAACTACTTGATCCAATACTTCCTTTAGTTTCTTAGGCATTGTCTTTATGGTAAGTACTTCTCGGTACAAGAATCAGTGATATTATATTTGGATTGATTGTTTTCGTTTTTGCTGATTACAATCCCAAACAAAAATTATTTTACATGGTATTGATTCTTCTTTTGTAAACCTTTTTAATTGTGTATTTGATTTTTTCGCGGAACACTTGAAGCGGCTTCACGGAGCACCAGTGTTCCGCGGACCACGGATTGAGAACCTCTGATTCTAGACCAGCGCTACCCAAACTTTAAAAGTCTTAGGTAAAAAATTATTACAATTAATATGAGGAAAGCAGGAAATCAGTTGGGAGAGGTGTATTGATATTTGTACAGCGCTCAAAGATGAAGAGATTTGTAACACGACGTATCCTGCAAGTGGCTACAAGAGGCACTGAAAGTCATTTTGTTTTTGTTTTAGACGAGCAACCAATACAATTCTACATATTTAAAATATTGACCACTTTATCCAGATTATTTAATATTTTGTGCCATGAAATAGGTAGTGCACGTAACGCACATTTAATACATCTATCAAAAATTATGATGAAAGTACTAACGCGGAACATAAATTCGAAGTCATTAATATTTAGCACAAAGAAAATTTCCATATTCATCAACCTAAATTTATTTATTTATTCATAAGCTTGGTTAATATACAACTAAAGGTTAATTTGTTGCTGACGATGAACATGGAAGCAAACAACGGTTTCATTACGTTTACAATAATTGTAATTTAATAAAATTCGTGTTTAAACGTGTGGACTCTCGAACTTGAAAAACTGGAGCTCATTTCCGCTAAGCAATGGAGGGAGGATTACACAAACCGTATAAATCTACGTTACCAAATAATCCTCGTGTGTGATATATATTTGTTCTCTTCCAAATGCAAACTGGAATTTGGCAGTTTGAACGAAAGCTTGTTTTTCAGCCGCCAACATCGAACTTTCGACATTTATAGTCGAGTAGGAATTCATTTATACATCGTCTATATCAGTGTAAAAACGCCATCCACCGCAATTACATGAATAAATGGTTTTAAATAATGATCCGTTAATCATACAGTGTCTGCTGAATGTGGTCTGCCCTCATAATACCGTACTTTTTTTATAACACGTAATACCACTGGGGTCATTGTTTACCACAAAGCTCTTCACAACATATATTCATGATTATTATGTAAAAACTTTATTCCAAGCTTGGTATACATTGTTTAATAAACTTATGGTCGTATTAAATACTCAAAAATTGTTAATTGATTTTAAACAATAATACTTAACAATTTTGAAAAAACCATTCAACGTTTATGTTACGTTTGCATGCCAAACAAGTAATTTGGTGATTGTTACCGGAAGCCATTTATATTTGGAACATTCAAATATGGAATGTTCAAGTCTGGAAAATGCACCGATCGAATCTTTCAAATCTTGAATCGTTCAACGTTGAAAACACTCAACGCAGGAATCGTGCAACGATGGAACCATGCAACACGGGAATCGTTCATAGCTGGCACCCTCAAATCTGGAATCCAGAAATGAAGAATTTTTGCTGCCCTCTATATACAGCCAAAGTATAATATAATTGCAGAACACTTCGTTTTAATATTTTGCCTTAAGTATTGTATTGTGGGAGATAAAAAATCGTGTTAATGTATTTAATGTATTTTTATCGTGTTCGGAAGAAAAAACTGTATGAAATAGCATTTGAATCAACTTTCTATCTCAAATTGTTTAGCCACAATATACCGATCCTGCACTAATATATGCACATAAAGTAAGTATTATTATTCTTTTGACAAGCTTTTCAATGTAATTGTGGTAAGACTCGTCCCCATATATTTTCTAAAAATATTTAACAGTTGGTATTTTTTTAAATTCTTAAGTATATAATTTTTTCCAGTCAGCAATAATATCTAGAATGTCGACAAGATTTGCATACATATCTACAAGAAATTTCAACATTTTTAGGCATTTTATTAAACATTTCCGAAAGATTATGCAAAGAAAAAACAATGCGAAAAGCTTCTGTACTACGTTTATGTCAAAAAAATTTAAAAATTTATTGGAATATGATTTTTAGTTGTTCGGTATCGTTAAAGTAACAATTATTAGTTTTTAGGTTAAAATATCCAAACGACTCAATTTGTCTTGTTTAAAAACAAAAATTAACAGCTTTTAATAATTATTTATTTCCATCAGACTCTCTGAATAGCAAAACGTGAGTAAATATTAGTTTAGCAGGATTATAACGCACATAAATATATTCTCATAAGACACACTCGGCAGGATTGTTAAAATAACTCGGATTCTATTGTGAAACCACAAAGCAACAAATCCTTTCATTAACTTTTAACTCCATTTATAAAGTCGTACGTGGGTTGAGTCAAGTTTCACTTTATATATATAGTAAACGTTTCTTTGTACTTTTTGAGAAGTTTATTGCTAAGGGAAGTTTTGGAATAAGCGGTGCACTTGTTATAACAGTAGAATACTGGTCAAAAAGTCTGACATAAGCGAATTCAGTGAAAGTTCTTAAATCCTTTCTGCTAGAAAATACGTGTACAAAAGAACATTTCAACGGTAACTTTCAGGAAAATAAATATTTTTATAACCTTAGGCCATGGGTGTGCTAGTTATGTTTGAGAGTTGAAAAATTCCAATAAGTAGCTATGCACAAGGGACAATCTTTCACAGTACATTAAAAATAGAGTGCAAAGATTACTTGGAGAATAAACAAAGTATTAAGAACACAATTTTAAATATCGTTAAATTAAATGAAATTGTGGTGTAAATCAAAAGAAAACAAAATTTGTATATAAAAAGCCCAAATGGTTAAGACTTGCCTGAATTTTTATTTATATATCCATACCTAAATTAACCCTCATAATACTATAAGGGTCACTGGAGACCCGACAAGCTCTTGAGAGCTGTAAATTTTCTAAACGCTCCTTCCTAGAATTCCAAAAAAAATCTGACTTTAGAAAATACAGGGGTTTGCATTTGAAAAAAATGAGTTACGAGCTTTTGAAAATCATGGAAGTTGTCACCTATTTATGAATGCGTGATTCAAACTGTTTCATATCGAGCGAATAAAGCTATATTTTCTGCATTTTCTTACCAAATTACAACTCTGTACTTCGAAAAATAACTTCAGGAGACTTTTTTAAATAAACACTTAAAACCTTGAAAAATTTTGAAAATGATTTTTGTTTGACAACGCCGCATAAAAACCTGTAGTATTTTATATTGATGCAAAGCTTAAATAAAAGCGGTCAAAAATATTAAATTGAAAATGGGTTGTTGTATTTAAAATTTAAAAATTTCTATTAGTTCCAGAGAGGTGACTCGTCCTGTATATATGAAAATATTTTTATCGTGTTCGGAAGAAAAAACTGTATGAAATAGCGTTTGAATCAACTTTCTATCTCAAACCGTTTAGCCACAATCGACCGACCCCGCAATAATGACTCCCCCTGTATATTTTTTATTTTTCTTTAAGCCCCTCTTTTTAAAAGTCAGGTAGCGCCGGGTCTTACAGACCCGACAATTACGTCATAAATATTTTCTAAGCTTTTAAAGCCTTAATTGTTGAAAACAATGAAAAATATCAAAAAAAGTTTAATTCACACTGCTTTTCCAGTAAATGTATACGTTTTTTAAGCATAAAAAAAGTATGGCACTTTTTGCAGTACCTAATACTTAGATTTGATTAAATTGTAAAAATCACGTTTCATAACATAACTTCAACAATTTTCATCAGGTTCTGTTAGTAATCCTAGTTTTATTTGATTTTGTATGCTTGCTGCCAACTGTTTAAAGTACACATTAGAAAGAGAGGAACATATTTTCATTTTATATAATTAGCTTCAGTCGCCACTTATTGTGTAGATAGGAAAAGCGCAGTATAGACATTTTTACATAGTTATATGAGCTTGACAAACCAGTTGTGTTTTTGCACCTGACGGGCGTTGCACTAAATAAAATGCACTTTATTTATTAGGTTATATGTGAAATGAGTTTAACAAATTGGTAAATTTAATATGGGATTCGCTAGTTTAAATTATGCCGTCCATAATGCTCACACCCTAACATAATATCGCCGTTTACAATTTAGCGGGGTCCAACGATTGCTGAGAAACAGAAATACAAACGTAACTGGAATTTAAAAATTGTCACAAACATTTTATATCTTACGTTTATTACCAAATGTACAAAATAATCATGCCAAATTTTTTGTTATTTAATGGCGAACTATACCAAATTACATATTAATACATAGGAAGTATTTATAGGTAATCTGAATAATCGAATATTCGAATAATTGTGGTTTCATCGTATTAATAGGGTTGCCAACACTGTCCTTTTGACATTTGGCAATCGTTTTTTAGAAAGTTCTCTGCTCTGAATTTTGTAGAAAGAGGATGGTGACTAAGAAAATATAGGTTCTCGACTTGGCGACTAAAAAAAATAATCTGACGGTAAACTAGTTTTAACCATTATTAAATTTCGGTTCACGAAAACGAAATTTTATGGGTGAATACGTAAAGAACGAAAACGAAATAATGCGTTTTTGTTCCGATCCAAAACGGACGAAATATTTTTCGTTTTAATCCCTGGTTACGAGTGACTAAAAATCATGCGAGCATTATTATAATAAGCTCTAAAGTTCATTGCGTAAATACACTTGCACAAGCAGAATTATGAATGGGTCGTTAGTGTCGTACGCGGGCTATATTATGGAGTGTAAGACAATTACACGGATGAGAGGAAGGAACTTCATAATTCTCCCCATGTCCTAGCCATTGTGTCTAACTAAGTATAGGTACTTTAAGTTTTTGTGGTTACTAACTTAGAGCTCTCAACAGATACTGTTGTGTCACATTATCTTCAGTTTTAAACATAAAAAAATTTAGTACGTCTGCAACTTCGAACAGGGCGACGTGTTTTATGTCGAAAAATTATTTGAAAACCGTTTTGATGAAACATATCCGTCGGAAATTGCAAATATAAAGTACTTTCACGTTTTTAAGATGAACTATTTTCCTTTCCTCTCATGAATTTTTTATTAAAGGACGTAAAATTCTATTAAAGTTCTTTTTTTTGTTATGTTCATTTCTTTTTAACTTCAGCTGTGCATAAAATTTTAAAGAAAAAAAAACCTTCGTAATTTTAGAATCGGACAATTTTGGACTTATTTTCATTTCTGATACCAATAAACAAGTAAATGCAATAATATTTCAAAGCTTTAATTTATGAAATAAAGCAGAGTTAAAAATGAATTACGAACATTGTAAAACTTTTAATAAGTCAGTTTTTAATTAGTTCTAATCTAAATATTAGTTAAAACATAAAATATGATGTAATTTACGCAACTTTATCCAGTATGTCTTACTCCCTTTATCTGCGAAATTTAAGCTGAAATTATAATTATTTAAACAAAATTTTCTTGCTCGCTAGTCGGTATATTAAGGCACGAGGCGCTTTGTAGCAGTGAACATCTATTGCGTTTGTATATCATATCAGGCAGATTTATAATTAATTGCCAGAATACATTTCATGATTCTCACAGCAACGGAGGACATCCTCAGCTCAAGTTGCTTTGGTTAGATTCATATTCGGAGTAACTTCCTTGAAGTGCTTTAGTTGTATTTAATTGTAATTAAATTACACACCCATTATACCGCATGATTTATTGCTGAAGTTTCTTAGTCCTTCCTTGCTATGAAGACAATTTATAACAGCTGTCCAATAGCTTGAAACTTTCCAGTCAGTTCAAACTTAAATCAGAAAACAGATGGGGTTGTGCTACATGGAAAGACTTAAATTCGTGTTTTTCACTAAAACTTTTTATTCGGTCAGTAGGGCTTTGTCTGTAGTAACTACTTATTTTACATTATTACAAATTAAAAATAACAGAACTGCAACCTGCAAAAAAACTTGGCTTTGAATTTCTCTTAAGGAACTACATGTTTTTGGCGGGTTAAATTTTTCTTAAATCTTTATGATAAGCAGAGAATCTATGTAATCTCTTTAAATTTGAAACAAGCTGTACATTCATTATGGGACTTAAACACTGAATTACTTATACAAATATTCATTTTGTAAAACTAAAATTTATAACGTACAATATTATTTCTTGCTTACAAAATAAATGCACTACGGATCCAACAGTTTGGTTGCGTTCCAAGGATAAACAAATCTACTTCATTATGAGAGAAATTAGGTCCCATATTCGTGTTGTTCACAAATTTACTTTGGTACACCTGAATCCAGCGTATCCTAAAGCGATGTATGTGTGTTACAGACCAAACGAAACCCTTGTAAATAACTTTGCTCATTCAGTAGCTGTTTTCATTTGCAGGTACATAAGCGTAAATATTTGAAGTAATGTAATTGGACGAGTTATGATTTTAAACATACAAAATCTGCATTTAATTAGCACGGCCTTCGTACACCGTTAAGTATTTTGCGACATTATAAATTAGACTCCGTTTGCTTTAATCAAGTAACATGATCTTCCGTCACATTTAATATTCGCATTCGCAGGTGTATATTCCTTTTAAATTTTCGCCTGTATAATTTGCATCACATAAGTTTAAAATTAATACTTTAACCCATTATTGCCCGAATTAATTTTTTTTCTTTTTTTTTTGGTAATGTATGATATTCTTCATAAAAATAACACAAAATAATAGAATTCATTTATATTTTTCAAAAAAATATTAAATATTACAGTATTTTAATGTGTTCCAATTTTGGAACACTGGGCATACAGTAAGGTATAATTGGAAATAAAACGTTTGCAAATAATAATGTATTATACATGCAAAAACTATAAATTATTTATGAACATTTATTATTATAAACATTTCAGCGAACATGCAAACTTTTAAAACTTCCATCATGTAAATTGACACCGCATTTCTCACAACATTTAGTGACATTTTTCTTGCAAAGCGCACATATATTTTGCTTTGCAGTTGAAATTATCCAGTGATCGGATCCGATCTTATCTTATTGACTCTGGAACTGGACTGGCAATTTATTAAGAGGATTTTGGCCTTCCTCCTCCCACAAAGGTAGTTCCGTAATTTTTTAAATAGACTTGAACTATATTTCTTCTGAAATTCAAATGATCCATTTTGTTCTTCTCACCGTCCACACCACCCATGTATTTGTTGGACATAGAAATGGCATGTGGTTGTGTAACAGGCAATTTCTTTTTTTCGGAGGATATTTAGCGATGAGCTTGGCCAATTGGGTGTACTGTATTGCAAGAACTCACAACTCGGTTATCATTCCAAGCGGTAACGGTAACATAATTTTTATATCCATGCTAAAGTCGTAGTATTTTATTCTTGAGGCTTTCGCGGCCGTTATCCATAATACAATCATGGTTTCCGGGTTTGGAACCGCGTCTTCTATATTTAGAAGTAGTTGACGTTTCGACTCGTCGTTTTGAAAAAGACCAAGACACAATGGTCGAAACGTCAACTACTTCTAAATATAGAAGACGCGGTTCCAAACCCGGAAACCAAGATTGTATTAAAGTCGTAGGTTCCTCGTTCTTTTTTTTCCATAGTTTTCACATTCGTTATAGGACATTTTTCCAATCGATTAGCCATTATTGTACCTGTATAGCCGAATCCCAATTCTTGTAAACGATGTACACGTTTCAAAGAATGAAAATATCTATCGGCATAGATTTTGAATGGAATATTTTTAGGTAGTTTTGATAGTAAATTTATAACTACTAAACCACCAACGTGCGCATATAAGTAATAAACATATTTTTTAGAAATTCACAAATTTCTTGATCAAAAAACAATCAAAACAGGCCACTGGATCACATGATAGATTTAGGACTTGTTTAGGAGATACGAGCGGTACAAAGCTACGAGTCAAATAATCTGTTTTTGACCAAATTCTTTCTATAACCCTTTTTCGATTAATCTGCTTTTGAAGCTCCGAAAGTGGGAGGTGGTTGTTCTCATCGTCCGTTTCTTTGCCCAAATCAACAGTATCATCTCTTCTTGACTGATATGTAGCTACAGCTTGAGCTTGCAACTGGCGTCCGCTGAGATGATTTATGTTTTTACCTTCATTTTCGTCAGCACTGTCTTCTTCACTGTCAACACCATCTTCTGGAGGTGTTATAAAAATGTCTACATTTTCCTTATCTTCCCAGAACTTCTCATCTTCCACCATTTCTAATAATTCTGCTTTAGTAAAAGGCATACCAAAATTTTCCAATTCAGTGTACTTATTGTCCTGGTGTTCCAATATTGGAACATATTTTTAAATATCAATTGTTAAGAAACTGATGATATTGTATAGTTAAAAATAATGATAATCTATCTATAAATACTAGGCCTTATAATAAAAGTGTATTTTGTTGTAGATAATATATTATAAACAAAAATATACTTACTTTTTTAACGACATTTTTAGTAAATATTATTTACAGAATTAAATTAAAAGTGTTCACTTAATATTGCCCCAATTAAAATAAATGTGTTCAAACATGTTTGGTCTATTATCTGTAACGTATAACCACTTAAAGTGGGTGCAGAATGGCGGTAAATAGTAGGGGTAAAAAAAATGCCTATGTTCCAAAATCGGAACACCGGGCAAAAATAAACATGTTATTTTATTATTTTATTAATGGTCATAACCAAAATTTCAGATCAATACTCCTCTTTATTTTTCATATACTTTTAATGTCCGGTCCCAACTAATCACCCTGTATATTTAAAATAATTTGAAGTTTAAACTTCTAAAAAAATAAGTTTTAATATTTTTGTTTGAATTTTGTTTGAACTGAACTGCATAATTTAATTTAATTAAAGTTATCTTGCAAAGTTCTTCGTTTAATAAGTAGAGTGCTCCAAATAGATGTAGTAGAACATAATTATTAATTTTCTAATTTCGAAATTTTGCCCTCACCAAGAAAAGGAGTTGCTATTTTGTCAAGCAAAACAAAAGGAATGGTCTGGAAATTAAACGATCCGCAACGCGCATTGTTTGTAGAATTCTGCTGACGTAAAATAGAGTTGTTTTGGTGTAAGAATATTATTGCAAAGTACATCGAAAAAAAATTCGATTTAGTAAGACGTTGCTTGTAGTCTCTGAAAGTTTATAATTAGAAACGTTAAGGTGCGATATAAAGGTAGACTAAATAAGAAACATGAACGGTATTGTAATCTTGTGCAATATTTTATTTCAAAAACCCTGCTAACATAAAATTACATAAAAATTCTCTTATATCGTGGAAACTAGGAAGTTGACTAATTTTCAACTAAAAATATTGGCAATGAACATAATAATAATATTTTTAAATTATACTTACAGTCTGTTTAACAAAATGGGCCCAAGACTATAGCGACTTTAATTGTGATGAGTGTCACAGAAAAAACGCCGCAAGCTGTAACTCCGTTGTTTGTGGTCCGATTTTGGTGAACAAAAAAGTAAATGAAATGGCTCCTCAAACACTATAAACTGAATTGAATTTCAATTTTTTTCAAGTTGAACTTAAATGTCAAACGATTGTAATTTTTTTTTCCAAATGGCACCATCTATTTTTTTTTACTAATTCTGGTAGACATTTTTTTTTCTGAATTCAATGATGTAATTATAAGTTAATTTTAGTGCTAAACTAATAAGAAATAAAAAATAAAAGTTTAACTAAAATAGGTTAGGTTTCACAAAATTTTCAAGCGTGCCGTGGAAAACAAAAAAATGTTAATCAACAAATGTCATTTTTAAATACCACACTGAAGTTTAAATGACATTTGTTGATGTAGCTGCAGTATTTTTGCAATATTAGACAGCATAAACTTGTGGCAGTTGCCTTTTATGATATGATATATTATAATTTTTCAAAAAAATTTAAGTTGTGGCGATATTCTGAAAACTAAATTCAGTTTCTCAAAGTTCACGAAAAGTATTTGCAAATACCAAAAATCTGTTTTAGTAATAATCGACATAAAAATATCGACACCAGATTTTGGTCTGCAGTATATCTCTTATAATAAGTGAGTTATCAACAGCTACCTTCGAATTTTAGTCAACTGCTTTACTTCAGCTGGTTCGAAACTTTTAAAATTATTGATAAATTTGTTTTTGTGAAATTGCTCGCAATTTTTAAAGGTTGGAAACACAAAATTTTGTGCTCGCAAATTGACTGTTAGACTTTATTTGTGTACACAAAAGAGCAAACACAGGCATTTTCCGGATTATCAGTGGATTAAAAAAGCGAACCTAAGGAATTTGTACCCGAAGAAATCACCAGTGAAAAAGTTTGATCCTTTAAAGTTTTGAATTAAACTGTGTGTATAACTTGGCGTATCGACGCTTATAAGTACAGTTTTAAAACAAGTTTAACTTACAATGGAATTCAATTAAACAGGCAACTTTGTCGAACGTCACTGTTGTAAAGTTCCAGAATAATTCCCAGCGTAATGTAGGATTCGCATTCCTTGAATGCGGCTCCCTCAGGCTTGTGTCTCTGACAGCATTCCTGTTCTGCAGCAAACCTCACGTTTCACTCATTCAATTACCGGAGTGAAAATTTTCATAGGAAAACTAGAGGCGCACAGATACATAAACAGGGTGTTATGAAAACAAATTTAATTATCTCATGTTAGTGAAGTGTTGTCTGATGTCAGATAACTATAATTAACGTTGTAGGCAAAAACCGAGACCTCAATTAATCATCGAATTAGGAAAGCCAACTTGTTTTTGCCCTAATAAAGGGAAGTCGGCCTCTTACTTTGAAATTAAACTCGGCTCTCGAGATTTTATCTATTCGGCTAATTGCTTGTCAATACGCTGATGTTCGAGAATCTCCATCTCCCCATAACTAAATTTAATTCGTTTGAAATCGTCTTTGTCTTAAGAGCATCGTTCGTAATTAATCAACTTGCTTAAGTTTCTATAACATATACTCAAAGCGACAAATAATATCCGGGACTACTCAAAACCTACCGCACGGAAGACAACATTTTTAACCTTCCATACTCGCGTGGCGTCTGTGAGACCAGCTGGTAAAATAACAAACACAAGTAGGGAACCGGAAGGGCAGGGGATTCTCATGCAATGTATCTTCTTGTCACTAAGCAATGATTCGTTAATAGTATATTAGATAACAAGAGTTGCAAGAAGCATATTACGCACGAGTTGAAAAGTTGCGGATTTCCACGAGTGGGTAATTGCTTCACAAACCTAATTTTACCGATCCTCGTTAGGGGGTTGTAACTCCGTAAGGATTATTTTATATAAAAGACCCCCCTTAGTTTTCGATAAGAAATTACCTCCTGACTATTTTCGCAATTATTAAAAAACACCCTGTATATGGTTTTATCACATCCATTATGAGTAATCTTTCCAAATCATAGTGGATGGTTGATTAAGATAAGTACCAGGGTCCAAGAAGCACCTTATTGGGTGGAGGATTTTTGATTGGTTGTGGCTATTTGCATCTACAGTAGGTGCGAATTATTGGCTATTTGCACCTACAGTAGGTACGAATAATTGGCTATTTGCACCTACAGTAGGTACGAATAATTGGCTATTTGCACCTACAGTAGGTACGAATAATTGGCTATTTGCACCTACAGTAGGTACAAATACTTGGCTATTTGCACTTACTGTATAGGTATATACCGATTGGAACTGAGTTCTGGTATACCCTTTTTTCTTTAGTTTTAATTTTAGGTCAATAAACGTTTAGACATTTGATATGTGTAAATAACCGGAATATTTTAACAAATGTACACTAATATGTCACTTCAGATTATGCCGGAAATTACCCCAACTTTGTTATTTCAAATAGAACACCCTATATACAGGGTGTCTATTAAATACTGAGAAAAAATTGGGGAGGCAATTTCTTATCGAAAATTAAGGGGGGCCTGTATATCTCTTTTTCCCTTAGACGTCTCCTTACATAGTTAGGTACACCCCTTAAAGGGGAGCGAGCGGTAAAATTAAGTTTATATTTTATTTCTCAAATTTGGAGATGTGTAGGAGAATGACATTTGGTAGATGTTTTATACTTATTAAAAGGTTTCCCATAGTAATATTTTCAACTGTGTCCCACTTTTACAAGGGGCTTAAAAGTGCGTCCACTGTTAGTTTTTTGATGGGAACTTTTTAAAGGATTTAACCATTTTATAATTTTAAAAAATTCTTTTTAAACTTGGTTTATTTAGAAACTTTTTTTATTCTTTAAATTTTCTTGCTAAACCTACATAAATAAAATAAGCGAACATAAACTATTAAATATTTTAAAATAAAACGATTCATTTTGGTGTTTACCATGGTTTGATTATATTCATATTGAGTAGAATTAGCAGGTGTTTTCATGTTATCATCAAATGATGTGGAATTATACGGTTGGGATATTTTTCTTTATAAAGAGACGTAGCTGCTAATGAATTACCGTTAACAAGACCCTAAACGAAATACATATTGCACATCTTAACATTTGTGCAATTCGTTTGAAAGAACAAGAGTTTACAACATGAAAACACCGGTCAATTCTACTCAATAATTTTTTATAATAGTTTAAGTCTTTGAGGCAGCCTTTCCATACAAATAAGTATATGTTATTGGTCAGAAAATACTCTATTTAAATATTCGCGTATACCACTACCATTGCATTCAAAAAATTTACTTTCAGTCAAAAAACCGATTCTGCAACCCTCAAAGCCGATTAAAGTAACCTAAATTAATGTTAATTAAATTGTAAAAAATTGTTTTCGGATGCTTGCTAACGTCCAAAAATTATTTGAGGTTATTAAAATCAAAATAGTGCAGTTTTATTCAAAATTGCCTCCTCTATCCAAAAATGTAAATACATAGGGTGTGAGATTTGAAATAAAAAAGTCAGGATCATTTTCGGCGAACCCGGAAGTGAAATAGTAGTGTACATTTGTTCGAATATTCCGGTTATTTACACATACCATATGTATGAAGGTTTATTTATGTAAAATTAAAACTAAATAAAAAAAGTACCAGCACTCAGTACCCGGTATATTCCTTTATAGTAGGTGCAAATAGCCAATTATTCGTACCTACTGTAGGTGCAAATAGCCAATTATTCGTACCTACTGTAGGTGCAAATAGCCAATTATTCGTACCTACTGTAGGTGCAAATAGCCAATTATTCGTACCTACTGTAGGTGCAAATAGCCAATTATTCGCACCTACTGTAGGTGCAAATAGCCACAACTTTTTTGATTAGACTCTATAATTTTTGTGTTGGAATGCTAACTGCAGCCCCATAGCTCCACTTCGTATGTCCATATCGGTTACAGAATAATTTTATATATGAGTGCTTATGTTCTAGTGACAACTGAAAACTTTGCATTATTAGACAGTGCATTCGTCCAAGATGTAAGTTAAGTTGCTGTTTTTCCGCTATGATATGTGTTTTCAGATTAGTTTTTTAATTTCACAAGTAAAATAGGCAAAAACATTTTTTTAATTGAAAAGTAATGCAGTATGTTAAAGAAAAAAAAACAATAATTGTTTTATTTATTTCCTACAAAATGTCGTCGGCAGTATAGATATAGGAAAATCGCCAACAAAGAAGTAATAAAACAAAATATGATAAAAGAAAAAAGCGTTTAGTTTATATTTTACTAAACAAAAATGAAGATAAAACTTTCTCATAATGTTGTTGTTAGTTTTACAACTTCTATGCCTTAAACGTAGATCTCAAGAGGATTCTAAGTACCACTCGATTTTTTATATCAAAAGACCGTCCTCCGTAATCTGTTGCGTTTCACTCTTACCTAATAAAGATTCTGATTGAATATGTGACCCTTGTTTGCACCGACTCGAAGAGGAGCACAAAAGAATTGAAATGACATTCAAATTCATTCTGAAGTCTCCCCAGGCTCTCATATCTGCATGGTCGGATACCTAACTCCGTCTCAGGCGAGTCATATCGTCTTAATAGTATTTGAAGTGGAATAAGAACGCATCTTCCCCGGTCGGGGAGTTCTTGTGGTATAGAAGGCGCTAGTTGAAAGCGACTGTAAATGGGTCAAATGTAATTTCACGCCTGCAGAAACACTACTTATTTTGTCTAGCAGGCGACGAACACACTACGTATGCTCTCAAAATGTACACTACAGCTGGAAATTCAACATAAAACTCCTGTTAATTTCAGATCTGAAAGCAAAAACACGTTTATATTAGACCAAAACTGTTTTAAGTTCTTGATCATAATGCGTAAGTTTTAATTAGGTTCCGTAGCGAGTTTTGCAATAGCAAAATAAAAATAATATTGTTCACCGAGTTGAGTTTTAGAAACTTTGCTTTGTAAGTTTAATTAGTTCGAACTAACTGGATTTGCTAAGTTAACTAATTAACGTTAATTAAATCTCAAAATTGTCATACGTAATTAATTAACTTTTTATCATATCATTTTTGCAAGGTTTCGTTTCGTAAATAAAATAATTTATTTTGTTTTACTTCGCAGAAATAAAGATACTTTGTTCATTTTACAACTCTCTAAAACTGATAAAAGTTTTACAGAATAAAAAAATATTTCAATTATTGTGTTATTTTTGTGTTATTTTAGTTTATAAACTTATTATGTACTGCAGTAAATACCAACAAAAATATTTGAAAAAGGAATAACTATGTTTTTAATCTTTATATATTTAATTATTTAACTTAAATTAATTCAGTATAACAATTTTCAAAATTAAATATGTATAGGGGGCCCCAAAAAAGTTCTTGCACCTGGGCCCCGACATACAGTTGACCGGCCCTGAGCCCAATTGAAAAGCCGGTACAATCACAGCAACCTTCCCCTAAAAACACGTACCTGCAAAATGTCAAAATGTGACTTAACAAAAAATGCTGAATTGCAAAACGAAACATAGCATTAGCTTGGTTTTTAACCAATCTGTAACGGGCAATTATTTTTTTTGTATGAAAAAATCTATATTCATAATTTTTTTATTGAAATATTTTGTTTTTGTCGGTAAGAATTAAAAATTTTGTGGGCGTTAAACAATACACTTGTTCGTGAACTTGGATTAAGCCTACGCAAAGTTTAAAAGCTAATTATTTAAAACTGAATTGATTTGGAATAAATACAGTCTCTAGAGACTCGGTCGTATTTTATAGATTTAAAATATATTTTATGGTTAAAAATGCTAACATAACAAAAATAGTCGCGTGTAAATTATTTACTAATACACTGAAAAAGAGGCTGGATACAAAAAAAAGGTCCTAAGCTCTCATTATATCGGATATCGGTATGTCGATATCGATGTCCGATGTTTCCATTATCTATATAAAAGTTATATCGATATTTCGGCCAAATTTACAGTCCAGCAACTATCAAGCGAAAATGTTTTCATAAAGATGAAGTAAACGTTGGTTAACAAGAATTTTTTTATGTGGCTTTAATCCGAAAAATAATGTAACTAAATCAAAGCTTTTACTTAAATTAAATGCGTAGCACTTCGTACTACATGGCCTAAAATAGATTTTAGAATCTTCCAAGTATTTAGCTGTGAAATGAACAATTCCCTTGTAAATTTCATTGAATATAATATAATATCAACAAAGGGAATAAACCATATATTATATGCTGTGTGTCTAGAAGAGCGTATGTGATGTAACAGTGAAACAGAAACAACAAGTGACAGTCATTATTGCTGTGGTGCCCTCTTAATTAAATTGAATTGCTACACAAAGGAAATCAGTGAACTAAGCACAGGATCAGTAACCCTGTAAATTTAATGTGTTATCATCTCAAAGCACAAACCCTTTAATCTTCGTGTCAGAACACTGCGTGCATTCCAAAATCACAATATGCCTACATAAATAAATATGTTTGCGTATCGTTCGAAGTTACTTTTGAAATATCTTTCACGGATAATAAAAGTTTTATTGGAGAAGAAATGAAAAAAATGTGACATGAAAAAGTTGGAATAACTTGTCGACAGTTGTAGGAGTTGGTGCCAACGTAAGCAATAAACTGAATTACACTTGTATAATATGCATACCGTCCTGATTTCCAGCACACAAAGGAAAAACTACGGGTGGCCGCCACTTAAGGATAATTTTTCTTTTACAGCCCCATTCACGTCGATGAATTTTGTAAGAGTTGGCTTTGCTTTCAACGAGTTTGTTCTACTCAAGTACATTTGTCATTTTCAGACTTTTAATTCAGAAATGCTTTCCTCGATAATGATGCGGGAACACAAAAGTATTGTTGATCTACATTATTTTTATTGGACCGTTAACCCATTAAGGCCCACATTATTTTTTTTTAAAAGGTATTTTAGTAACTTACTTTTATGGTCTATATGAGCATATTACAATTTTTTTTTTGTCAGAATAACAGTTGCGGAGATATAGGCCGTCCTCATATGAATGTATGTAAAGACAAACACACCATGGTCATGTGTGTTGATCTCTCAAAAGCTTTCGATAGTGTTGACCACGAGATACTGCTAACAAAATTAGAACACTATGGTATACGAGGGACCGCCCATAACCTTATAAAATCTTATCTTTCGGAAAGAAACCAATATGTTGCCGGAAAAGACTCGTCAGGTAAAATTCTAAAATCAAACAAAAAGACAATCAAAAAAGGAGTCCCGCAAGGATCAATCTTAGGCCCCCTGTTATACATACTGTACACAAATGATCTTCCAGTTTTTGCCAAAACTTCCCTTATACAATTTGCCGATGACACATCTGCTATTATTAGTGACTCGGATTCAAAAAATTCTGAACAAAAACTCTTTGACTGCTTAGGCCAACTCCAACTTTGGTTCACATTAAACAATCTAACCTTAAATGTCAATAAAACTCAAGTAATAAAGTTTTCACAAAGTAAATTAACCTCCGACCTAAAACTTAAAAACAATTCCACAACTATAAATGTTGTTAATAAAATATCATTTCTTGGTTTAGGTATTGACTCTAGACTGGACTGGTCATACCACATCGAACGCCTGTCACAAAGCCTGTCACGGTATCCTTTCGCACTAAAAAACCTAAAAAAATTAGTCAGTACAAACGCGGCCAAAACTGCATATCATGCGTATGTTGAATCTAGGTTACGTTATGCTATAATTTTTTGGGGTAACGCTAGTGACTCTGCACGCCTCTTCATTATACAAAAGCGATGTATAAGAACTATTTTTGGTCTAAACTACCGAGATCATTGTAAAGACACTTTTCGTGACAAAGAAATATTAACTTTTTACGGCCTATTCATTCTCGAAGCCATCCTTTTCGTAAGAAATAATTTTGATCTGTTTGAAGTGAATATAAGAAACCATGCAGCCAATACACGACATAAAAAAAATCTTAAGCCCGATTGCTTCAAATATACTTATCTTCAAAAAAATGTTGCCTCTATAATTATTGCAATATATAACAAATTTAATACATCACCTGAGAGTATAAAAAATCTACGCACTCCTGACTTGAAGAAAAGATTAAGAAATGTCCTAATTTCTAAAGCTTACTATGGAGTTAGTGAATACCTTAATGACGATTACTTTAAAAACTCCTTTAAGTAATTATAATTGTGTTGTATATATTCGTATATATGTGTATTTTTTATATCATTACTGTGACATGTTCTACGCCTTTTTGGATTTTTCAGAACAAATAAAGACTACTACTATATCGGAGAAACCTTTTTTGCATCCAAAAATCGAATGACTGAGCGCAGTTCGCACCTGGCGGGCGAGCTAAGCGGGAGCCCCATCCTAAACGACTGCTACCCATCGACCTAGCGTTCCAAGGTCTCGCGGATGGTTCTACACTGTGGTGGGCGAACCAAGGAATGCAGCGCTGTTGTCAAATTTCGCCTAGCAACTCGCGTTCGGAAATGGCATCGTTGGAGACCTTACTTTTCAATACGCCCTCGTATAAACGAATTCAAAAACATTTTGCATGATCCACTGATTAACGATTTTTGCCCTAAATATTAATCTATTATTTTCTAAATATCTAGTAGAACCGTTGACCCGGCACAGATTATTTTTTTTTTACGAGCAGCCTTGAGTAATTACTCTTGTTATTTCAGCGAAAACATCGAGTAAAAGCAAAATGAAAGGTCATAACTGTAGTGACCGAATAGCTGAAATTTGTGACATAACTGAAAGAAAATCGTTATATAAGTTTTATTATATCCAAGTGCTACTCTTAACCTACTTGGTTTAAAAAGACGGGTCAAAAGCTATTCTCGAAGATGACAAGAAATAAAAAAAGATGTAATGTTTGTTATCTGAACTTTATAAATGACGAACTAGCAGCAACTTAGTTTATTTACAATTAACTGTATTCATCACGTAAGTAAAGCAAATTTCAAACGGAATTTGCATAATATACGGAAAAATCTGAAATATGTACCGGATGAATTATTTCAAAGTTACAACAAGTTTTCCAATATTTTTAATAATTGACTTTATTCTCGTTTTATTATTATAACTACTGCAGAATTTTCCAACTATTTTTCATTACAAACTTTAATCGTTCATTTTCCATAGCGCTATAAAAACTACTAATCGGCATTTTTACTGATGTTCGACTCTTGTAATTAAGACCGTTAAGTTTTCTAAAGAAAATAAACGTAAAAATTCTCCAACTAAATGCAGTTACTAAGATTTTTTACGTTCCACTAATAATTTATTACGCACAGCTCGCTAAATGGGGAAAATCAATAAAACTTTGTCTCATATTAGATTAGTGTAAAAATTTTAACTTTCTATTAAACATGATTTTTTACCATAATATAGGACACTTTGAAAGTGTCAAACATTGAAACTTGTTATTAAAATATTACTGTTCATTTTATTTAAAAATTTGATACATTGCACCCGATGTGTAAAAAAATGTATCGCGCCCGACGGATTTCAATGTATTATGGTTTTTTATAGCAATGCGTTAATAGTCGTTATGTGGATTCCTTCTTGACTCGGCGTAAGTTTAAAAAGCTAGAAAATCCTAAATTCGCTGCTTAAGCAAGTCTAATGAACTGCAGCTCGATAGAATTTTGTTCGTAAATCACAAATTTGCAAATGTCGAATTATTCCGCTAAACTGACTTTCACAAGCATCCGCAGTGAACTTTGTTAAAATGAAGGGTCGCCCTTCATCTTATAAAATGTGTTATTAATTCTGTTATTTGAAATCGGCAGTTGCTATAGATTTCCAGTTTCAAAAAACGTATTTCCAGAACAAAAAGTTGCTCAAAGTATATTCCTACATAAGGTATGGCTGATTCTTAAAATTGTCGTTATTGATACTCAAATTCTTATGATAACGTTAAAATTTATTGAATGTGGAAGAGATATGTACATTGAACTAACTTTGATTTTGGTAATTAAATTTTGATATTCATGTAATAAAACCATTAGCTGCTTTGACTGGGTAAAGGTCATTATAGCTTGAATTAGTACGCGTAGTTTGCATTAACATCCTGTGTGTTTGCGCGGTATGTTGAATAAGGCCGTATTTACTTACGATGCTTTATGGAAATCAGATACTTCGGGGAAGAGCCAAATTCACCTACGTACAAATTAGCACATGCTTTTATTTCAATCAAGGCATCAATTTTAATGTGACTGCTTAAATAATTATTAAAGGTATGTTTATATAAACAAATTAATTATTTATATACCTACTTGCGGCATTTCCACAAACAAGAAATACAAATAAATAAATTATATCCACTATTCAAGACTTAATAAACCCTTTTTAGTACAAAATTGGATTGCAGTAATTCTTTTTGTAATCAGGTCTTGCTGTTTATTATTGAATTTTTGAAGAGAATGTGCTTTATTACGATTAAATTGCCAATATATGTATTTTAAATGAGGTTCGCTACCATCGGGAACCAATTATATCTTAACTAAAACTTAAAACCGTTTAAGAAATTTATACTTAACATTATTTCATTATGAAGGACTTTTATTTCCGCGGAGGTGGTCCCTTTTCGGGTTCCTGTATTGCGCACTTATTGGTCTATTATACCCTCTGGCGACAGCCTCTTAAAACTCCAGGATTTTCTTTAAGGGTGTTTTTCTCAACTTATTGTTTTAAATAAAAATCTAACACGTCAACTTTAAATAAATCAAATTCAATTGACTAAAGACTAAAGGTTTAATCACAGCTGTAGAATCAATAATAAATGTATTTTCTTCGCGATTTTCTCAATTTAAAAATTTGGAGGAATTTTCAAAATTCATAATTTACCCAGACATAATCAAAATTGATGAACTTGAATGTTTAAAATTTGCAAGTTTTGAAATGCAACTAATTGATTTTCAATCAAGTGCAATTTGGAGGCAAAAGTTTATTTACCTAAGGGAAAACTTTGAGATTATTGAAAGGGAACGTTTGGAGGAAAAAAAAATGCTGAAATCAAAATAAGTAGTGCCTAGCCAACGATTCCAAAAGCGATCAAATCCTTAAAGGCTACTACTATATTTTCTTCCACATATGCAGATTTTTACAAATGAATTTGATAAAATATAAATTCAGAAATACATTAACGGATGAATCTAGTTCAACAAGCATTTTATTAAAAGTAAAGAAATACCAACCTGATATAAAAAACTTAACAAAAAGCATTTAACAACAAAAATCGTATTTAAAACTAATATTTTAATTCTTGTTGTAGGTACATAGGTACGTAATTAATGTTTGAAAAGTAAACACATGTAATGTGCAATTATTATTTTTGTCTAATTATATCTTTCTATTGGTAAAATATTTACTATTTCTTTGAAAATTTTGTGTATCTTTAGTTGTTGTTTAATTATAAATTTCTAGTAGTCAATAAAAAATATTTATTTAATACACGCCATCATTTCAAAATGTGAAAATTTTTAAAGATTGGCACGCGGACAAAAAGGTCGCCACCCCTTTCATGATACGTGAAGAGGAGTTTATTCTTCTTCACCACATCCTTTGCATATATCGGTCTCTGAGAACCCTATTAAGGACTTACTTTTTGCAAAGAAAATTAGGTTACTTCTAAGATTATTGAAAGGTTTCAAAAAACACCAGTTTAAAATTTGTTTCTCAACAAACGACAATAAAGGTTAATTTAATATAAAGTTTATATCTAATTTAATAAAACAACCACTTATGTTTTTCTGAAAAAAGAATTGCTTGCTAAAGAAAATCCATTTCACTTTCAAGACATTCTAACGAAGCGATGATAAGCTTGAATATCTGGTAAATCTTGAAAAGATTTTCTTTAAAAATGATTTTCTCTTGCCAGAAGCAGCATGAAATGATTAAATCGCGTTGTTTGACTAATTAGTGTAACATAGAATGTAATAATAATATTAATTCTGATTGCTTGTGTATTTGGGTCTGCGATTTTGTTGAAATTGTTTACAAACAAATTAGAAACTACGCGAAAACAACAAGTCTACAGATTCCAGTGATGCAAGTAAATGTTTCAAAGACCTTTATAGATTTCCCAATAAACCTCTCTCCCTACTGTGGGCGTCTATATGTCCCTTATTAATTTCTGTCACTGCACAGCCAATTGTATAAACCTGCGTTTGTGAGATTTAAACTTGAACATTGACTTCATTCTGTGTATAAACAAACATCTGTTTGCGCAAAGAAATGGACACATAAAAGCAACTCCTCCTTGTGCTTTTAATAAATTAGTTTGGGTGTATTTTTCAGCAGGGATATTTATATCAGTATTAACAAAAGTTTTCAGTGGTTAAGATTGAATCATGTGGTATAACCGAATCACGCATTACTCTTCCGTTTAATCCAGCCTCATCTAAGCCAACTTGACAGTCCAACCGGCCTCATATCAATCACCGGCGGGGAGTATCCCTATCACTTATCGCGCCTTTTTGTTTTTTTGCCAGCGCAGCACAAAAGCAGAAATTCCGCAGATCTTGCTTAACTTTATTGTTGACAACAAATAGCTCATTAATAAAAGTAGCTTCGGGCCGCCTCCCGGGTCAGGCTATTTCTTTATCCAAATTTAGTGACTGGCTAGGGCTGAGTGTATTGTTTGCGTCTGGCAGAATTTTCACTTAGTTTACGATTATCTTGAGATAACTAGATTTAGGGGAGATTCTGGAAAAAGTCTTGTTTGGTTTTGCCTTAACATTATTCTTAGCCTAATACTGTTGTCTATTTGGTTTTTTGTTTTTTTGATGAACTGCTTATTTTGTTTTACATTAAAGCTTTGAATGGATTTTTACGCGATTTTATCAATGCTAAGTAATCTACAAATAATTTGCGCTTAATATGATATACATTTATGGCAGTGAGTAGCCAAAATAATACTGGTAAGAAAATATATATAATATTTTAGAGTTGGCAGTGTTGGCACTAATTTGTATTAATGTTAATATTGGAAATCTAACTAAATGTTTAAAACATTTTCTTTTTGCATATAAAACATTTTACTTAATACGAACTGACCTGTTTTAAGCGCTTGTACAAAATAATGTAAAACGTGCAATTTTAATACCGAACCTTTTTTTTGTATAGTTTTAAAGTTCGATTCCTTTAAATGTCATCAAGCACGGCCTTCTAAAATTCTAGTAGTTGTTTTTGCTAATAAAACACTTTAAACTTTTTCAACGTTTAATAAAAGACTTGCGATTTTTTAAAAGTAGGTACTAAAGTGTGTTTTAAGGACGCTGTGGTTGTTTATTTGTTGTTCATTTTAAGAACACAAAGTGTCTACATATTGATAGGATTCTATGGCACTCGCTGTCTTCCTTCTCTCAATGTGTCTCTATCTTGCCATTTTCAGTGCTGTATGCTTCTTTCCATCGCTTGATCTGCTTCATCCATCATTCATACATCGACCATGATGTTCAGTGTCTACCTATTTTCTTGTTGCCTATAAAACTTCATTCAGTGACACGTGCTATCCATCCATTTCTATCCGTTCTTCTAACAGGTCAGTCTCTTTTCTTCGATGTAACCGCTGAGCACTTCTTTTTGTACTCCTATTTTTCTTTTATCTCTTCGTTGCTAAGTATGTCCATCATTGTAACTTCGGGTCTAGAAATATTCTTCGCCCACAATTCTTCGCCGCCACAATTCTTCGTTGCCACTATTTTTCGCCGCATACAAGCATACCACAAATTTTATTTGTAAATGTGATTGTTTTTATTTATAATGTAATTTTTACAGATTAATTTACATTAGCCTAAAGTTGTTCGTTGTGATTTTTAATCTTGATTATGTTATTATAGTATTAATAAAAATTAAATTAACCTAACCTAACCTAACTTAATCTAACCTTATGTTAAATAATCTGTAAACATTACGTTACAAATAAAAACAATCACATTTACAAACAAAATTTGTTATATGCTTATACGCAGCGAAAAATTGTGGCGGCGAAGAATTGTGTAGGCGGAGAATTGTTGGCGAAGAAATGTGGAGGCGAAGAATTGAGGGCATAGAATTATGGACGAAGAATTGTGGGCGCCGGAACACGTGTAACTTCACAGCTTCTTCACCAATATTGCATCTCCATTGCAGTAATTTTACTTCTTTTTGTTTATTTATCAGCCACTTTTCAGCTCCATTTGTCACTGAACTGCGCACCATGGTGTTATATATCCTTGTTTTAGTATTTTTTGTAATACATCTATCTTATAAAAGTTGATGTTTTATGCAAATTCTGGTCTGGCCTATTCTACTTTTAGCTTTTCTTTGTGTTGTTATATATTACACCTAGGGATTTCAATCACGGGATTCGGGATCCCGGTCGCTTTTTGGTCTCGAAAATCCCGGGATTTTAAATGTAGAATCCCGGGATTTTCGGGATTTAAAAATTTTAACTATAAGTACATTATTTTGTAAAAAAAATTGCTCATAGTTGGTATCTTCTCAACGTGAATAAGTTGAACGATGCAATTTTGCAAGTTTAAGCTTGTTTACGTAGCCGCTTGCCGTCTTATGTATAGCAAAATTTAAAAAAATTCTTGTACTAAGATAATAACTTATCCTAATTTCTTTTATTTTTGTTACTTATAAAACAGTCTATTTTTTAAATTTTTAGTGAATTAAAGTTGTGCTTTGTTTGAGTTTTTAACAGTTTCAGCAAATTTATGTTTATGTAATCAAGTATTCTAATGTATAATAAGTTTAATTTCATTTATTTAAATGTTATATCTAATAATTCGATTATTTCTATAATAATAAAACATAATAGGTACGGTAGGTATATATACAGGGTGTGTAAAAATTGGCGGAAGGGCTACACGGGGCGATGTTCTTCGTAAAATTCCAGGTCGAAAATCTTAATACGAAAATGTTGTACCACGCTTGCTGTGTCTGCAAGAGGTCCTCAAAGCTTTGACATTTAGTCCTTTAATAGGCGTTATTATTTAATACTTGCAAATGAAAAAGCTGCAATTTGGAATAAAAATAGATTTCGAATAGTATTTTTTCCTAGATATTGTGTTCTTCCTTTCAAAAATTGGTGTTGAAAATATGTTAATCACTGATTTTAATGACAGTAATACATATGGCAACATTGTCCTTAGCTGTCATCTCTGTTTTTCTCGTAATTATTTCTTGTTTGTGTTTTACGATACCCAAAAGTTTGCAGCTATGTTTACGAACTGAAGGCTTTCAGTTCGAACAAAAATTGCAAATACCTAAGTAAAAATTGCTGATAAAAAAATGTCCAAACGCAAATCAATGTATGCAATGTTGCCAATTTTTTTTTTCTTTAAATGGTTCCTGAGGCCATGGTACAACATTTTCGTATTAAGATTTTCGACTTAGAATTTTACGAAGAACATCGCTCCGTGTAGCCCTTCCGCCAATTTTTACACACCCTGTATATATATATATATATTTTGAATTTTGTCTTCGGAGTATATCCGCGTAGTATATATATATTTTTTTCAATTATTATTTACATCTTTGCCCTTATAATATAATTAAAACAAATTAACAGAAATTATAGAGGAAACAAATTAAATAAAAAGTTAATAAAATTAATTGGTAATTACTAAATTATTCAATAATTATGTAAATCATTTGTAATTAAAATATATATATACACTGCATTAGCTCCTGTTTTTAAGCAAATGCTTCACATTATATATAATCCGGGGATCCCGGGATCCCGGGATTAAAACATCTTCAATCCCGAAATCCCGGGATAGTAAAATTTGATCGGGATTGCAATCCCTAATTACACCCCAAATAATAAAATTTTCCTGTTCCTTTTATTTGTTGGGTCTCGTCCATTTTTAAATTTTTTATTTCTTCTTGGGTTGTTATTAAATATTTTTTTTGTTCCAACTTAATTTCTAAACAATTTTTCGTAAAATCTTTTTCTAACTTCCTTAACATAAAGCTTAGGTCTTGCTCACCTTATGCGATGACCACTTAATCGTCCGCAAAACTCAGATTGTAGAGGTGTTCATATGTAATGGGGACTATCATACCTTTACACTCTCTTCCACGGTCTCAGCTGTTGCTCCAAAAATATTTTAAATAACGTCGGTGCGTGGAGCACCCTTGTAAAAGTTCTTTGGTTATTACCTATGCTTTTTGTGAGTTTGTTTCCTACTTTGATTCTTGCTTTGTTTTGTTTGTAAATGTTTTTATTGTTCATGTCGTTTCTTTACATATTTCCAATTCTTGCATAGCCTGCCGTAACTTAATTCTGGGTACAGAGTTTAATTAGAGAGAGAAATTATCATCCGTTTTATTTTAACAGCGTTTTAAGAACTGGGTTTATTTTGCGAACTAGAAACAATATTATACAAAGTAAAGTTTTTTGTAATAAAGGAGAAATTGGTTTTGTTACAGATTTTGTGAGAGATGAGGAACAGCATGTTGTCTCGAATCTCGGCAATATTTTGATACCGAAGAAAAGTTTAAATAATCAGGTAAGTGTTTTTGGTGCCACTCTTGCATTTAAACTATTTTTGTAATCAATATTTTTAGTTTTTAAACCTTAAGGTCGGAGGTTATAGCGCTAGAATTTTTATTTAATTGAATACTTACTTTGTTTACCCAATGAGTTACCGATGTACTCAACTTAAAATAATTGCAATGAGTTGGTAACTGTTTAAGATATGCGTCTTTAGTGGTATGTTCTGCTTGTGAATGTGTGTGAATATATCTCGTGCAACAACAAAACTTTGCTTAAACAAGCCAAAGTTCATTGTTTATAAACTTGGGAGCTAAAAAGATGCATTCGACAACCGGTCTAGTAACAGCCGCTACAATTCTATGTAACTGACATAAAATGTGCGATCTAGCAAATAAGTTTGACTTCTGCTTTTTTATCTTAATGAATTTCTTACTATAAGACATGTTTATTTATACAAAAAAATTTAGTGAATTGCGTAAATGGCTAATTGTTAAATATCATTAAAGTTCGTCGGGTTGTGGTAGCATACTATATTTACGGTTATTTGACTTATCCATTGCTAACAGGCCGATTGGTAAACGCCGAGTTGAAATTTATTCAACTGAATAACCTCGACTGATATGCGCCATTCAATTTGTTATTTGGGTAATTATCACAACAATATTTTCCAATATTAAAGCCTATTCTACCATGTTGTATGTACATGTGTTTGTTTTCAATTTAAAATTTGCTGTTTTTATCCTCACATCGGCAAATAATGAATAGCTTATTAAAATATTTTATCGGTATATAATTAATTTTTTTAAGCTATCCTTAATATTTTTTGCTTAGGTTCCACGTCTCAGTGCTTAACGGAAACGTTAAATGTGAATGAAGACCAAATAAAGACGTTTTGTAAGCCTAAATTTCATTTTGTTACTTTATAATAGCCCTTATAATATCATGGGGTCACTGAAGACACGACAAGCTCTTTGTACCTGTATATTTTTAAAATGTTCATGTTTAAAACTCGAACATGAGCTAATTTTTGCGAGAATAGTAAAATAAATCCAATTTCGCGCCAAACAGTGACAAATACGAAGAAAAGTCAAGAAACACTTTTTGTTTAGAATAAAATACTCTACCCAAAAACATGTTCGACTTTGATTTCGAACAGGGCCGTATTAGCTTTTTATTAAATTTATTCAAACTGAACCCCCACACCCACAACTCCACCACTGGTTGCTTGTAGGATTTGACATTCTCATTGAATGTGGTAACCTGTAAGGTGGTGCTGTGTACCAAATTTGGTTTAAATATTTTTACTGGTTGGGAAACGGTTAAACATTATCGATATTTTTTCGAAAATTTCAACACCCTGTATCTTTAAAACGAAGCGTTTTTGGACACATGTTTATATGGAATATTCGCTTTAAAAAGAGTTTTCGTATCGACTGTTAAAGTCCTGCTACAAAAAAATGAACCACCCTGTATGCAGTAAAGAACTTTGGGGTCAATAATGACCCCAGTGGTATTACGTGTCATAACAAAAATACGGTATTATGAGGGCTAGTTGTATGATTTATCATGAATAACATGAGAATCTTAAAAAAACATTAGAAATAGCAAAATAGATAACAAGCAAACAAGTGTGCTCCGGACAAATATTAACTTTTAATGTGCAGTGTCTGTCCCGTTCTAGAAAGTTTAATAAATTAACGTTCTTAAAATAGAGAGCTGCCTAACAATGTTAGGAGGAGTTGTTAAAATCACAAAACGTTTTGTGTTATATTTTTGTTATTTGGTACTAGTTTGTTCGCAAGTTTATATTGAAAATTGCTGTTCAATCGTACAAGCCCAAGAAAACCGATCGATTTTTTACTGTGGATGCGTTGGGAATTGTTTTATGTAATATCGTTTAATTGTGTACGTGTTCTTTCGCAGAGCATTTCGCACTATTAGCTTAAAGAAAACGAATTTTCCGTCTTCCACTTACTGGTTTATTGCTGTTTGTATAAACAGTTACAAATGTTGTCTTGAAAACTCAGGTGTACAAAATAAATGAAAAAGAAAATTTACCGCTGTCGAGAAGGCTGTGTATATAAGAAACCTTATCGTACACGTAAGCAAGGCTGAAATATTGTAGTAGTTTTACGTTTGCAAATTGTGTGGTCGATGGAATTTTTCATTTCATTAAACCAGTTGTCGTTCACAGCTGACATGGCCATAGATCGTGAGTTCGAGTCCGCGTTAACAGCAAATAGCCCAGAAGGGGACAATAATTCGCTACCGACAGCCTGACTGAGATACATTGCCGAACGCAGCGGCTCGCTCCGTCACTAATCGAAAAGATTCACGGTAATGGCAATGAGTTTCGTGACATACTGCTAAAATAGATGTCTAGGGCTAGCTGGACGGTATAAATAATAGATACGATATATGGTTAACTTAAATAAGACATGTAAAAAGTGGAACAGCGCAAACTAAGACAAACTACCGCTGAAATTGGAAAGCTGCACAGAGATTTACATTACGAACATCCACACTTCTACGGATACATTTTCATACAATGCAAACACTTACTTATGTAGCAGAGGGGTAACATAAATCTCGAATAAACCTACTGTATATTCGCTAATTATATTAAACTTAACGGAAGTTATTAGTCCCTTTCCAATTATTTTAATTACAGTCCGTATTCATGGTCGTTAAGTGGTTGAACAGTCACACAACATTTATTTCCAAAATTTGGAAACAGGATGAGATTTAACATAAAAATCATACAAATTTGTAAACACAAAAAAGAGCATGAATATATTAGTAAAATTATCATTTTACTTTAATACAATCTAAGGTAAATATTATTTCATTTTACCTTGGACAAAGCAATTTTCAAGCCAGCCGCATTTACTTAAATTTTTGTTTCTCAAAACAAACCAAATGCCATTTTTTATTTAAATTGTTTCCGCGGAGATGGTCCCCTTTCGCGTTCCTGTACTGCGAGCTATTGGTCTATAGTACCCTCTACTGATAGCCCCTTAAAGAAATCCTGTGTTTTTGAAAAACCCCAGAATTTTTTATAAGGGTGTTTTTTTAACTCTTCTTGGTTGGCTTTTTCCATCCCCAAAAGTCTACGCCGATAGTGTGTGAATCCTTCACACTGGCATATTATGTAAACAGGAGTTATCTTATGCATATATCGGCCTCTAAAGCTGCGTTCACATAGAAAAGTATTGCATTGTATTGTATTGTATTGCAAGGTGCCTGCAAGAGTAGCGTTCACATAGAGGTGTTATAGTGGCAGCGCCAGCTACTTGTACACTAATGGCGATTCCCATTGTGCATACGCAGGGTTAATCCGTAGATCACTGTGATTGGTTCTTGTTATGGGGTATTGCAAGAAGCTTGGAGTTTGCAAGGGCTGCTACGCGGCTTGCAGGGCAATTCCACTACTTTGCTTATGTGAACGCTAGCATTTGATATTCGTATACTTAACTTTGCTTACGCTACAATACAATACAATACTTTTCTATGTGAACGCAGCTATAGAGCCGTAATATGTAGAAGTGTCCTGTGACGAGTCCTGTGGTTGCTCTGATTTCTACTCTGCTCATCCTGAGCATATCTTTTGTCTTTTCTTTGGAGGCCATTGACAGGATAGCCTTTGATTTGGGTTGTCCTGCAACTTTTTTCCATTGAGCATTATGCCCCTGTATTAATATGACATTAAGACACGGCTTAGCTGTTCCATAGGAGGTGACAACTGCGGGTTCTGGTCCGAAAAAAGGTGTCTCGCTGCCAATTATGGCTAGGTGATTTGCCTTCTCGTTCCCTGGTATATTAGCGTGCCCTAGACAGCAAATCAGTTTAACATTATTCCTGGTTTATTAATGCCATTGTGTTACTAAACAAAAAGATTTGATCCAAAGCAGGGACTGAGAACCGAACGAAAACGAAAACGTTAAACGAAATCAACCGAAATTTTTATGAGAACGAAAACGAGATTACTATTTTTTTTCAAGAACGAAAACCAAATAAGTAATTTTTAAAACCGGTTTTAACCGGTTGTATCACTATTTAATTTATATTCATTAAACACAAATGAGAAATTTGCCGTGTATGCGGGGAAGACTTCACAAGGCAGTAAAATATTTCACTTGAAATAAGTGAGCTGTATTTTGCTTCATGTAGGTACGTATGTTTTAACAACTTTATTGCTAATACTTGCAATTTCGTGCACCACAAGTAACGGTACAAATATTCTATCTTTCCAATTTGTTGATTGAATCATCGATAAATAATATACACTTGATTCGACAACAAAATGGCGCGTAATATTTTATTTAAAAATTTAAAAATATGACATTTTACGTTGATGATCTATGGTTTGTAAAAACTAGTTTTTTTTGTTATACTAAACAAAATTCACAAATTTTATTTGGTTATATGTTAAAAATGTGTTTAACAATTTGGCAAATTAAATATGGCGATTCGCTAGTCTAAATTATGCCGTCCATAATGATCAAAACCGAATATGTTACTAATTACAATTTAGCGGAGTCCCAACGATTGCTAAGAAACAAGAACAAAAACAGAAATGTAAACGGTCTTTAGCTTTCATCAAATTTTATCTCACTTTTATTATCATGAGTAGAAAATAATCACGTCAATTTTATTTTTATATAAAGGCGAACTATGCTAATTTACATATTAATACATACGAAGTACCTATTTATTATCTGCATAATCGAATGTTCGAATAATTGGGGTTTCATCGTTATAATAGGACTGCCAACACTGTTATTTTAACATTTGACGATAGTTCTTTAAAAAGTTTTCTGTTTTGAATTTGAAAAGAGGGTGGTGACTAATAAAAAATACGTCTTTGACTAGTTGACTAAAAAAAAAACGTTAAAACCGGTTTTAACCGGTATTAAATTTTGGTTCACAAAAACGAAAACAAAATTTTATGTTGGGAACGTAAAAAATAAAAACGAAATATTGTGTTTTAGTTTCGATAAAAACGAACGAAATATTTTTCCTTTTTAGTCCCTAATCCAAAGTCACGTAGCATATTTTTAAATGTGAAACGCTTTGCAATGCACAGCTACAAAATCGGCTTAATTTTTTTTGTATATTAACTTATTAACAATAAAATTCAGTCATGCCTAAATAGCTTTTCGTTATGAAACTGTTTTCGTATTCGCAACTTTTGGCTGTTTGCTAGAGCTAAAACATCGTGTTGCTCACCTATTAATATAAAACAATTTTCATCCTATTATCTGGGCCGGTCTATCCTTTGAGCCAATCTGCGCGTAATCGCGGTCAAACTCACGGTTTCAGCCATGTTACAGGGGATGTTCATGTCCCTTCACAGTCGGCCAACTAATCAACCACGTCTGCTTGATGGATCGGCCGTCACTGTACCCGAAGCAGGATAAGAAGCGTCTGATAATCTGTATTTGGTCTAGATCGGCTTTGGAGTTACTTAATTGAAAAGTTGAACACGTAGCACTGAAATTTTTGATATAAATACCTTTATTTTACAAACAGTAACCCAACATTCATTTCGTGAAAATGTTCTACATAATTCAATTTTTTAATAGTATGTTTTAATAGGCACTATACAAACAGAATGAATTCTTAAAAAAAATTCTTTAACTGGGCCAATCGAAAATTAATCTTGGAAGACCTTACAATAAAAACAAATAAAATTTACCTATAAAGTAGTTCAGAGGCCAATTATTTGATAAGCTCAAAATTAGCCTACATTTCCCATATTGTATCCGTCGATGCATTATTGATTTGTTTATTTTTAAAGATTTGATCTAACAATATTGAAATGTTATGATTTTTTTTTTTTGAGAAACCTTATCATGTCATTGAATTGGTAAATCAACCGCTTATTGTAAAAGTGGTTTGAAGTTTATTTTTGCAAAAAAATTGAGATGACAACGAATTGAAATTTACTTCAGAGTAAACATTTTATTTGTAAATAATTTAAGGTTTATATTTAAAAAATACACATGTTTTAACAAACTTAAAATCGTCTTTAAATGATATTGTCCAATAATATACAGGGTGTAGACTTGAATTGCGCAAAATAGTAATTTCAATGGTAAAATTTTAAAAGTTGTATAATACCTCCCTTAATTATTTTAGAAAAAAGGTGTATTGCGTAAAGAAAAAAAATCTGTATCTATAAATGTAATCTATTTTAATTTTTAGTTTTCCAATAACTAAAAACTAAGAAAATCGCAAAAGCCGTGTTGACAAAAAATCTGAGGCCTTGGAATGATGCTGTGCCTAATGTCACTACTGTCTTTTTGACGTAAAGTTTACATGTAATCTTCATTTTAAATTTCTTTAATGGAAACATAACTTATTGTATAAAATAAATGTTGTATGTAATATAAACGGCAATAAAGAATAAACTTCGAGTCAAAATAATAGTATAACCGACGTTAGGATGGGCAGACAGATTTTTGTCAAAAGGGTTTTTGGATTTTTCTCAGTTTTCAGTTCTTGGAAAACTAAAAATTAATAATTAATAATTTATATTTTTGGTAAATATGACCGGATTCAAGTTGGGTTAAAAAAAAACACGAGTGCACGAAGTGGACGAGTGATTTTTTCTGATTCAACTTGCATAAGTAAAGATTTGTCAAAAATTATAGATTATTTGCAATGCACGAGTTATATTTTGTCAGAAAATTTCCTTCACCTAACCTACCTGTCAAATTAATGTATATTGTACCATATTTTACAAGTACTGTCAGAGTGATGCGTCAGGGGTGCAATTTAATCTATATTAAAGTAACGCTATTGGTCGCCGAAATTCGTCAAAAAATTATCAAGACTAAAATATTTAATCCTCTCTCCAAATTTATATTTTCGACCAATAACAAACTCAGATTTCTTAGAAGCGACAAGTAAACGCATGAAAATCTGTTAATTGTGAAACGGATATTATCAGTGTATGATTATGTTTATTAGTCGTTTATAGGAAATCTGAGTTTGTTATTGGTCGAAAACGCAAATTTGTCCGAAGGATCAACATCTAACAGGGGAATCTAAAATTATTAACTTGTAATAATGCTCCCATTGGTAGTCTCTAGAAGATTTAAGATTAGTTGTTATTGGCTGAAAACCCAAATTTGACAGGTGAAGGAAATTTTCTTTACAAACAACCTAAATATACTTTTTTTGCTAAACTAATTAAGGGAGATATTTTACAACTTTTAAAATTTTACCATTAAAATTACTATGTTGCGTGATCCAATTCTGCACACTGTAGGTATAATAAAAATGTTTCATATTCATTGTGCATAGTCTAGTTAAACTCAAGGTAAGCTGAAGAGTAAAACTGTGCCATTATAGAATTGAATTCGCTATGTAATACGAAAATCTAAAAGCTTATAAGAAAACACTATGTAATGTGCAAAAATTACATACTTATTGGTGTTGAACAATAGTATTTTGTTTTTTGTTATTATTTATAAACAAAATTTGACTATACCATAGCGTAATTTAAGTAAAATTAAAATTGAAATAATTACAATTTATTGATATTTAAAATAAAATGTTTACGAGAATAGTGTAAGTCTATTTATAGCACCCACTAAGAAAATTGATTTAGATAATTAAAAAAAAAAACTTGCTTTAAAAATTTACTTGAATATAAGTTCTCAGAGCAAACTAATTAGACTTTATTAGTGTTTTTAAATTAACTAAAACGCAAGGCCTTAAATATCTCCAAACAAAAAACAGTGTTTAGACTTACACCACTTTCGTAATAAGCAGTCAATAATGTTGAAATAAACCACACATTTTGTGAGTATCCCACAGTCTATAGATATATAAACATCAACCGTTGCAATAAAATACCGTTCATTAGTTTTACTTTACGCTCTACTCAAAGAAAAAAAAGAGAAAAAAATTTAATTTTACGGCCTATACGTAAAGCATTAATTAAAATGTAAACATTAAAAAGTTTCAGCCATTAAAGTTTTACATATTTAATATTTTTTGCCATCTTTTTTTTTGTTTTAACACGCATACTTTTTATTTAATTACAAGTATAGTAATAAAAATTTAGAAATTGTCTCACTGGAAACAAATGGTGTCATAAATAACGGACGCCTTTATTACCAGCATTAAAATAATTTCCAGTATCCACGCGGTCGCAAGTGAAATATGATCGCAGTTTTCCATTATAATTCTAAAATTTCTTTCCACCTCTGCTTGCAGTGTCTACCTGGAATATTTAAATGCAAAAGTCTGCATGCCGAGCTTTAAAGTGATATTAAATAAATGCCTTTCTGAAATCCTTAATATATTAAGACTTTATAATTAAAATTATGCAGAGCAATAAAAAAAAACGCATGCTCTTGCTGTGGAATTCTTTAGCAGGAATTTAAATAGTTAATCTTTATTGAAGGATTAATAGCTGCAATTAGGAGTTTATATAAAAGTAAAAGAAATTATTTGCAAACCCACAACAGTGATTCTCGGGATTTTAATACCATAGTGGGAGTAAAACAAGGGGGCACTGCCTTGTATAAAACTAACAATGAATAAAATAATTAAGTTGTGCAAATAAAATACAAATAAAGCCTACTGTGAATGATATAAACTGAAACCAATAGCTTAAAAAGAACAAGCAGATGATGTGGTGCTATTAACTAATAACGAAAAAGACTTGTCACATAATCTGGGGGTGTGGCAAGATGCGTTAAGAAGATACAATATGGGCATCAATTTAAAAAAAGCAAAGACTATGGTTATAACGAGGAATCATGTAACTGTTTCAATCATGCTAGCCCAAGATAAAATAGAACTTGCAACGGGTCCACCCTTCAATACCTACCCTACCAGTTACTTTA
The DNA here is from genome assembly GCA_947652605.1 of Elmis aenea. Classification (NCBI taxonomy): domain Eukaryota; kingdom Metazoa; phylum Arthropoda; class Insecta; order Coleoptera; family Elmidae; genus Elmis; species Elmis aenea. The sequence goes on from OX393576.1 coordinate 60,491,767, forward strand.
TTCCCGCAAATCCATAATGGACGATGGGTTCACCACCGGGATGTGCTATGTGGGGTGGGTAAGCTTAATCTCAGGGCGTGGAAGTTTTTCTTACTGGCGCAGAAATTTTACAAAAGCAATATTTAAACAACGAATTTTATTTCATCAAAATAAACAACAAGTCTAAACTTTATGAAACTTAATTAGAACGAAAATGTTTCTAATTATTATTTAACATTATTTCTAACTCGATGGACTGCTTATTCGTCTTTTGGGTACTTTCGCTGATCTGTATTCACTGTCGCACTATCACTTTGCACCCCACACCTTCCAAGACAATTTTGCTCGGTGAACGCGTATTATGTACGTTGCACTTTTGTGCCGCAACCACGCGCTTATTACGTACCACCTCAAGTCCAGTTATTGCCTACTTCGCTAGGAACACTCCTAAATTCTAAATAGAACTATCAGACATACATACAACAACTATTATACTATTAAGGTACTTCTCCTTACATTTGGAGCAACAAAATGACCGCCCAAAATCTCGCAATCACAGCAAGCTGCCAGCCACCGACAAGCTCACTCAACGCCTGTCTAGCAACTACTAATGGCTGCCTTTTTCTCTGCTTCTGCCTGCGCTACTGCCAACCTTTCACAATCCCAACAACTAAAAATTACCCCAGATAGCGCACCCTGGCGGCCATCTCGGTAACAAAACCAAAACTTAAAAGAACACAAATAGTCACTGCAAAATGCACCCATTACAAACTGGTATCAACTTTTAAATATTTAGAAACGAGAACGGTAAATTGGAAGAAGAACTGAATAACGGAATAGCTGCAGCGACGAAATTTTATCACGCCACTAATAAATGCTTGATAAGTAAGGAGATATTAAAGGACACTATGACACTATGTGTATTAAAGTTGTGTAAGTGTCAAATCTTAGTCACAGTTCAGAAAATTGGGCGCTAACAGGAAAGCGAAAACAAAAGATACAGACGCAAGAGCTAAGATTTTTGAGAATGTAGACTAATTGATTGGCAACAATAAAATCAAGATAAGTCTAAAAATGAAAGACAAAGAAAAAGATGGAGACAAATCAATTAAGATGGCTGGGACCTCTACTACGCATGCTAGAAAACAGGTTCGCAAAAATGGCATGAAAAACGAAGTTTAAGGGAAAAAATAGAGGAGAAAGACAAACAACAAAACGTTAATTTTTATTGACATTTAGGTTACTTTATTAGGTTTTGAAGGTTGCATAATAGGTTTTTTGGCAGAAATTAATTTTTTTTTTAATGGAATTGTAGTGGTACACACGCGTTTTTTAACGAATGTAACAATGCCAATAATATTTGTGTTGGAAAGCTACTTCAAAGACTGTAAATAACATAAAATGTTATTAAGATATTACGCATAATTTTGTTTTTGTTCCATATTGTAACAGTTCGCTAAGAACTTTGTACTTAATTTTTTGTTACATTTCATTTTTTTTTGTAAGTTTGTGATCGTCTGTTGTTGTAGTTGGACCCTTGGCGTTGTTGGCTCGTAGTTCACCGTTTACCAGGCATAAGAGGGGTTTTCAACAGCAATAAATAAAACACTAAAGATTTTGAAACGGGTTTATTTATTTATTTATTTATATATGCCTCTAGTTCTCTCACAGACATACAAAAATAGAGCGTTTTGGTTAGTGTCACAATAATTGAACGTAGTGCAATTTCTTCATCGTACTCGAATTTGTTTAATGAAAAAAATGTCAACAGCGTAAGTAGTTAACGATTCAGCTCCCAGCTAGTGATTCGCCAAGAAGAACCAATACCTGAAAATAATAGTGAAAGGGAACGCGCAGCCCGACTCTCACGATTACTTGCCAAGAAGGGCTTTCGCGTATTTAGAGGAAATTCCTTGGGCTTCAGCCCCCAGCGCAAAACGCCAGAAAGAACCCACATAAAAACGAAAAGTAAAATTTTTGTCTAAAGGAAAACAGAGTTTGGCTCCCATCGTAGAACACAGAAAAACTCTTAGTCAAGGTTCGGATAAAAAAATCGTGAGTCTCTTTACCTCCGCGAGTTTCGGTTGTTTTAAATACTTCTCCAAACTTCTCCCTACATTTTGGTAAATCTGTGCATCATCCCGTATAAAATACGCCTATAAACCGATCACAAACAAAAAAACTCGCTTTGAGTTAATTTTCACCTTAAATTTCATTACTATTTACCGTGTACTCCAGTCATACTATTACAATATCTTCTATCGGACATAAATATAATTTACATAATGACTTTTTAGGTTCATAGTAATTCTCGGATATTTTTGATCAGTAACTTTTAAATTTCGTTTCAAAATTTATTAAGTTTAATTTTGGTAGTCAATCGTTTGTGTTTCTATAATATTCTCCTTCCACAAATTGCGTAAAATAAATATGAATACCTATATTGTTACATTACCTATCAATTTCTGAAAATAAAATTATTTAAGCAGAGTTTCAACTAAACATCCTTGCAGATAATTTTATTTTTATGCGGGGTTAATGCGTTCGTGTTTATACAACAGCAAAACAAAATCTTTTACAACCATTTTACGAGCATCGAATAAAGTTTATTTCAGTCAATACTTCACGTGCCATCGACGATACGTAGGTTTTATACTTTTAAAGGTCTCGGAATCGTAACGTATAAAAGAATTTGTAGCATTATTATGTCAAACGAGCACAAAATCCAAGGAAACGTACACACAAACATGTTTTTTTTTGCGTATTTCTGACATACTCAACAGCAAATACCAGTTACTTTGTGATATTTGTTTGTACAACATCTTTATTTAGCAAATCCTGTAGTAGAAAACAAGTTCTTGTAAGGATTATGTTCAGATATTCGAGAAGGTAACTTGAATGGTTAGGTAAATAGCAAATAAAACAGCTTTATGCCGGAATATTTTTAAATAAAGTATGTCATGGTACAGAAGCGTTTCTTTTTTATTAATTTTCAAGTTTACTTATAATAATAAATAAAATAAGTTACTCTGTATTTGCGGAGTAAATTCATCACAATATTATTCAATAAAAAATAAAAACATTGGAACTCTTATTGACGTTTATAATATCTTTGTACCGAATTTTTAGATAAATAGCTAGATAATGTAAGGTCATCTCGACCTATTAGCCGATCACTTTAAAGTAAAGTTATTTTAAAAACTGCATCTTTCAAAGCTTACACCCATATAAAACGAAAATAAATTGATCCCACCAATTCGGTTTCAGGCAAAAACATTCTACTACAGCAAATGCATCAAGTAGACAACAAAATATAATATTGTCACGACCAAGGGGTTAGCTTAGTCGAAGGGGGTCGTAGCTGCAGGAGGTACTAGTAAAACGCCGATGTACTTAATCTAATTTATTATAAACTAACTTAAAACCTACCTTTCGTCTGGGGGGTTATATGCCCGCAATCCACGCACTTGGGACACCGCCGCGAGATATTAACAGAAGGGGCGACCCCTTGAGCTGTTTGTCTATATAATTGTACAGTTCCCCCCTTTCCCCCGTATAAGGAGAAAGAGATGAACGAACATAGACTTACAGTCAAGGGCTACGCGATTCGCTGACCATAAATGCTGAATCGCAATTTAGAATACTTCGCGATGATGTTAATTTAATAATCCATTTATATAACTAATTATGGTTCGTGGCAATATCCCCCCCTTCGGAAATCATGTCTCCTGACATGAATACAAATCTAAAAAAAAATAAAATAACCATTATAATATCCACAAACGAATAAAACATTATCAAAATTAAAATAATAAATCCAAAAACAAATGAGACATTATCAAAATTAAAATGATAAATCCAAAAACAAAGGAGACATTATCAAAATTAAAATAATAATAAAATTGTGCCTATTGGGCGAGAAAAACTTATGTAAAATATTAATGTAACTTAAAAGAAAATAATGAATTTAACCTTATAATGTAAAAATAGAAAATATCAAACGTTAACGCAATTAAAACGAATGAGAAAGAAAATGTAAAAATGTAAATAAATCTTAAGTAAATAACAAAATCAAAAACGAATGAGAATTGAGCAAAAAAACTATGTAAAAATGTAAATAAATCTTAAGTAAATAACAAAATCAAAAACGAATGAGAATTGAGCAAAAAAACTATGTAAAAATGTAAATAAATCTTAGGTAAATAACAAAATCAAAAACCCAATAATATCTAGAACATTGATACTCTTTATTGTTACTGCAATTTTTTCCATCGTATGCTTCAGATTACCAGTCGTCGGGGTGCCACACCATTCCATCCATTGTGTGATGACGTTTTCCGGACCTCCTCTGCCTTCCTTTATTCTTCTTTTTTAACATTACAATACCCTGCCAATGGTTGCGAGGGGGCGATTTGATGTTATTCTTCTTCAGTTGTTCTGGTGATGGGTTTTATGCATTAAATACAACTTTTGCATTGGTTGTTTTCGTTATGGTACGGGATATTTCCGCTGACCCATAGGATAACTGTGGGAGGATTATATTACTAGAAAGGATTCCAAGTCTTTGATGAGGGGGGTGATTTTCTGCTTCGGACAATAACGATCGAGTATACATTTTCCCATCATTTTGATTTAGTTTGGCCGTTGAGTGGGGGTCCGGTTATGTCGTCTGTCTTTTCCTATGGAGATTGCGTGGCATCATGGTTGGCGACTGGCGACGATGGTTTTGCATGTGAACAATAAAATAATGTTATCAGTAACACATATTAACCAATAATTCTTCCCCCTTTCGTGGCAATATGACGATTTTGAAACAAGAGATTTGTTCTCCAGTATTTATTAATATTAGTCTGTCTTTTGACAAAGTATGGCATTACGGCTTAATGTATAAACTTAAAAATTTACACTTCGAAATAACTGCTCCCCGGTTTTCAAAGATTATCTAGAAAATAGACAATTTCGAATTGCGGTATGCACAGTCGTTCGCCGGAGGAGCCGCTGGCGGTGCGCCGACAGTTTGCGTTGCAGTCGTTCGCTGGTGGCTCCTCCGGCGACTCCTTCGGCGCACCGCCGGCGGCTCCTCCGGCGAAGCGTCGATCGTTGCACGTCGTTCTCCAGCGAATTCACCTAAGTGGCACATGCGCAATACTTGAAAACTCGGCGCTTTGCCGGCGCGAGTATCTAGCATCTCCAGGTTACTGAAGATTGTTGCAAAATGCAAATTTATATTTATTTTTGACATCGGTTTTTTATCCTCGATGATGGAATAGTTTTGTATCATATCATTATCATTTGTTTTTCTTCGGCACTGTACGATTTATTCGATATAATATATTATTACAGTTTTACGAAGTGGACTAAACTTCAATTGTGCTGTACATAAGGTACCTTAATTGTTTCTCCAGGTGTTTCTCTGTGCATATGTTTGATAAATGTACATATTACGTATCCTTTGGTGTAAAATTATGGATGTCTATTTTTTTTTAACATATATTACTTTAATTGCGATCATCTTGTATCGATAGTTAGTGAATTGTAGAATTACAAAGAAATACAACTCGTTTGGCGTTAATGTATTCAAATATTATAAAATCTCAATTATTTCTTACGTTATTTTCTTATTATTACTAAAATTGTTTATAAACATTTAAAATGAATTAAAAGACAAGAAAATTCAATATTTATTTTGGTTTTAATGTATTTTTTTAATTAGCTATTATTATGCACTTCATTGTTTTGATACAACGGTAATAAACTACAAATTTGCAATGAATGTTTTACTGAAAATTATAAGGGCATTTAAACAACTCTTATTAATAAAGAAAATTAAGATTTTGGGTATTGACACATTTCTAGGGACCAACAAAGATCTTATTCCTTTGTTAAGTAGTTAGCGGGGTAATTAATATGAGAAACCTTATTACTTACTATCTCCTTTAACAGCGCTGTTATCAAATATTGCGTTTGAAATGAATTTGCTTTAAAGCTATAAAAACTGCGGTCATTTACCGCATGCTAGATACTGAAGCAAGGTTTTATCACGTTATCAGATTGGCTAATTGCTATTCTGCGCATGCTAGAATAATATGTTTTCATGTACGCTAGTCCAACGCTTCGCCGGGCAACTCTCCACCCAGCGGCTCGCCGAAATTTGTCTCTGCAAGCAAACTGTCTGGCGGGCGGTTGGCGAAGCGCTCGCTGGTGAGTTCCCCGGCGGGGCATTCAGCGAGCGACTGTGCATACCTGTAAGAGTTCCTGGTATAACTACTGCAACTTTTGCTGAGGATACCTACAGTAATTTTAGCGTGAAACAGGAACCCAATTACAGCTTCTGAACTTTTGTAGGAAAATCTTCACTATGTGCAAAAGTGATTAAAAAAAGTGGAAAATCAAGATAAACGAAAAGAAGTCTGTACATATACATTCTCCACCCGAAAAGAACAATGCCAGACAGTATCGTTAAACTGCCAACAAATTCCACAAAGTGAAGATGTGAAATATCTTGGAATACGTGGTCTGTCCCAAAAGTAATGAGAATGATTTTTATGCGCAGCCCAGAAGGGTCAGGAAAGGAAACTGGTAGTCAAGGCAGGTGAAGAGGGAAACCAGGTATACAGTTTCACCATACTCAGTTGAATCCGCGCCTTTGTAGCAGTTGGAACGTTAGAAAAGTATGTAGTAGTTTTTGTGTCTTGTCGGGCGAAAATGCAGAGCAGTCTGGAGCAGCGCTACGCGATCGAGTTCTGCCTGAACTCGGAAAATCTGGTTCCGAAACGTTGCAGTTGTTGAGTTCAGCTTATGGGGATACTATTTTATCTTTAGTCCAAATCTTCAGGTGGCACAAGGCGTTCAAGGACGGAAGGGAAAGCGTTGAGGACGAACAGCGTGCAGGGCGCCCTTCAACTTCAAGAACTGAGAACAATGTGGCTCGTGTGAACGCTGTTCTGGATAGGGACCAACGTTTGAATGTGCAGCTAATTGCAGAGGAGGTAAGACTACCGAAAACGGACGTCCACGGAATCATTACAATTTTTTTGATTCAAAAGGAGTTGTTCACAAAGAATTTGTACCATCCGGACAGACTGTGAATCAAACTTTTTACGTACAGGTACTTGAGCATTTAAAAAACAGAGTTGTGCATGTCCGCCGTGAAATTGCAAACACGTGGTTGCTTCACCACGACAATTCGCCAAGTGACACATTCACTGTGCAATTTTTTTGGCACAAAATAATATAACAACGCTTCCCCACCCACCGTACAGCCCTGACATAGCTCCGTGCGATTTTTCTTATTTCCCAAGCTTAAAACCCACCTAAAAGGACATAATTTTGGGACAGTTGAAAACGTCCAGGTACCTGCGACTAGGGCCTTAAGCAACATCTCAAGCAAATACTTTCTCCACTGCTATTAAGAGTGGCAGCAACGCTGGAATCGCTGTATTCAACCACAAGGAGCCGATTTTGAAGGGGATAACCTGTAATAGCATGTATGTTGAATAAAGAAAATATTTTTAAACCATTCTCATTACTTTTGGAACAGACCACGTAGGTATGTATGGAGTTAAAAATAAACTTACCTTAACTCTTATTTTTTATTAATAATATATTAACTGCCCAACAATCTTTAGTCATCGTGTGTGTTACGAATATCATATTAATTCCCATAAATTAAAACATACAAACAAAACAATTGGTTTTGTAGTAATCTTCACAGAATGTCGAGGTTTAAGTAATAACTTAAACGGCCCTCATTCAAGAGCACTCTTGATATGTAAATGGAATTGCAGTGTAGGTCTCTCTGTTATTACAAGCTTTAAATTTATCTTTGCATATTTCAACCCTTTCGGAACGCTTTTATGAAACGTAACGTCAATGTATACTTGGCATATGTTACTGAGTTGAATGGCGCCGTGTTGTCCAATTCTGTCACTGCCCCAGTTTAGACTTTTTTTCTCGGATAGGCATTTCCACTGATTGAGTATTCATATTACAAACGGTAACAAATCGAATGGGACGCGATGCGTTAAATCCGTTTATGCGATTCAAAACACACAAAGGTGGGTGAGAAAATAAATATTAAACATTCGTTTAGTATAGTTCATCGATATGAAAACATACAGTTTTAGAATTGGTTAAAATGCATTTAGGGAAAAAATTGTGTTAGCCTTTTTAACGGCGTGGAAGGGATGAGCCTTGGTATAAAAAGTGCTTGTGAGGAACTTAAGCTGGTATCTAAGCCTGCTTCCTCCCTTACTTAAAATAAGAAGCGAAATGGAAAACTCAAAATTGGATAATAACTATTTTATAAATTAATTATTCACTGATTTTGTTACAAAAGACCACTTGTAAAATACTATCTTAGTGTCAGGACTATTGCCTCTCTATCCTTAGCAACAAAAAGAAATATTTAGATCTTTTGATTCTCTGTGTTTAACAATAACGAATAAAAACGAACTCGTTTTGTGTTTTCGAAATTATAAACTTTAATGAACTTTAGTTCAAAAACTACTGCTGTTGAGAAATTAAAGTTTTTAACAAAATTTAATTTTGGCCGTGTTTATCCCTTACAAATTGTTTTATTATTAGAAACAACAACTATTGTCTTTAAGTATAAAATTTTTATTTTCAAGTTTTTATATAATATTTTGATTGTTCTTATATTAAACATTTTAATCAGGTATAGTTGACTTTTATCTTAAACATTTAGCAAGTTTAATGCTTGAATTAATGACACCAAAATATCGAAAAGAAGTTGCATGATTTTTAATTAATGATTTTCTATTATTAGTTAAATTTTTAAGCTTGTGATTTTTATATAATAGCGTACTAAAACCAGTGTTGGTAACATTGCTTTTTAATAATACAAAATATGGATTTTAGAAAAACCTCAAAAGGATTGTTTTTTCACATGCATTACCAAAATTAAATGGATTATACTAATCCTTCATGTATCAACTATAAAAGCTTATTAACAAAGTTGCCTGCATAAAAAGAAAATAACATGCTCTCAATTCCCATGAAAAATGGTTTTATACAGTAGGTACTTCTTCAGTTATTACGTAAATAACTGACTTTACAGATAATTCTCAAATGGATAATATTTAACAATGAACTGTGGAATGCAGCAGCCATTCGCTAGTTTTGGTTTTGCAAACGACACTTCAGTTATCTTCTGTTATTTTAGTTCGTTGCAAATGTAAAATAATTTATCACATTTGCGCCATGACTATGTCCCACAGCTTGTATGGTATAAAAACGTTTAAGAACATGACTTATATTGGAGATGATAAATTCAGATTTGAGCTTTTTCGGTTGTTTTTTTTTTCTCTCTGGTTTGGCTTAGAACAACTTTTTTTCTCAGCAAATAAATAAGAAACAACGAAAATTGTATGTTTAATATATTTTACTATCACACGATATTATGACTTATATTCAACTGAGTTTAGCGACAATTTTTAAATTTGTTTATCCCTGCAGGTTATGGAAGCCGCAAAACCTAAGTAAATTGTTAAAAAAAAAAAAGTTATCGTATGTTATATAAAACTTAAAACGCTTGAGTGGGCTAATTTTAAATCAATAAGTACATTGGGTTCTAGATCAATTCATTGTACGAATTAAGCGTGATTCGAAGTGACAATCACGTTGCTGCGATGTTATTTATTCATTTCGTGCTGAATATTATATCTGTTTTGAATGTCGGCAAAGCTGCGAAAAAGAAATGTAAACAACTTTTCAGGATTTAATTTTAATGCTGTAAAAGCTGCACTCAAAAAATTCGCCAGCGATTTGAGATTTAATAAAAATTCAATCTTCTCACAACCCTAAGCTTTAAAAACAAAAATTTTTAAAGAATATTCAGTCATAAATAATTCCGTTTATTTAATACACTTCTAATGCAGCGTACAAAGAAAGTAGTCGAACAAAAAATTAATTTGGTCTTGTGATGTATGAATTTAGAAAACAACAGCACGTACTCTGCGCAGTGGCGTAACTAGAACTCCTGGACTGGTGTGCGAACATTTTTCTGGGCCCCCGATTTACAACGTCTCAAGAAAAAGGTGAAAATCAAAAAATTCCCCAACTTTTTGAATAATGATGGCATTTGGCAAAGCAGGATCAACTAATAAGCAATATAAGCATGTGCTTACGACACCAAGGCAAAAGGGGACACAAAAGAATTTTTTGCTCGACAACTTGTAAAGCGGTCTTTTGTGTTTGGGTCGCTCTTTAAAAAAAGGGAGAAATTGGGGAATTTGGGGCCTTAGTTTGACCCTATGCTTAAAGCATAATCAAGTTTTAAAGACGATATTGATTGTACTTTTAAAGTAAAAAATTCCTCGAGCTTCAGATGTTTCAGAAAAAAATATGAAAATGTCCAATTTCTTCTTTCTCTCATACATTTTTTGTCTTTGTCATTAAAACAGTTTTATTTGTATCTTCCTAAGGTACTTTTTTATGTAGAATGTAACTATTTATTTAGATTTTTTTAAGACCTACCATTTACGAAATATTACCCTTAATTTCGTTTTTCTTTATGAGCCGCGTAGTGCTTTTTTTCTCTTTTAAATGAGATATTACTTGCTACATCTGTTTTTATAAATAATTAACAAAATCAAGAAACTTTTATTTTACCCATCACTCATGAAGCTATCTATGAAAATAAAAACAAAAAACAACAATTATCCGGCAAATGACAGTTACCATTATTTATGTGCGGTATCATTTATTAGAATTTTATACTTAGTATTGTTATGTAATTCGATAGTCTTTATAATTAATTGCTATAATGATACCTACATTTAAATATAGCGAAAAATTGTTTACTCACAATCGGTAAGTAATGTGTGCATTTGTACCCTTTAAAGCAGTCGGGAAACGACCCATTCCCGGCTAGCTGGCAAAGTGACAGATAAACTAGCCGGGAATGATCATTCCCAGCTAGTTTATCTGTCACTTTCCTTACCAGCAAATGTCACTGTCATTTTTGTAAATCAAATTGCATTAAAACATGATTTTTAAAATAAATAAAGAACAAACAACTCGTATTTATGGAGGCTTTATTTTGTTTAGCTAATTCAGAAAAATACGCAAAGAGTACAGTTTCAGAGGTATGCTGCACACTTTTAGTCACACACCATTTACTGTATACTTTGTAAGTGTTTTCGTATCTCGCCCTGCTTTTTTTTTGGATCATGCCTTCAGTAGCTTTTTCTGCAGCTTCTTGCAGTTCTGGTGGAGTATATTCAAATTCATTATCGGACATAATATTTGTAAAAATACTGAGACAATTATTAAAAATGCCGTATAAACTGACAAAATAATTATCTATCTGTCAGAATCAACAAACTTGTTATATTACCTAGCAACGGCAACAAACTTGTTATATTCCCTTGCAACGGTCTCACAGATTTTGTAGTTGAAATAATTTATCAAATTACGATAAAAATTAATATTATTTGACACTTATCTAGAGTTACTTACCGATTGTGAGTAAAATAGTATACATACCTCACGGGAAGGATCATTTCAGCCTCGTGCTATAGATGCGCTCGGCGCTTCGCACTTCGTGCATCTAACCTAGCACTCGGCTGTAATGATCCACTTCCCCGCTCGGTATGTAATATACTGTGAGATGCTATATTCCTTACCATAAAAACTGTGTAGAAGCTGAGCGAATATACTTAAAGATATATCCCGAGAGAAAGCAACGAAGGGTGCGTAATTACAGAAATTTGGAAATATATTTAAAACAATATAGTTTTTTCAAAAACCAACCAAAAATCCAGAACAAATCAATAAAGAATTGGAATTATCTGTTTTTACACAGTTTCTATATGGCATAGAATGTAACATTTCAACATGTAAAATTTTTAATTAGTTGTAAGTGTACCCATAATTAGATGATTACAAATTTGCTACGGACTATCGAAATACTATAAAATTCTAATAAATGATACCGCAGACAAATAGTAACTGTCATGTGACATTTAATTAGCTGTTTTGTGTTTTAATTTTCATAGATGGCTTGATAAGTGATGGGTAAAATACGGCTTTTCTTCATTTTGTGACGCATTCATAAAAATAGATGTAGTAATTAATCTCATTTAAAACACGTTTAACTATTTCATAGCAAAAAAAAAACGAAATTAGGGGTAATATCTCAAAAATGATAAGTGATAAAAAAAATCTAAAATAACAGAGACACTAAAAAGTACCCTCAGAAAGTACTAATAAAATTGATCTATTGAATAAAATAAAAAAGTTATAAAAGAAAAAATAAATTCAACATTTTCATATTTTTTGCTATAACACGAGGAATTTTTTTACTTTTAAAAATTGATTGTGGCTCCTGTCATACTAAGAAATAATTCATTTAATTTAAACAAACCTGTATCTCTTATAATGAGCGAGATTCCCATTCTGGAAATGTAATCTGGGACACCCTGTATAGTTTCGCGTATTAGTTTTGAAAATAAAAGTTTTAATCAATTAGTATCCTATTTTCTAACGCATTTTTTAATATTATTTTTTTAATAAATTCTCCCTGGTGGGCCCCGCATGGCCTTTTTGCACCAGGTCCCGCTTATTATTTGGCCGGCCATGTGTAAACTAGAGGTAAAATAACCTTCTAGAATAGAATATGGAAAGGTGCCATAAATTGGATGCAAATTATTTTAATTATTGTCTTAAGGCATTTAACTTAACCTACGTTATATCATTTTACATACATTTTTGACTATAACTTTCAAGTAGACAATTAATTATTATTACCATTGACTTAAAAATGCAAATGTTTGTATGGTAGATTTAGAGAAAATTTTTACTGTGTACATAAAATTATTATTAAAATATATCTCTACCTAATGATGGAAGCCTCACGTTTTCCTTAACACGGTTCCGTCCTCCGTACGAGCTAAACGGGTTTAATACGTAATAAAAACATTTTCTTCAAGAGGGTTAGCCTTAAATACTCCGAAAAACTTCGGCACAAACTTATACGGACACCATTTTGCAAGATTTTATTTTATCCACACGCTCCCATGCAACAAGAAATTTCACAGAATTGGTGTTGTAGGGATCAGGTTAAAGGGCCATTCAGACAAACCAGATAGTTTGATGGGCGACCACTTGTGCGGTTCCGAGTTTTACAACCGTAACAAGTTCCGTGATCTAAGCGTGTGAGCCGGACAGCTGTTCCTTATCGAAAAACATCTTACTTAGTTACTTGCATGTCTTCGGCCCAATCCGAGTTTAATTCCACCATGTTGATCTTTCCCAGTGTCATAGCAGCTCTGAACGACAAGTTTGTATTAATTATCAAACGTAGGCCATCTTGGAGTTTAATTTGTTTGAGCTGCTTAGGATAATCCCGCACACTTGAACTAGTTGGAAACGTGTGTATACATTAAGTCGGTATTATTTGAACAACTTATGTGTGCCTTAAAATAGGGACTCTCTGGAGATCTCTAACAATGCTTTCTTAATAAACCGGGTTCAACAAATAAAGTGTTTCACTAGTATTATTAGCAGGTTTACCACATTTTAAAAAGTATCTTCTGGTATCCTCTGTTTTTGTGAAGCAACTGTTAAGCCCGTGTGACACGGTATACATTTCTGTATAGAAATCTGTACCAAATACTATACAGAAAATCTTATATCGTATCATACAGGTTTCTCGTACAAAATTCTGTATAGTTTCTTGCATGTACAAGCGTTCCGTGCAGTTTCTTGTACAGAAAATACTATAGGACTTACTGTATTTCCATGCAAGTTTTGATACAGGAACGGCGTGCTACAGATATTATTTATGTTATGTTTAAAACTATTTTTGTACGTAGAAAAAAACTTTTTGGAAATGGTTCATTTTTTAGATTTGGACCAATATAAAGATCTTAAAAATTATAAGTGGTGCAATGACTATAAGTTTAAAAAAAAAATCACATTTAGGAGGCAGAAGAGAAGTCTATTTTTTTTCTTAGTACTCCATGAAACTCCTAAATATTAGCAATTAAGTACAATAAATTTATTTAAATTATAAATGTATTTTTGTTTATATATTTAAGTTATCCAACTAGCTCTTAAGATACGCAAAATATCCATGTTGAACCTCCAATTTGAGAGACCCTGATGTGTATTATAAAATAAAGAAAAAGGTTGCATTCAACAACAAAAATGTTGATTCGAAATTCTGATATATCCGGTAGTCGACATAGAAGGGCCTCTATTGGTAGGGGAGACCGGGGATGAAATTAACATTTTTTTGTTTTTATTTAATTTCGCATAGAGTGTAACAAGTTTTTTACATCCAAATTTAACGATAGATTGGACATTTGTCTTCCTTTCAAGATATTTATTTCATATGTTTCGTAAAGCATATGTTACTTCCAACCACAACGTTGGGGCTAAAAGTAACAATGATCTGGGTAAGTTGTAACGGCAAAATAATTTACACAGCTCATAAGTAGTGGGTAAATATATAAGTATTCATCAACAAAATTAATATTTGATTCCAAAATACACATTAGCAAAATGAAAAAAAAATCAAAAAAGTGAAATAAAAAGATACAACAAATTGGAAAATTAACCCGACAAGTTTTGTTTGTTCGCATCTACAAAGAAAACCACCAATGTGCCAAGAGTGAACATTTGCAAGTGAAAACATTGTTTGGGGTTGGTTGTAGCACTGTTACTTTTGACCCCAAGTGTACACAAAACAAATTGGAGGGAATCCACAATTAACCACGATTCCAACGTCAAATTGTTTGCATCTACCAATCGCCAACTAAATTTAGAACATAGTAATCCAGGTACTTTTTTGTTCCTCTTTTAGAGATTGCTTAAAAGTCACAACGCTTTAACTTTTAGGCAGAAAATAGTGACTCGGTCTGGCAAAAACTTTACCTCTATGACAGATGAAAACTAGCAATGTAGGTAGGAAGGTGGATGTAAATGACCATTGCATAAGCGCTTAGGACGACATATAACATAAATTAAAGAGACTATAGGCACTGTTACAACCTACCCCGGTTACTTTCACCCCCGGTCACCCCTATATCGTAAACGATAAGAGAGATTTTTTTATGAATTTGATTAATTGTAAGCTTAAATATCAAAATAAATACATACTAACTCACCTACTTATCCGGACGTTTTCTACCTTTCAGTGTAAAGGGAAAATTAATACATTGAACCTTATCTTATTGAAAAGAGGGAAAAAATGCTTTTTCAGGAAGTCATAGCCAACTATGGTTTTCATTTGAAAAAAATCCAAAATTGTAATTTACCTAAGAATTTAAATTTCCAACCTTTTTGGACCTCCGCCCCCCTTTTTCATAAAAAAAATTTCGCGCCCCCCTCACTTTTCGTAACAATCTAATTTCATAAATACTGTCCTGATATAATAATTATTTAATGGGCTACTAAAAAACAATATACCATATTCTGTATAAAAAAAGTTCTTTTTGTATGTCTGTATTAAAAAATGATATTTTGGTAACAGCTGCGCGCCCCCCTTGCAATGGTCTCGCGCCCCCCTAGGGGGCGCGCCCCACAGGCTGGAAACCACTGATTTAAACAATACTAAAAATTAATTTTTAAAAACTTCTTTCTGAACTTGCTACCGATACTGGCAATATCGCGAAAATTCTAAAAATAATAAACACATTTGATACACTTTTTTTTAAACAATTTTTACATACCATGTTGAAACAAATATTGAAACAAATGAATGTTTTCATTTCAAAGAGCGTAAAAAAATCTACAACTTTTTGCCCAAAAATATTTCTGTACTATCAAGTATAACCGAGTTATAAACGATTTAAAAAAATGCCCATTAAGATTTTTGTTTAGTATCTAGCGTGCTATGAAACATTAAAGCATCACTAAGTAGGTCTCAAATGGGGGAATAATTGGTCTTATTTAAACTTGGTTGTAGCCAGTGGTGAGCTGTAGGGGGCTCGCGGGGGCTCGCGCGAGCCCTTTGTTAAATTATTCCTTAATTTGCGAGCCCCTTGTTCTTCTTGTTAACAATTTTTTCAAGAAAAAATATATCTTAAGACCATTCTCATTACATACATTTGTAAACCGACCAAGTCATGCCTATCAAGCAATGACGATTAAATTTAGAATAACCCGTCGTACAATAGAATTTTTTGAATTATGTACAATCACTCGATTATTCACGTTTGAATTTAAAATGCCATTTTTTTCAGGGCTTCGAACCGGAACTGAACCGAAAACCGGAAAAAACCGTTATTTTTGTCGGAACGAAAACCGGAACTGAACCGAAAAAAAATATCGGTTTATTACGGTTCGGTATATGTTCAACAATCTCGCGCATTTTGTTTATATCATGTTTCGTTTAATAAATTATATTATCATCATATGTTATATAGGTACTTCTATTTCAAATTATTATACCAAATAAATATATTTAAAAAAAATAAAAAGTACCTAATCACTCGGAGCTGAACCGAAAACCGAAAAAAAACGTTTTTTTTTCCGGAACGAAAACCGGAACCAAACCGATATATATTTTTTTAATTGTACCGGAACGAAAACCGAAACGAAAAAAATTACGGTTCGAAGCCCTGATTTTTTTCCAACATATAATTAACATTATTTTTTTGTTTTTATTTAACTATGAGCGAGCCCTTTGTTAAAAATTTTATAGCGCACCACTGGTTGTAGCTCTTACCGTTTACGCTTTACGAGATCCCAATAGTGGCCCTTCTATATGGACTACACTGTATGCCAAGAAGTAACGTTGTTTCTGTGTAAACATATGTTTGTCATAATTTTTCTGTTTTAAATTAATTTTACTTTACTCTTAATCTCTACTTATTCTTTACTTGAACTTAAACTTGTTTAATATTAATAAGTTCTATCAAAAATCGCTTATTTGTTTTTACGAATAATTTAAACCAGTTTTGTGACCCTCTTCAGCACTTATTTATTTATGTTAATAATAATAGAAACAAACGAAAAGACAAAAAAAGTCTTAAACCTGCTCCAGTACCTTCACGAAATTTTTTTTATTGATAGAGAAATGATTATCTAAATGTATTTGTGTATATTACATAAGGAATTCATTTTAATGATAAAAGTATTTACCAAGTAATTTAAGTAATTTAAATATTGTATAATGTTTAAGTTTAAGTTTGTTTTTAAAAACGTAATATTTTCAGATGTGTGTTTTCTATGTGTTCATAAACGTCGATACAAAAGATGCGGCGATATTTGTGGAATTTTCTTAAACGAACGCATTTGAGACGATTAAGGGGTTCAGATTGTTCATATTTCTTTCGATGTCGCTTAGAAATAAAAAAAGACTCGAAATGGCAGACATTTGGTACAATTGAAAATAGAATTACATTTACCACGAAGAATGCACTGGTCTACACATCCTTTCTACTACGAACTCAAGTCAGTTGGAAATCCATTTTGTAGAGAATTGGAACAATGGTCTTAGAAGTGTCGTTGAAAGCAATCTTCTATCGACAGGCGAAATTTTATGTCACGGAACGGAAAATTTGTGTTGTTGATTCCAGGCGTGAAGACCCATATATCCCAGAATTCAATAAAGTGTCACCTAACTTTAGCATTCTCATCTGCACGAAGAATTTAATAATTATAATACAAACATTTAATACGGAGTGCTTTTATTTCTTCTCCGGGGCATTGTCTAGCACTAAAATACGCTGGTATTTGTACGTCCATTTGCGATTTTAATATGTGCGCTCTAAAAATATTTAATACTGTAGCTTTTATATATATATATATATATATATATATATTGCGTCAAAATTTTTAGCGTATATTGTATCCGTAACATTTGGTAAAAGCCAACATTTTTTTAAACGAGAAGTTTTTAATTACTGTTAGGACCGGCTCAAGACTATCTGACGCCTCTAGGCAAAGAAAATTAAAGCGCCCCCTATACACATACAGGATGTCCAGTTTAAAATGAAGTACATGGGTATCTCGGAAACCGTTAGAAATACAAAATCGGTTAACCGAGGAAAAAGTTGCGCAATTACATGCGTGACAATAATCCAGTTTCACATTTACAATAATTAATCCTGTTACGTAGTACCACAATGAAAACGAAAAAGGTACATTTTCTTAAAATCTCCATATTACCTTTATCTAATGCTGGCGCCCCCAAATCCCTAGGCAATTGCCTGTAATCGCCTTATGGTAAAACCGGCCCTGGTTACTGTAATTCTAACCAAATAGGAGGTAAAATCAAAGCAAAAAGATTACTAATCAGAATTTTAAGTCAAACTAATATTAGAAAACATTGCACTCGTCAAAAAAAAAAGTTATTTAATAATGACTGACGCATCCAACGAGAAAATATAATTATTTCGGCCAACTGTTTAATATTTGCCCAAAAATAATACTTTACAACTTATACTAATAAAATTGTACCAAAAAAAATATTACAAGCAAAGAAACTTAATATGGTCAGATTTACAATTTTATTTTTCTAAAAAGTCAATAATTAAAGGATTTTTTGAAATATTAATTATTTTAATTACTATTCAATAAGTCATTTTAAAGTTGTTTTTTTATATCTTGGAAAATAAGACACCAAAAGATTAGTGTTTCGTCAAAAATAAATCCATTGCAATGCGTATTAGCCAATAAATGAAGTTTACAAATAATAATAAATATTCGTTAAAGGAGAGTAACAATATCAAGTTAGATGTCCCATGGGCTAGAGCCTAAAGTGCAGGCCGTAGTTGCTGTCATCGTCATTGTGCTATAAATCTCATTGTGCTGAACTAGATACCTCAGTTATATTTTTTAGTGTTATCCCCACACTATTTTTCATGTTACGACCTATTGGTACATGAAAGCTGCTTTTACCATTTTATTGATTGGAGAAACAAAAAATTAAGTTGAGCGTTTGTGGTCTCTAAGGTATTTAATAAAACACATATTTTTGCTTAGAACTGTAATATAAACCATATTAAAGAAGTATGGAATTTCAAGGAAAATTATGTGATGGAAATCTCACATACTGAGTGATTCAAATTCGAGGGCGATCATGGGAATCTCGCTTATTATAATAGCTAGAGTGTAGGTTTAAATTTGGCAAAGCTGCTAAATTTGATGCTTAATAATAATTCAAAGAGAAATTGGAAATATCTTAAACGGTATTCAAGAAAATTGGGAAAAACCAGAAAATACGATTTTTGGAAATAGTCCATAACTTCTTTGGAGTATAAAATATTTCAAATGTGTCAAAACATTACCCAAGCAACTTTTTAAGCCGCATCGGATAGTATCTAATCATTAATGTATTGTAGGTTGATTCGTTTTTGTTTTATGACAACCAACTTTATTTTTTCTTAAGGACGCAATTTTTGCTTGTTAGATAATCAAATAGAGTTTAATTTTCTGAATTCATTGATGTAACACACATGGTATTTTACTTCTGTCTTCACTGTCAAATAAAAAAAAAAGGGTTTAAAACAATAACCATTATAAATCAGGTAGGCCGGCCGTTGTAGTTTATGTTGTTTCCATGACAACCAATCAACAATCTAAAAGTTTTTATAACCTATTACTTGTCACATTAATAAATTCTTAAAAATGAACTTTAAAAACAAAGAAAACTGCGATATGCTGCGAATTTTTTATTCATTGAATAGGAATGCTATATTGTCAACAATATGCAGAAACATATACAGAAATACACGACCCTTGCACACATATTTTTGTACGTTGGACAGATACTTAATAAAATATAGGGCATTTGCCAAACCCAAAAGATAATATGGCAGAAAGGTTTCAAAGTAAAAAAAAACATTTTTATTGCAAACAGATTCGGAAAAAACACAATTTTTTTCGTTAAACAGAATTTTACGTAAAGTTGTTAAAAGCATGTGTAAGTATAACAAAACTTAGAAGACCGGTATAAAAAATTCTCAGCAAAGCGCGTTTTTCTTCGTTATTCAGAAAAATAAATGCTATTTGATTACGTAAATAGCAAAAACTGCCCCCATAAGAAAAAATAAAGTTGGTTGTCATAAAACAAAAACGAATTGATCTAGGAGAAAAATTTGTGACCACCGTGCGATACGGCTTAAAAAGTTGCTTAAGCCATGTTTTTACACATTTAAAATATTTAAAATCCAAAGGAGTAATAGACGATTTTCAAAAATCGTATTTTCCAGTTTTTCCTAATTGTTTTGAATACCGGTTGAGATATTTCCAATTTCTCTTCAAATTATTATTGAGCAAGAAATGTAGCAACTTTGCCAAATTTAAACCTATAGTTACTCTAGCTATTATAATAAGCGAGATACCCATGATCGCCCTCGAATTTGAATCACCCTGTATAGTGTATACCTATGGAGTCGGCTGCATCTTTTTTGTGAACGTAAAATGACCAATATCTCGACTAAGAGGCCGTTTACACACATGGTTTTGCACATGGTTTTGCTGCTTAGGTTTTGCATATGTGCAAAACCGTGTGTGTAAACGCTAAAACTAAGCGATTTTATTGATCTTGGTTTTGCACAAGTGAATCTAGCAGAGCTAGATTCATACACGCGTTCACACACACGGTTTTAACCATGTGCAAAACCATGTGCAAAACCGTGTGTGTAAACGGCCTCTAAGGTAATAGCGAAGTATGGAATGCATCTGTTTCAGTTATTTATGTCGTAAAACTTCCTTAGTACTATAAACTTTATCGGCATTGGACGACCACCATCGTTAGACGTTGCTAAACGTAACCAGCGCGTTACAAATATTTTAATTTCTTTCAGTTAGTGGCCATATTTGACGGTGTTGTAATTGTTTATATTTCAATACTGAGTCGAACAATAGCGTGTTAAATTGTTTAATTGTTTTAAAAACTAGATGTACCAGTGTTGCAGTGTAAGCGTGTAAGAGAATGGACGATTTTAACGTATATATAAAGGATCAATATTAATATTATCAATTCTCATGTGGTAGGTATCAATTATTTTATTTATTAACCAGGTTAGTGCCTTATTGGCTTGACTTAATTTTCCGTTAATAAGTTTAAATAGTTTATTGACGATAATTTTACTTTAATAATTTAGGTTCACATTTTGTTGAAAATGCATTACAAGAAAGACCGCGTAGAAATGTGTGTTTGTGTTTTTAGCAACGATGTGGAATAAAATGACATTTTTAACTAAACGTAGCCAACGAGCTGAGCTAAAAGTGATTTTTCTATACGTAAGAAATGTGTCGGGAAACTGCGCTTTCTCCACTTTAAAACTTCTTAAATTTATAGACTAACTGAACACCACTTAAGAGCCGCTATACATCATGTATTATTGAAAAATTTATTTTCGATATCGATATGGCATTTTTATTTGTTACGTGGTACGTAAAATTTCTAGTTAAAAGTCGCTCTCTGCCCTAGTTTTTTACATTACATGAGATGCTTACTAAAAACCATTGATTGCGTACAAGTTTAAAATTTTAACATAACATTGCGTTAAGAGAGCATGCATTGTACGACTTAAAGTAGCTTTTGTTATTACAAGGGTCGTATTGAAATTAATGAGCAACTATTTTCAACAAACCGAAATTTATTTATGTAGGAAAAACGAGTGCATCAACTTAATCTACACTTTTATACTACGCGTTGAGTTATTGTGGCGTCATTAGCTTCCCTCACGTGGCCGCAGTCAGTAGATGAAAAATTGATTTGTTTCGTCAAAGTGCTGTCGTTGAATACCTTGTTAACCCTTTGCGGTCCAACGTAGGGGTGTCCTGGGTGCTCATTTTAATTTTATAACTAGAAACCTGTAAGCGGTATGTATAAGGGACTGTTATCAGTAGATGTCGCTGCCAAAAAATTCAATTCTTATTTAGTTATAGTTTTGGAAAAATAGTGAGTTGAAATTTGGGAAAACTAATTGGACCGCAAAAGGTTAAAGAGGAAATCCCCGCTGCAGAAAATCACCTAACACTTCGGCGTGCATATGCAGATGTATTGTCACACTAATGCTTTATATAAATTTAATAATTTATAGTTATTTATGTATCAAGGCCAAAAAGTACGTTTTGGCCGAGGTGCATATTACATTTTTTGTGCGATCGAATTAAAAACAATTTAAATTTTTAGTAATTTTCAAAATTATAGGTTAGAAACTACGTGACATTCTGTCACTGACAGATGACGGCGTATGTACTGCATACCGGCCCTCCCCTTAGCAACGGCCGTAAAAGTTACTTTTTCGGCCGTTGCTAGGGGTAACGGCCTGAAAAGTAACTTTTACGGCCGTTGCTAAGGATAGGGCCGGTAATGCAGTACTTTATGGTTGCTAACGCGTCCGTCAAACAGCTGTTTCTAGTACGATCGCACAAAAAATTTGTTATTGTAACCCGATTTCGTAAATGTTTTTCATTTAGAAACAATAATTTGAATAAGCATAACAAAACTGCAATGGTAAAAATTTAGCTTTGATTTTTTTTTGAGGAATTATCAAATTGTATAAAATACAATTATAAACCATTTTTTAAATTTAAACTTCAACATAAAAATTTTAACTTAACCTAAAGAAAGTACAGATAACATTGTTCTAATGATTAAGAAAAAAAGTTATGAGAGAAAAAAGATATTCGACATTTGAATTTTTTTGCTATAACATCTGAAGCGCGAGGAATTTTGTACTTTTAAAAATTGATTGTAGCTCTTCTCACACTTGGGAATACTTCATCTAATTTAAACAAACCTGTATCTCTTATAATAAGCGAGATCCCCATGCTGGAAATGTAATCTGGGACACCCTGTATATATCTGTTCGCAGACTCTCTACAGTGTAAATAAGTTTGTGTAGAGTCTACACAAACTTATTTAATTAAATTCTTCAACTAGTGTTTTTCTAAACTTATTAAAGTAGTTGTCTTTAGAGTAAATTATTATTTTATCTAGCTTGTCAGGTATTTTATTAACAGATGAAGCAGCTTCTCTTTTGATTGAAAATAAAAACATTTTTATTGAAATTTGCACAATTTGCAATAGCGCTTTAGTTTTCGGAGTAGCAAGAACAATTCTAATTAATGTACTTGTCTTGTAATTTATAAACCATAAACGTATATGCTTTTCTATTTTACTGTGGATGGCATCTACTACTTGTACAAGTGCATGTCCTTCTGAAAATTTTTGCTCGATAATGCGAATGGTATCACATTTAAAATAAAATTGTAAAGAGCGGTACTCATTGCGCTGTTTCTGTTTTGAGGGCACACAAATCTGATAAGAAAATAATATGATTTATGTGAGGTATTTTTCTGTTAAAGTTTTTAAAATATTTGCTTGGACACTGGTAATATTGTTACAGGCTCTTCCGTCTGTGGCTAAGTGCCACAATGCACAGAAAATAATTTTATTAAACCTGCAATGGACGCTTTAATTGCAGCACTTAC
The DNA here is from genome assembly GCA_947652605.1 of Elmis aenea. Taxonomy (NCBI): domain Eukaryota; kingdom Metazoa; phylum Arthropoda; class Insecta; order Coleoptera; family Elmidae; genus Elmis; species Elmis aenea. The sequence continues at coordinate 60,515,170 of OX393576.1, forward strand.
ACTACGTTTTACGTTTACAGAAAAAAATAGAAATTTCCGCTTTAGGTAAAGCAAACACATTCTGTAAAATAAAACAAATAAAACAAATATTGTTTCAAAGTTGATACTTAACTATTTTTCTGTAGGTATAATATATACCTATTTATAGGTACAGTTACAGTTATATTTTGTACAAGTTTATGTCCTTCTGAAAATTTTTGCTCGATGATGTGAATGGTATCACATCAGTATAAAATAAAATTTTTAGAGCGGTACTCATCACGCTGTTTTTATTTTGAGGAACACATAAATGTAGGAAAATAATAAGATTGTTGTTGAGGTATTTTGATGTTATTAATATTGTAATGTTGTTACCAGCTGTTCCGTCTTTCGCTAAGTGCCATAATGCACAATAAATAATTGTATTAAAATTGCAATGCACGTTTAAATTGTAGGACTTACATTACGTTCATACAATAAATTAGGAATTTCCGCATTAGGTAAAGTAAACATTTTCTGTTAACCAAAACAAATATTGTTTCAAAGTTGATCCTTAACTATTTTTCTAAAAGTATGTATTTATAGGTATAGTGGTATAGTTTTATTTTGGATAAGGAAGGAATAACACGTAAACATGTAAAGTATGGCCAAAGAACAAATAAAACTGCAATTTATTTGTCAATAGATTTTTTAATATGAAACATAGTTAGCACTCAGAGCATCGTTATTACGTAACGAATTCAAATTTTAGTTATGTTGAAGGATAGGGAATACTTTAAACATAGGTACTCGATATTGATAAGTCAATTTGCCGCAAAATGGCGTATAGAACAAAATAACTCTCAGGCGACGAAATGCTTTTAATCAGGTTCATATTTCGTCACTTTTAGTAATACGTTCGCCGAACTGAATTCATCAGTCATTATATATCTTAAACTGTCTTTGGTAAAATTCATTTTTGAAAATAATGATTCACAAGCATAATGTAGAGGACATTTTAATAATATAACCGTTGCTAGCTTTTTTAAACAACAAAAGGTTTCTGGAATGACATTCCAAGTATCATTATTTCCTCTTCTGCTTTCTTTTTGATTCGCAAATCGGCAAATTTTGGTTTCCATATAGAACTGGATTGAAAATTGTTAGCGATATAGATCGCTAAGAATTCAGAAATATTAGCACAAGTTATCTACAATGTATCTATTGACGCCCGAACCAGCAAAAGGGTAGTGCGAGCCGGTGTTGACAAAAAAAATCGTATTTGTGGTTACATTTTTCTGTGCAAAAACAAAATTTTACTTGTACATTGTAACAATTAAATAGAAAATTTGTATAATTTGTTGGCACATAAAATGATATCACCTGTACATCGTTCACGTATCAGCAAAATTTATGTGCGTGCCATAGCTTCGCCATGCCTGGAGTAGAGGATAGAGAGTAGAGAGTCGAAAGTCAACAGTCAACCGGTCGTGATGGCCGTAATTACCCTGGATCCAGTAAATCACTGTTCTGTAAGATTTCTGTTTGTCAATGTGTTCATCTGGTTCTTACAATAAATCTGCTCAATTTCCTAATTATCAATAAGCTTCATTATGAATCCCGAACTACCCCCCAAGCGCACATTGTATTTAAGGTTTAGGCCTCAGAGCCTTTGTGACAGTATGCATAATCGCCAGAAGTGTCAGGAGCTGGGTGAAATATTTTGAAGATGGAAACACTAGCAACCAAGATCAGCCGCGTAGGGTCGCCTTGCGCTACCTCCACTAAATGCAACAAGGAAAATTTGTTGACACCATGACACTATTTAGAAATTGTAACTTACCAAAACTAGAAAAAGGACACAGTAAAGTGCAGAAAATTATTGAAAGCTTGGACTATCGAAAAGTTGGTGCCCGTTGGGTTCCACGTTTGTTGACAGATGACCACAAAGTTTAGAGAAAATCATCACTAAATAAATATCTTCTTCAGAGATATCGAAATGAAAAAGATGATTTTTTGGTAGTTAGTTTGACAGGCGATGAAAGCTGGTTCCATCATTATGAACATGAAACAAAATTGCGAAATATGGAATAACACCGCTTAAATGTTTCAACCAAGAAAGCTGACAATGCGATCTGCTGGAAAAGTTACGGTCACCGTTTTCTGAATGCAGAGGGGTACACGCTGGTTGAATTTCTTTGTTTTAAGGAAACTATAAATGCTGATCATGTGAAGCTCCGTCGTGCATTGCGAAACAAACGCCCTGGAAATAAAATCACACAGCAACACGATAACGCTGGGCCTCACTCTGCTGATTTGACCACGAAGGAAATTGAGAAAATAGGTTGGGAAGTTCTTCCACACCCTGCTTACAGTCCCGACCTGGCATCCTCTATTACCATCTTTTCAGTTTTATGAAGGAACAGATGCGAGGTCAACACTACAAAACGATGGAGGACGTCCAAAAAGTAGTGCTTTTGTGTCTTCGGCCAGCTGGAACGGAGTTCTATCGCGGGAGAATTTTTAAGTCTTACAGAACGATGGAAAAATGTGTGCAGAGAAATGGAGACTATGTTGAAAGGTGAAGAAAAGTCTGTAGATTAAAATGATGTACTTGTTTTTCCTACATTAATGAATTTCGATTTGTAAAAAATTATTGCTCAGCAATTTCAGTACGACGCTTGTATATTAGGGCATTTTGTGTTATTTTTGTATCAAGTTTACAAACCTTTGCAGAAATTGCACTAACATCTAACGCCCCTAATCGCGCCAATCATACTTTGTAAAAAAAAAAAATGTATACAGCATTCAACAACTAATCGCTCTGTCAAGTCAGTGTTGTATCAGTCAAGCTAAACATCTCTTGTCACCTGTGAAATTAACTAAGTTTCCTAATTTGCTAACAATTAGCACCATGAAGATTCCCCAAAATGTTGTGTAGTTTGACATACTTTACAAAGTTATTGCGCCAGTCATTGCTGAATGCGCAATTCTCGACAAAATTTACCTGAACCGACCCCGTTATAATTAGATGTGCCTAGAGTTAGTTAGTGTAACATCGGCAGCGTAAATACCGTAGTTTTTTTTTTAATGTCTTCGTTTTGTTTGAGTGTTTTCACAATTTAATTGACAACTTTATTTAAACCACCGTTTTTTTTTTTTTTGTAATTTAATTTTCTTTTGTATTTGAAATACTTTAATCGAGAGTTAAGGGAAAATCTGACGTCAATTGCATTACAACAGTTTACCGTTTGTTTTCACTCGGAATGGGAGTTGGGTCGAACGTCTTAAATTAAACAAAGAAAACGACACCAGTACGCGCAATTAAATAAAGAAATTTCTCTAAAACAATTTTAGTATTCCGGCTGGTACTTAACGACATCAGTTCCAGCAGCTGTAGCACGCTTGATAAGGGTAGGACAGCGTTAAAGCAACACATTCAGGCCGTAGCTGTTTTGCATTTCGGTCCTTAACATCAACACTAAAGTATGCCTCTTCAAAATATACAAGGGTAGTGCTTTAATCTCTTGGAATCAGGAATGCGCAGAATTTTACATGCCAATAGTTGCAAATTTCGGGGAAATTAAGTATGCATTTGGATGTATTAGGCCAAAATGCGCAGAGCCATAGAAGGAACATGCAAAAAATAGATTAATTAAAAAATATATAAAAAAAATATTTTTTTTTAAGTAACCTAAAATTGTTCTAATTTACTTTGGTTTGCTAATTCTCGTTTGCAGCTCGAACCGGTTTTTTTCGAGGGTTTTTTAAGTGTAAGTTATTTTAATCTTGAGAATTTACATTTTAATAAAATGCTCGAGACAGTTTTGTTTCTGTGATTTTTTACCTCGTCAAACAAGAAATAGTTGATAAATATACAGTGTGGCTGATTTTTCATTGTCCAGCTTATATCTGCTGAAATATTAAAGTTACCAAAAAAAGTTAAATGAGAAATTTATTTAACAAAAGCTGGTCTACAAAATTGTGCTAAAAATTTTATTCCATAGCCAACTCTCTTTTTTTGAAATATTGAGCAAAATTTAAAATCAAAATGGTACTTATGATAATATCATTGTGAAGAGAAATTGATTTAGAATGTGATTCTGTAAAAATATACAGGGTGTTCTATTTAAAAAACAAAAGTTGGATATTTTTCCGAAAAACTGGTAGGCTATGGAACAACATTTTTAGCACCATTTTGTAGACCATCTTTTGTTTAACAAGTTTCTCATTTAACTTTTTTTGGTAACATTAATATTTCAGCAGATATAAGCTGGACAATGAAAAACCAGCCACACTGTATACAATATTTATCAACATATGAGTTGTTTGTTACGAAATGCCGTTTTTTCTAAAAAAAAATACACCAATCGTTAAACTCTCGTCTTTTCGCCAGTGGATTATCTACTTGTTCAATATTACGATATTTTCACGAAAGAAAATCTCTTGACTTATTGTTGGAATAATTCTAGTACAAAATCTAGTAAACCACCGCATGAGAGTACTTCATATCGACCACTACCATGCTTGTCAAAAATTAATAACTAAACCTGTATTAGAGGATATCAATATAATCTCATTTGATATTCGTATACTTAACTTTGCTTACGCTACAATACAAAACTAGTGTTTCTTCTCGAGAAAAAGTAATTTTTTTAATTTCTCATTTCTGGAGAAATTTAAAGTTTTTTCTCGAGAAAAAAAAAATTCTGTTTTCGACATTTGAGAAAATTGACAATGAACTAAGTAAGGAAATTCTTGCTAGGTACATATAAAGAAGAAATAAGTAAAAGGTGAAACAATACTATCATATCTCTGTATAAATTTTTACAAGATCCTGCTTGCGAAGAAAAAGATAAATTTTTTATACTAGTCTCAAAACATGAAATTTACAAAACTGCTACACAAATTAATTTTAAAAACATTATTTTCTAGTTCTTATCAGTTTGATACTGACGAAGAAAATTTTGATGCAGATCCGGTCAATAAAAATGAAGAATTGTCTCTCCAAGAACAACTGAACTTATCGGTAACAAAAAGTGTGAGAGAAGTTCTAGTGAAACATAGTGTAAATGACAAAAATAAAACTATTGAGCAAGAATTTAATATATTTCAATCATCAGGTACAAGAACTAAAAATTTAGAACTACTCAGGAATGCTTTGTCCATAATAAAGCCTACGTCGACACAGCACGAACGAAATTTTTCTGTTTTCAACGATTTTGAGAAAAAAAAGAAATAGATTGTCTAGTACTACTTAAGATGCTGTGTTTAAAAAAAAATATTTTAAATCTGTACAATAAAAACATTTAATTTTGTTTATACATATTTAATTAAGATATGTTTCTTTTTTTTTTAATGTAGTGACGTATAAAGAATTTTTAAATTATTTACAACAACAAAAGTCCTTAGACGAAATTCTATCTGCGTTATCAACTAATTTTACACTGTTCTTCATTTCCTGTTTAGTTATGCACATCACTGATATTTTTTTTATTATTCCAGCAGTACACTTTAACCGTTAATGAATCATCTAATTTTTGCGCTTATTTGTGTATCACAAGCGATTAAAATTTCTCAGTTAGCACAAGTTAGGCATCACCATTATGTCGTTACTTTAATTGTCCTAAGTTAAAAGCACTCTATAATAATCCGCCTGCGACACTCACAGTTCATTGAGAATTAAACTTGAGGAAGTCTCTAACGTAAATGAGTCTGTCTAATTACTAATAATTTGTGGTTGAACGTGAAACTTTGTTCTTGTGCGTGAAATTTAAGTTGCTTTGTCATTAGCTGCATGCACAGGCAATGATTACCAAAATGAATTTTGAGATTATCCACGACAATCCTCAAAGATAAACAGCTTATAAGTCTCTGAAAAAAACATAAGTGTTACAATTATCTTATTGATTCGTTTTAAACATTAATAAAAGAATCACTTTATTTGGAAAATACATAGAGAAGCGATTAGTCATAACAGCAAAGATATTAGAAGCTGAGTTTTAACTTAAAATACATTCATTGCAAATTGTTCATAACCGTTTATTTTTTATTATAGCTAACTTATGTAAATTTTCGATGCATATCATTAAACAATTCGCATCCAGGTTTAATAAAACCTGCTTAAACTTATTAGTAGCAAACTTAATAATTAAATATTCCACGGTACTAATACTAACTAAATATACCGGCTACATTGTTCTAACTATTCTGTAATTAGTTATACTTGTGTTAACTACGACCTGTGGTTTTTGGAGAGTTCATCTTGTAGTTTTAGCCTTTGTCAATATTGCATAATATAGCTTTTTGAACCCAGCCACAAATTGTTAGCAGTTTTTCAAAGCTGCTTTGTATTGTTTCAAACTTTTATCATTTTAATGTAGTTTTGCTTTAATAAAAGGCATAATATTTCAAATAATTGTGTTTGCTATTTTTAATAACATTGCTACAATATTGTTCCAGGTTTTGATAAAAACACCTTAAGAAATGTATGTTCTTTATAAGAAATTATAGTTTATGTTGAGGTCTGTGCTCTGTGCTTATTTATACAGAGAGTATCTTACATAAAACTTTACCATGCAAAATTAAATATTATCAAATATTGACTCCCCTGATTATTTTACGACAAAAGTGAAATATAAAAGTTGTTTAGAATTAACAACAACATAAGATTCTTTACTTGCATTTTAATTTGGTTAGCATTTGCGTTTCGTTTGGAAAAACTTAAAAAATGTCGCGGAAGTCTGGTTAATTTTATGTGTATTTTATACAATTTAAAAATATGTTCACTTAAACTGCGGGTTCCTTTAGCGAAATTCAGATGCTCGATTTTGTGCAGTGCCAAAATGTTAACACTCCGTTACTCGCGCTCACTTTTGTTACGTTAGTGCTCGCGTGGGACTATGGTATCCCACTCGCAATAATAGATTTTAACGACATTTAAAAAATTATTTTTGGTTGTTTGATATAATTATTTAACATGAACATTACAATTATGACAGAGATGCATTACCAAAAAAAGTAGCGTTAATGTTTATTACAATTTTCTAAATAGGTAGTCGCATTTTTCGCCTCACTCCTGGTTTCTGGCAATTCAGCGATTATATAACGTGCAGCTGTTCTTTTATTTTTTTGAAAACATTCTTTCTTTAGTGAATAAAGTTATTTTTGTAAGTAAAAACAAAAATAACATGAAAAATACCTTACGAACAAAACTCGAGCTATAAAAATAAAAATCATGTTAGTAGTGAGGTATCCCAAGCGTAATTTTTTTAAGTTTTCAGCTTTTATAGCATTGGTCACTGATAAGCAATAAGGCTAACTAAGTCTACAAAGTACGATGAAAAGGTACTGAAATGACGAACCCATAATATTGTGCCATTTGACAAAAATTTGCAAAGAAATACATCACTGGGATACTATAGTATCCCGCGCGAGCACTGGAGTGTAAATCGGAAGATATTATATTAATGAATTCAAATTATCAATAACAATCGTTTATACAAATAAGGAAATATTTAAATAATAGTAAAAACAAAAATAATATGAAAAATACCTTACCAACAAAACTGCAGCCATACAAATAAAAGTCACGTTAGTGATCGCGCGGGATACTCTGGTATCCCAAGCGTCATTTTTTTAAGTTGTCAGCTTTTTTAGTACTAGTCACCGATAAGCAATAATGCCAACGTAGTCTACAAGCTAAGATGAAAAGGTACTGAAATAACCAAGGCATAATATTGTGCCAATTTTAGGTGAAAAACAGCCTTAATGTTTTCGAAAGAGAATTAAATTTTCTATAAGACGGTGTAAAAAAATATAGGGTGTTGTATTTAAAAAAAATGAGTTATCGATGTTTAAAGTTTCACAAGTTTGACCAAGCGTAAAAAACGCCCTGTATAATATTTTAAAAATGTAGGTGGTGCAAAGTGTTACATAATCTATTGTCAATCTTATCTCCAAGCGAATTTCTTCAGACTTCTCAAAGTTTTTAAATATTGAAAATTTTTGAAAATACTGTATTTTCATGAAAATGCAATTTTCACGAGAACGGTTTACTTAAGACCCGTATAACCTTTTACATTTTTTGAATTAAATTTAAAGAGGAATCCAAAAATGTAAAAATATACAGGGTGTTCCATAAGAAAAAGTATAACTTTGATAAACCACTCTTTTTTGGAGCACCCTGTATGTTTGAAAATATTTTTAAAATGTAGCCTCTATTGACTTGCATAACCCAACTGCGACAGAAGTTGGAGAATATATGCGGTTTCGCCATAAAACTCTTGGTCCCATTTTGTAGAACAGACTGTATATTCTAGCTTTTACAAAAATTGAGATTCACATGTTTAAACTTGAATTTCAAACACCCTGTATATACAGCGTGATTGATATTCAAGTGTAAGCATGGGGATCTCGCTTATTATAATAGCTAGAGTATAGATTTAAATTTGGCAAAGTTGCTAAATTCGATGCTTATTGATAATCCCAAGAGAAATTGGAAATGTCTCAAACGGTATCCGAGAAAAATAGGAAACACCGGGAAATACGATTTTTGAAAAGCGTCTATAACTCCTTTGAAGTATATGTAAAATATTTCAAATGTGTAAAAACATAGCGATTCGTTTTTGTTTTAAGACGACCATATTTATTTTTTCTTATGGGCGCAATTTTTGTTTTATACCGTTTTATTAAGTTTTGTTATACTTTATCATATGCTTTAAACAAATTTCCCTAACTATTTCTATTTAACGTAGAAAAATAGTGTTTTTTTTTCGGATCTGCTTGAAATAAAACGGTTTTTTTAAATTTCCATTTGAAACCTTTCTGCCATATTATCTTCTGGGTTTAGCAGAAGCCCCATATTTCTCTAAGTTTCTGTTCAACGTACAAAAATATGTGCGCGAGGGTTGTCTTCTATCTGAATATGTTATTGCATATCGTTGACTTGACAATATAGAATTCCTATTCAATGAATAAAAGATTGGCAGCATATCGCGTTTTTCTTCGTTATTAAAGCTCAGTTTTACAAATTTATTAATCTGACGAGTATTGGGCTTTCAAAACTTTTAGTTTGTTGATTGGTTGTCATGGAAACAACATAAACTACAACGACTGGCCTACCTGATTATAGTGGTTATTGTTTAAAACCCTTTTTTTAAATTTGGTGATTAATAAAGAAGTACAATACCATGTATGATATATCAATGAATTCAGAAAAATAAATGCTATTTGATTATATAAATAGAAAAAATTGGCCCATAATAAAAATAAAGTTGGTCGTCATAAAACAAAAACGAATCGATCTAGGATAAATTTGTGACCACCATCCGATTTGGCTTAAAAAGTAGCTTCGGCACTGTTTGAACACATTTGAAATATTTCATAATCCAAACGAGTTATAGACGATTTTCAAAAATCGTATTTTCCAGTTTTTCCAAATTTTCTCGAATACCGTTTAAAATATTTCCAATTTCTCTTCAGATTATAATTGAGCACAAAATTTTGCAACTTAGCCAAATTTAAACCTATACTCTAGCTATTTTAATAAGCGAGATCCTCGTTAATAAATTCGAATTTCAATCACCCTGTATAACATGTGTGAATATGTTTGTTAGTTACAAAATAATATTGATAAATCAATTAAAAAACCGTATTTATTCTTTATTTTAATAGTGTACAGGGATACCTTTACATTTTTAAATTATTTTCGCACAACTTTTTTTAACCATATTTTTTTAAGTGATTCAAGAAATTTCGATAGGTATATGACTTACCTTCCTGCTAGATATAATAGCGCTTAATCATTATCTATTTCATATTTATGTAGTAAACGTTTTAAACAAAAGTAGAAAAGTGAAAACTGCGAAAAACTAGTAGGTTCCCCGATAATTTTCAAGTTCTTTTAAAGGAAGCGGAAATGCTAACCAAATTAAAAATGCCAGTAAAAAAATTTACGTTGTTTTTGATTCTGAACAGGTTTTATATTTACTTTTTGTCGTAAAAAAATCGGGGGGGGGGGCAATTTGCAAATATTTAATTTTTCAGATTATAAGTGAGTCAGTGTTTGTATCTCGAAGTGTATGGTTGTGTTCAACGCGCTCTGTACCTGTGAGATATCAAGTGACCGTGTGATATCCTTGGCACTTTTTAGTGCCATAAGTTTATTATCATCTGACCTGATACAGCAATTAGTACGTTGTATGGTAAAAACAAAATATTATTAAGTGTTCGGGCACAATGACCCAAACTAACGCCTACAACTATAATATAGGTGTACAGCCAAACCCAAATACTACTTTGAACTATGATGACCAATGGGAACAAGTGACAAATAAGAGAAAAAGTGTAAAAAGTCCGGAAGAGGTAGCTAAACTCAAAAAACAGGCTAAAATCAGTGATTACTGGCTAGGCAGTACACCCACAAGTAACAGATTTAATAGCCTCTTAAAAGAAGGGGACACAGAACCCCACGAAGAAACAATAGAAATAAAGAATGAACCTAAACCGCCGCCAATATTTGTAGCAGATGTGAAGAATATCAATCCACTAACAAAATTGCTGGACGAAATAGCTAAAGATAAGTACATCATAAAAGCTCTACACAACGAGCAAGTGAAAATTCAACCTAAAGAAAGCGAAGTATACAGAATCATTATTAAAGCATTAAAGGAAAAAAACACGCAATACCACACGTATAAACCCAAACAGGATAAGAGTTTCCGAGTTGTTTTAAAAAATATTCACCCCTCCACAGAAACAGCCCTAATAAAGAAAAACATCCAAGACCTAGGACATGAAGTCACAAACGTATGGAATATAAGACAACAAGGAACAAACAACCCTCTACCAATGTTCTTTATTGATTTAAGACAAAAAGAAAATAATAAAGACATCTATAAAGTCAAATTATTTATGAATTCGAGCGTACAGGTTGAGGCACCTCACGTAAAAAGGGAAATCCCACAATGTACTCGATGCCAGAGATTTGGGCACACAAAAAACTTTTGTAACAAGAGCCCACGCTGTGTTAAATGCACAGAAAACCACCTTACCAAAGATTGTACCAGGAACACAAACAATAACGAAGTAAAATGCGTTAATTGTAACGAAAACCACCCAGCTAATTACAGAGGGTGCATCGTGCATAAACAATTACAGCAAAAAATGTACCCAAAGCTTAGAGAAAAAACATTTGGTCAAAAGGTGCAACCAGGTACTTCATACACACAAGTAACGCAACAAAATCAGCAACAATCACTACTGAACAATACTGAAAATAAACCAATCCCAGCAAATAATACCCAACAAACAAACGATATCATGGAACTGAAGAACATGATGAAAGATCTAATAAACCAAATGGGGATAATGATGAATCTTATTACTACACTAGTCAATAAAATGCCATATGGCTCAGCTTCTTAAAATAGGAGTATGGAACGCCAACGGCTTGTGCCAACATACACAAGAAATAAAATCCTTTTTAGTAAGCAACGAAATCGACGTAATGTTAATAGCAGAGACACATTTCACCAACAAAAGTTACATGAAAATACCCAGATATCAAATCTATAATACTAATCACCCGGATGGAACAGCGCATGGTGGTACTGCCATTATAGTCAGAAATGGCATTAAGCATTACGAACTATGCAAATACGATCAAGAACATTTGCAAGCTACAAGTGTTGCAGTCGAAGAAACAACTGGTACGCTGAGATTATCAGCAATCTACTGTCCACCTAAATACAATAATAAGAAGAAAGACTTTGAGCAATTCTTTAAGACACTTGGTAATAAATTTATTGCTGGAGGGGATTATAACGCCAAGCATACCCAATGGGGTTCGAGGATAATAACTACCAAGGGCAGGGAACTATTAGCAGCAATGACTGGTAGCAACTTAACCCACCTATCGACAGGTCAACCTACATATTGGCCCACTGACAAAAGGAAAATCCCCGACTTATTAGACTTCTGTGTCGCAAAAGGAGTAAACACTGCCCAATTTAAAATCAATTCAAGCCTAGACCTCTCATCGGATCATTCACCGATTATTATTACTATGTATTCCCATGTTCTGCAAATACATAAAAATCCAATGCTCTTTAGTAAAAAAACTGATTGGGAAGCTTTTAAAGAAAAACTAGATGAACTTATTGTTCTAAAAATTCCACTCAAAACGACTGAAGACGTTGATGAAGCAGTCACTAAATTAACTAAAACCATACAGGCTGCAGCGTGGATGGTTACACCTGAACAGAACAGTCTACAGAAAAAGAATGAATGTCCCATAATAGTTAAACAAAAAATTGCGGATAAACGAAAACTAAGAAGGCGATGGCAGATAACAAGGTCAGAAGAGGATAAGAAAAATTTTAACAAAGCCGCAAAAGACTTAAAAAAACTGCTACTACACCTGAAAAACCAATCCATTCAAAAATATCTTAGTGAATTGACGGACTCTGAGACAACAGATTATTCATTATGGAAGGCTACAAAACAATTAAAAAGACCGCAGCAATTCATTCCACCCATTAAACACCGAGATGGTGAGTGGGCTAGAAACGATAAGGAAAAAGCGACCGCATTTGCTGACCACCTGAAAAATGTATTCAAACCCTTTACATCGGAATCAATCCCCGAAGATGAAGCTGAAATTAAAGAATTCTTAGCAGCACCGTATCAGATGGATATGCCTATTGCAAAAGTGAAGGCGAGGGAAGTGAAATACACGATTAAAAAGGAAATTAACCCCAAAAAGGCACCAGGATTCGACCTAATAACGGGAAAAGTGTTGCAGGAAATGACTGATAAAGGCATAAAAGCTATAGTACAAATATTTAACTCGGCTATAAGATTAGGATACTTCCCTAATCTCTGGAAAATAGCACAGATAATCATGTTGCCTAAACCGGGCAAAAAACCTGAAGAGATAACGTCGTACAGGCCCATAAGTCTCCTGCCAACGCTTTCAAAGGTATTTGAGAAAATCCTACTAAAAAGAATGCAGCCAATACTTGAAGAGAAACAATTAATACCCAACCACCAATTCGGATTCCGAAATAAACATGGCACGATCGAACAAATACATAGAGTAGTCAACAAAATCAACAATGCTCTTGAAACAAAAAAGTTCTGTTCTGCCGCCTTCCTAGATTTAAGCCAGGCTTTTGACAAAGTCTGGCATGAGGGCTTGTGCTATAAACTCAAGAAGGACCTGCCGCACCAATTATACGAAGTACTAAAATCTTATTTAACAGAACGCCATTACCTTGTCAAGTACAAAGAAGAATACACTGAACTGCAAAACATACTATCTGGTGTACCGCAAGGAAGTGTGCTGGGACCTGTATTATACCTGTTATATACAGCTGACCTTCCAACAACTCGGCTAACTACTGTAGTGACCTTTGCGGACGATACTGCTGTACTAGCAACACATCCTAACCCTGCAGCAGCCACGAAAAACCTACAAACCAACCTCAATAAAATCCAGCTGTGGCTTAAAAAATGGAAAATGAAAGTTAACGAAGACAAATCAGTACACGTGACGTACACTATGAAAAAAGATAATTGCCCACCCGTTATACTAAATGGACGACATTTACAACATTTAGATAATGTAAAATATCTCGGCCTGCATCTAGACCGCAGAATGAATTGGCAAAAACATATATTCACTAAGAGAAAGCAACTTGGTATGAAACTGCGGCAAATGTACTGGATGATTGGTAGACAATCACAGCTAACATTAGAGAACAAACTATTAATTTATAAAGTAATACTAAAGCCCATATGGAGTTATGGTATCCAGCTTTGGGGCTCAGCCAGCAACACCAACATTGACATAATACAACGATTTCAGAATAAAGTTCTTCGAACCATAGTGAACGCACCTTGGTATGTACCCAACGCAGTAATACAATGTGATCTGTGCGTGCCTTCAGTGAAAGAAGAAATAAAAAAGTTTAGTTCCAGATACAGTGAACGAGTAAAAGTCCACCCTAACAAGTTAGCAAACAATCTCATGGACAAAGAGTGCGAAACTAGGCGGCTAAAAAGGTTCAAGCCATCAGACCTCACAACCCGGTTTGATTAGCATTGCTAGACTAAAAATTAGAATTAGAAACCTCTTTTAAGTTAATTATTTGTTACGTAGGTAAGATTTGTTACTTAGGTAAGATTTGTTACTTAGGCAAGTAAAGGGACTATCCACTGGGATAAGCCCTACAAGTCAATTAATTATTTTTAATTTTTTCAATTAATTATTTTTAATTTTAATTTCACAAAAACACTTATTGTCCGTCTCTAGGACAGATTGTGTAAAATGTAATAATATAAAAAAAAAAAAAAAAAAAAAGATTATAAGTAACTATTTATAATCGATAACCCAATTAAACTTGATTGGGTTATCGCTAAAACCAATTGTTGGTAATGGTATCCCAGACACCCTGTGTACGATATCTTAGAAATAATGCGTATGCTGTAGTGTAGAATATCCTGTATTTTTTAAATATAAAATAGTGTTGGACGTAAAAATGTTATCTTGAAAGCACTAGGAGCGTTCTTTCAGTTGATAAAGCTTTCAATAAAATATGCAGATAACTTCGATAATAAATCAAACCGAAGGAAATTAGCTTTTGGCTACACACATTTTGACATGGAGTTAGTGAATATACGTACGTGGTTGTGTGAAAGTGTACGTAAATAGAAGGCAGCAGCGGAGCTTGCTTTGAGTCTTACAGGACTATAAATCTATCGGCCGCGTACCCATAAGCTCTGAGGCTGGATACAACCGTCGTTTGTTTGTTCAGGGAGACCGCTACCCTCGGGCATGTTGAGCTTCTGGATATTGGCTTATATGAACCTATATGTTTTGAAATCCTGATGAAATGGAGAAACAACCGTATGCTTGCCAAGATGTTGTCTTACATTGCAAGACGCTTGATTGCACTTCGAGTGCGATATGTTGTGTCCGTGTCCCAGATTTCACGAATCGACGAAATGAAAATTTGAACGTTGCAATTTGAGCGTGATGATGTTTTGTTCGTGTCAATTTCTTTTTATATCGAGCGAGCGTATCATACTCAGATTTTCCCTCAAATTGAACAAATTTTTGAAGACAATTTTCGAAAATACTCTTCCATTTTCGACTCTCATTTTCGACTCTCATTATCTACTTTGGCCTTTGAAAATCGTTGTTTTTGATTTAAGGCATTGCTCGTAACTCAAAAAAAAATTAAAATGACATTTATTGTCTTAATAATTCTCGAAACTTCAAAAAATCGTGTCGGAAGTAGGTAATTATGAGAAAATCTAATTTAAATTATTATCAAACATGAGTGTACCGGGTATAATACTGGCAAGAGTAATGGAAGGCAGAAACAATAGAAAACACATCAATTTGCTCTTGTAAAGTAAAATCCATCGTGGAAATGCAATAATTTAAGATATAAATGACAAGTTTTTGTAGTTGGTGAAGTGAACAGTCAGTTTTTTTTTAATTTCCACGGCACTTTTATTTGCTTTAATAACGATTAGAAGAAAAAATATCGAATATCTCGAAAAGTATGAGTTTTGTGTAAAGGACATACTTAACAAAACATGAAGCTCTCCTAAAGACGAATTCGATGACATAAGAAAATACAGGGGTTTGCATTTGAAAAAATTAAGTTACGAGCTTTTGAAAATCATGGAAGTTGCCACCTATCTATGAACACCCTGTATGCGTGATTCAAACTTTTTCGTATCAAGCGAATAGAGCAATGTTTTCTGCATGTCCTTACCAAATTATAACTCTGTTATTCGGAAAATGACTTCAGGAGAATTTTTTAAATAGAGACTTAAAACCTTGAAAAATTTTGAAAGTAATTTTTTTTTAGTGACAAGGCCGCATAAAAACCCGTAGTATTTTATATCAATGTAAAGCTAAAATGAAGGCGGTCAAGAATATTAAATAAAAAATGGGGTGTTGTATTTGAAATATAAAAGTTGCTATTGGTTCCAGAGAGGTGATTCACCCTGTATATTTAAAAATATTTTTATCGTGTTTGGAAGAAAAAACTCTATGAAATACTGTTTGAATCAACTTTTTATCTCAAACCGTTTAGCCACAATCGACCGATCCCCACTAATGACTCACCCTGTATATTAGATATGTTTGACATATTTAAAAGATGTATGTAAATTTAGACAAGTATATGAGTAGTGTTAACAGAATTTTACACACTTGTAGGAATGATATTGAATTATTGACAGGAAAATTTTTATTAACAGAGTCAAACAATTCTCAGTTATGATAAAAAAGACAATTTTACAATTAAATATGTGTACAAATTTAAAAAGGACGGGTTAAGGTTTACCTTGCTGAATGTAAAAACTATTTCAAAAATATACCCATTTTCTCTCGTAATTTTGTCCGGACTAACGGAGATGCCGTACTATCAGTTACCGGGAAATCGGTGTTGTACCTGTTCTTAATTCGTATTTTATTAAGTTGATTTTTTTAGGAAAAATCAAATTAATATTCACAAATTTGATTAGCGGATATAAGCGTTTGAAGCAATTCTTTTACTATGTACTGACTTGATCTAATTTGTTGGGGTCTCATAATGGTGTTGCGCCTGGGGCCCCCAAAAGTGTAAAGGCGGCACTGCCTGTGTGATAATACGCCACTGTATTTTGCAACTATTTATTCCAAAATTTTCTTGAGAGGTCTATTTTTTTTTGTAATACGCTCCAAAGCTGCGAACGTTTCTGATTTAAAAGTTTGTTTTTTTACATCCTAATCTTAATTGAAAAAACAAAATTACTAAAACATTAAATTTAAGAAGGTATTTCTGAGTTCTTGTATCTTTACTAACTGGAATATTTAAAACACAAAATACACTTGCAGTTGATAAAATTTTTGTATATTTTTAATTTATCTTCATTAGCATTGCCTGATGTGAGTGTACAGCCCAAGGGGTGATGTGTTATGTGTTTAATCCCTAGAGCGGCTGGTCTTGTAGGTGTTCCGTGTAGGATGGTGTATTAATTTCTTAGTGCCCGTTTCACTTCACAGATAAATTAACTGAACAGCTTTGTAAGATCTACAAAGGCGTTGAGTACCACGAAGTTAACAGTATTCTCATAAAATACTAGTTTAAAATGCAGAGATTTAACACAGATTTGCGTTTCCTTTCAAGTTTACGCTCAAAGGCACAGTACGGGTTACGTCAACCTGTTAAAGGAACTTCAAAGTAACCTTACTTTGTAAATGTAAAATTGCGCCCTCAAAAGCAGATTTTTACTGGAATATTAATATAAACAAACCATTTTTTGTGTACATATTTTAGTATGTTTTACTTAAGTTTGTTTGAAAGAAAACTCATATTTCTTTTTGCGATAAATAAGATTCCCTCCTAACTGGAAATTAAATTCTGCGATGAATAACGGCTAAGCAGAGCTCATAACTTAATTCTAGTTATAGAGCACAGATTATTGAACGCTTCGTTGGGCTTTTTCGCAAAAGCACTACAAAGGATTTCTGCTGTAACGGTCGTGAATTGGCATACTCACCCATGAATACACCAAGTAAAACCCCAAGTGATCTCCTCCTTAAATATTTGATATAAACTTTTATGGTTGGATTATTTATTTTGTGAGTTCTCGTATTATAAAATATATATAGCGTTCGCGAATAAATTGCGAAAAAACGCTATGATAAATGTATAAAATATAACATGTTTACCATAACCACTAGATTATCATGATAAACTTTACGCATACTTTAAGATGTTCTATTAAAGCTTCTAAAAATATCAGGAAAAATTACCAAGTATCATTTTTTGTACGTTGTTTTATTATTGCAATCCTTGTTCTTTTGACATTTTTATCAATTTTAATTAACGTCTTGGCTGCTTTATTCGGCTTTAAATGTTTAACTCTTTAATTCCCAGTGTTATCTGCACGTGACATCATTTTACGATTTTTTGAAACATACTTAAAAATGATTTTTGTTTGTTTTTTATTTATCAATGTCTATACTGATATTTTGCGAGTTAGTCTAATTTTAATGGCAACGTTATTTTGACGTTTTAACTAAAAACCGTTTATTTTACAATCACCTGGCATTAGTTAAAGTCAAAGGTGCCTCCCGTGCTGTTTTGAAATGCACAAATCGAAAAATTGTTTTACATTTTATCGTATTAAGTAGATTTTATTCTATATTTTAACCAATTTTTACAACTATGGAATTATTCTTATTATTATATTCATCCATAAGCAAATTATATATTTTTAAAAAGCGTAAAAAGTAAGCTTTCGATTCATGTCAAAGTCAACAATGGTTGTTATTTAAAATAAGATAGGTGTAATATATCGATATTCGTATGAGTAAAAAAAAAAAAAAACATCGCTATCTTATTGAGGACAAAAAGAAAAGTGCCAAAAATCTGCTTTGGCTATATTTCGAAAATTCAAAAATATATCAAAAATCTGTTTACGGCAATGAATTTCTCTTGGAAAAAGAAATCGAGACTAAGTACTTACTTTTTTCCTCTCTGATAATAACCGAGATGCGCTATATGGGCATCGAAAATAGGCCCACCCTATGCATCTAAATGGCAAGAATTAGAGGCTACATTGGATGACGAAGCATCGCGGAAAGAAAAGAAGAAAAAATCATATACGATAAGTAAATGGCTCTATAATATCTTTTATTTTTTTCCATGCGGATGAGTAGATAAAGATCACAGTCTACGATGATATAATAATGTAATATGTCCCATGTTACGTGTTTTTAAGTTTTGTTTACGGATGAAATTGTTAAATTTATTGTAGAAATCAATTATTATTATGCTTTTCAAAAAAATCCCTTGTTAAATGTCACCACAGATGAATCTTGAGAATACATTTCAATTTTGCTTCTCATAGGATACATGACACCAAAGAACATGCGTGTGTTTTGGGAAAAAGATGCACGTACTCATAATTATATGGTTGCAGAGAGCGTGAGTCGTAATCGATTTTTTTAAATTTTAACAAAATATCTTTAGCTTTGTAACATCAATGCTTAACGATGAAAAAATGGTGGTTTCCACTTTTTGCAGTTGCTTTAATTACGGCATGTCAAAAGTTTGGTTACTTAAAAAAATTGGCAATTCTAATCTTACATATTATTGCGAATTTCAAGTTATTGCCAACAATATGGAAAACCGCCATTAATAAGCACATCCTGTGCTGTTACCTTTTTTTTTTTTTTAATTTTAATGAGATATGCATTATTATATAGTGTTTAAAAAAAAAAAACTAAATAAAACTGATGGCTGTGAAGTTATTCATATTTATTTAAATGTATGACTGTATCCGACGCATCCACCAAATGTTTTGGGAACGTCTGTTTTGCTTGTTGAAAATCGAATGCTCTTAATTAATAATTTATTAGTTGCCAGTTTAAAAACAAAGCATTAATTTTACTAATAAAGTGATTTTTTGTTTAGATAGAAAAGAGGTTTTAACTGCGCAAACAAAATGTTTGCTGTTTACCTATTACGTTTTGTTCGCAAAAGCCCACAAAAAAACAAAGGATTTTTAAATTAGTTTGATGTTATTTTGGCTATAGAAACCCGAAACAGTCTTTTCTGATCGCTGTTATCCGTGTCGGCTCACTCTTATTACCAAACTAATCCTCTGCGGCCTTGTGGTTTAATGGAATTAAGACCAAATGAATTGACCTTGTTTGGAATTTAATGGTTGTATTTCGGGTTGTTTGGCTTAAATAATTACATATAAATTGGTTATTATATTCGAGTTGATCCTTGTGTTATTCTAATTGGATTATTCGATCATTCATCTTTTGTATCAAAATTTATCCACTTATCGAACATAAATATCCGTTTGGTTCTAAATTCTTAAACAAATCAAAAATATGCTTATACATGTAATAAATACTGATTAACTGGTTATTCTAAGTTTTGCTTAATTAAAAGTTTTTCAAACTATGCTAATCATTTTGTATAAAAATTTATTACAAAAATCGTTATAATTTAAATTTAACTGTTTCCTAATGGTGTATACCTAGCGTACAAGAACAAAGCTGAAATATTGTAGTATTTTTCTAATTTGGAAATCAAGAGGTTGAAAATATTTTTAAAAAAAATCCTGTACTCTCTCATTTAAAGTTTTTGGTCAAAACAATAATTTTTGACATTAACTCGTTTACCTGGTTTTGACAAACGCAGGTCGTGAAGGGTTTTATGATGTGCCGAAACAGGTTATGACGAACTACACTTTTTTTATGCAACCTAACAATATGCATATTGAACTGAGTGTTTCCATAACAGAATCATCTTCTGAATCCGAATTTTAGATGCTCGAAGCAGTGCAGTGCTGGCAAAATTAAGAAAAAGGTAAATATAAGAAATTTAATAAATATGTTTTCTTGCAATTCTTTTTTATACGTAAAACTCAATAACTTCTTCTTTTTTAATCGTTTCTCAGCAATTTTTGTTTAAATTGTGTGAAAAATTATTCTTTACAACATTTATTAACTGTCACATAAGTTTAATCCGCGACCTCGCAAATTTTGGAAAGCGCGTGCAGTGTAAAATGTCACAAGGGAGAACTTTTTTTATTTTTATAAAAAAAAGTCACTACTATATGGAGACGAAATTGTAACAAAATATTAAAAAAGCTTTTGCAACAAACATAATTCAGATATCCCCAATTGTTTAAGAGATACGCCCTTTTAAATAAATGTCTTTTTGGCGTCCTAACGTGTAAACTTTTTTAAAAATTTAGATCACAATAAACTTACAACAGCGCTTTTAAAACAGGGACTGAGAACGGAACGAAAACGAAAACGTTAAACGAAATTAACCGTAATTTTTTTAAGAACGAAAACGAAACCGAAAACGAAATAATTATTTTTCGTTCAAGAACGAAAACGAAATAAATATTTTCCAAAACCGGTTTTAACCGGTTTTGTAGATATTTCAATTTTATTTGTTAAACACAAACGCGAATTTACCTTCTGTGCTGGGGAGACTCCACGAGGCAGTAAAAAATCTCACTTGAAATAAGTGAGCTTCACTTTTCTCCATATATTTACGTGAATATGTATTAACAACTTTATTGTTTATACTTGCAATTTTCAGTAACACAATTAACGGTACAGATATTCTCTATTTCTAATTTGTTTTTTAGATCATCAATATATAATATACAATTGATTGGATATACCTATATTATCAATGTGTATGTTTTATTTGCGTTTGGAGATAATAATAGTAAAATTTATTCTCACTTCGAAAAGGACTAATGTAAAAGAAGATTTATTGGAAGATGTGTTACTAGTAAGATTTAACGGAATGTGAAAATGTATATTGTATGGTATGTACAAACTATAAAGTTAAAGTAAATTTCAAGTTAATATAAGTCTTTTTTTAATATCTTTTTTATTTATAACATTTAGTAAATTATTCACTTGAGTTCATTTTTTTGTCTTTTTAAATAATTACAGCAGGATCTTATTTAATTAAAATGCATAGATTTTTAGTACTAAAACAAATTTAAAACAGCACTTGCTATATTTTCATATTTTTAGATAAAGATCGTGTGTCTAATTTAACCTAATCACGTTGTGTTTTTGCACCTTACGGGTGTTAAACTTAATAAAATGGTTAAATGTTAATGTGTTTAACGATTTGGTAAATTTAATATGGCGATGGTTCGCCAGTCTAAAATATGCTGTCCGTGAGCATCAAACCCCATCGTCATCGTTTATATTTTAGTTGAGACGCAAATATTGTTATCGTATTTATAGAGGGTTGTGGTGACTAGAAAAAAAATTGATTTTTTAATGACAAAAAAATATTGTAAAACCGGTTTTAACCGTTATTATTTTGGTTCACGAAAACGAAAGAAGAATTTTTTCGGTTAGAACGAAAAGAACGAAAACGATATATTTCGTTTTCGTTCCGAACAGAAACGAACGGAATTTTTTTCGTTTTTAGTCCCTGTTTTAAAACTTAGATCACAATAAACTTACCTTTCTGCAAGATATAATACAAATAGCGCTTATTCAACTCTTATTTCATATTTATGTAATAAATATTTTAAATAAATAGTAGACAAATGAAAACTACTTACGAAAATTTTAAAATTGTGCCATTTTGTTGATGTTTCCCAAAGAAATTATTTTGCCAGTTAAAGGGTTAAACTTTTTATATGTTATAGGATTCATTAGGTTTGAGCCATTGCATGATTTCCAAACAGTTTTATTTGTATTTTTTTTTACTACTTCACCGATTTTTGTACCGAAAAACAATAACATTGCGATGGAATTTTTTTTTCTTCAAAAATTAATGAAACAGTTTTTAAAAACTCATCGTGTGAGTATAAATTTTTGAAAAAGATATTTAATTTAAACCAAAACTGGCTAAATCTATGAATTATAGGTAACTCACCATCAGTTAATTTTGACAAAGCTTAAGCTAAAATTTTATGTGTTTTTTTTTTTTTTTTTTTATAATTTTGTGATTAATACTGGTCCGGCTGGGCCAACCATTAATTTTTCTATATAATAAAATGGAAATGTAATAAAATGAAATTGATGAGGATGAAATGATTACTTAATACTAGAGTTCACCCATCGGTGTCCTGAAGATGGCCGACGCACTCTGATTCACTAATAAACTAATCCTACACTAAACAAGTTCAAACGGTTTTTGTCTTTTCAATCTTCTAACCAACCCATGGTTGTCTAGCAGTTGTATTGCCTCTGGGTTTATATGGTTTTGCAGTCGCGTTGCGTGTTTTTTAGCAAAGCGTTTAATTTCGCTAGATACCTCTGGAATACAGAGATCACGATGAATGTCCTTGTTTCTCACGTACCATGGCGCGTCAACTGCGTTACGAAGAACTTTATTTTGGAATACCTGTACTTTCTTGATGTTGCACTGTTTGGCACATCCCCACAACTGAATGCCATAAACCCAGACAGGTTTTAGTATCTGGTTATAGATAATAATTTTATTATACAGCGATAATTGGGATCGTCGTCCTAGAAGCCAATACAGTTTTCTGTATTTTATACTTAGCTCTTCTTTTTTTATTTTTATATGTGGCTTCCACCTCAGTCGCGTGTCGAGAGTCATGCCTAAATACTTGGCTGTCGTTTTATTCGGGACGACGTTCCCATTAATCGTTATTGGAATTTGTGTAAGTTTTTTATTCGTAAAATATATGTGAGAAGATTTTTGATCATTCAGTTTTATACTCTACTCGCTCATCCAATTGCTGATTCTATTACATGCATTCTGCAGTTTTATCGCTGCCTCTTATGTATCTTTACCTACTGCCATGATTGCAGTATCATCTGCAAATGTGGCTGTTGTAATGTTTTGCAGTTGCGGCAAATCATGTGTGTACAGTAAGTAGAGGACTGGGCCCAGGACGCTGCCTTGAGGGACTCCTGCTTTCACTTCTTTCAGTGCAGAATATTCA
The DNA here is from genome assembly GCA_947652605.1 of Elmis aenea. Lineage (NCBI taxonomy): Eukaryota > Metazoa > Arthropoda > Insecta > Coleoptera > Elmidae > Elmis > Elmis aenea. Next base: position 60,538,621 of record OX393576.1, read on the forward strand.
TTTTCTTGTTTTATTCTAAACAATCTACCTGATATGTACGACATTAACAGTTCTACATGATGTTTTGGTAGTATTCTGTTAAGTTTCAGTATCAGTCCTTCATGAGAAACCCTATCGAAAGCTTGAGCCACATCAAGGAAGATGAAAGAGCAGATTAATTTTTCTTCTAATGCCTTTTCTATTACGTCCGTTATCCTGTGCACTTGGTCTATCGTAGAGTGTCTGTGTCTAAAGCCGAATTGATGGTTTGGTATTAGCTTTTTCCTTTCTATTACGGGTTGTAATCTCTTTAGAAACAGTTTCTCGAATAACTTGGAGATGATCGGTAAGAGTGATATAGGCCGGTACGATTTGGCTTCATTTGGTGGTTTGCCTGGCTTTTGTATCATGATAACTTCTGCTACTTTCCAGGAACTAGGAACGTGTCTGAGTCTAAACGCTGCATTTATTAAATACGTCAGCATGACTATGCCTTTCTTTGGGAGTTGTTTCAAAATTTCACCGGTGATAAGATCAAACCCTGGAGCTTTGTTGGGATTTATGTTGGTCTTAATTTCTTTGGCCACTTCTTTGGGAGTTACTAGTTCAATTTCTGTGTCTTCAACGTTTTCAGTTTCGTGTATATAGGCATCAGGGTGGATGTCGTTATGTTTGAATATTTCGGCAAGGTGATCGGCAAAAAAATTAATGAAACAGTTTTTAAAAACTCATCGTATGAGTATAAATTTTTGAAAAAGATATTTAATTTAAACCAAAACTGGCTAAATCTATGAATTATAGGTAACTCACCATCAGTTAATTTTGACAAAGCTTAAGCTAAAATTTGTAAATACAATTTTTAATCTTAATATAATATTAATTTGCTATTTTTAGATTTGCGGTATTTAATTACTGTAGCATTTTACAAACACTATAAACAATATTATAAATTTATAGTTTCTAATTATCTTTGTGTTTTAGGACCAACTGGTAAAACAACTAGTTTGTAAACAATTTTACAATCTTTACTTGGTAAGTGCAAATAAGTTACTTAAATTTTAGTTAAGACACAAAAATGCGGATATTTAAATGTTCTAGAAAAGTGTTTCTTAACCTTTTAGTAGTTGCGGCCCCCTAAATATCCTAAAATATTTTCGCGGCCCCCTAGTTTGTAGTAAGAAAAATATTACGATTTATTTAAGAAGATCTCTCCGTTGGTTCGAGTAAAATCTTTAAAAAAATATTTTTTTAAAGATTTTAATATTTTAAAAAGTAAAAACGTTTTATAATTTTCCCCGGCCCCTCTTAAAATCTTCCACGGCCCTCCAGGGGACCGCGGCTCCCCGGTCAAGAATCGCTGTTCTAGAAGACCTAGCATGTTTTTTTACGCTTCTTGTTAGGTATGTACCTAAGCTACAATTATCCTTGATTCTTTAGATTTGCCTGAAATATTTAGACTGTCCGGTAAACTTTTGCTGATGGATACACGGTTGCTTTACCCAAAAATTAAATGGTGTATTTATATTTAAAGCGTTTTTTTTTGAGTTGAAACTTACTAGGAAGGCATAAAAACACTTTATGTCACGATTAAGGAATCTTGTAATTCGTCAGGCAATCAAGCACAATTTTTAGGCTTCGAAAGATTTGCCGGTTTTTGAATTAAAACATACGAAGTTGAAAAATCCTTTATCGGTTTAGGTCCTTTTGTTAATGATTAAATGGAATTTTGAATGAAATAAAAAGTCAAACGTTGACGGGAAATTCAATTTTCTTTACCCATTTTTATGACATTCACAAAAGCCTGTGTTGTTTTCGTTGTTTTGAACATCACCGCTCTGAAAGTGAAGTGATTGATGATCGACGGGCGGTTATTGATGGTGGGGACTTAAATCTGTTTAAAAAGCTACTGCATATAACTTATCGTCCCGAAATATTCTATCGAAATGAAATGAAAGTTAGAATGACGTTTCGTTTTATATTTTGTAGCCCAAATACTGCAGACGTGGACGGTCAAGTGATTTATACATAACAGTGGAATTCATTTAAAATGGCGTGAAAATTAATTTTCATTTCGCATTTTAGGTGGAACAATTTTCGATACTGACATTTATACATAACAATAAATTAAATTAAAAATTGCGATTGGAATAATGTGCCAAGTTAAATAAATGGCTGTGAAATACAGTTACGCTTAACTAGTAAAATTAAAAATGATACTTACCCGAAAAAATTGTGTATTAGAAATTGAAACTAGAAAAAATATTCTAAAGTCTATTATTATCGGGGGTAATTACACGAGAGCTTTGTTTTTATCCGGCTAAACTTGCGTTGCTACGAAAGTTTGGTCGCTAGGAAAGTCGACAAGACAAAACTGTCCGTAGGACGGGTATAACTCCGAAAGGAGACGTCTAAGGAAAAACTTTGTAAGAAAGACCCCCCTTAATTTTTGATAAGGATTACCTCCCGAATTTGTTTGCAATAATTAAAAAGCACCCTGTATATTGTTTCTTATGTAAATATAAATATTTTGCGGACGTTCATCAGGTTTAACTCTTTATAGGAAATGTGATGGTTTAACTTTTATATAAATACATATGTAGTTCGTATTAATAAATATGAACAATTCCTTATTTTTAATCAGACCCCGTAAATCGAGAATCTGCCGCATGTAAATTTCCATATTTCGAGGTATTCGATCATGTTTGGCTCTCCTGATGGGTAATTTGGCGGTTGAACCTTTCAATAGGTGGTTGATATCGATGATTATGACAAACTCATGTCAGGGCTAAAGCCTCATTGAACGATTTACTCATTTTGATTTTTAATTTATCCGACAGAGCTCTTGGAAACAGCCGGCTGTTACGCACAATAAAGTTATTTCCAACCCCTCGAGTAATATCAATGACATCGGGTTTCCATTTTGCCTATAATGCCGCTGTCATCAGTGGGGTTGATAATTGGTTTTTGCACTTTGTAAAAGGGAATGAAAAATCATTCTCTTAAAATAACATATTCTAATGTGTCGATGCTACTAAAACATTCTTTACAGTGCGATAAATGTCTGGTTATTGAACTTGAAAACAAACGCAAGACTCGTAAATTTTGCGATGTGTATAAAAACATTAATAATTATTAAACGTATCCGGTTGTGTGAGGGTGATAAATTTAATTAGTTTAGCAGTAGATCTCTTGGAGATTCGTCTCGAGGCGAAACGTTCACAGAAGAACGTAGATTTTCATTTGCGACGGTTCACGTAAATTTAACTGGGATGTCTTAAATCCCATTTCGCCACTTAGCGCGAGTACCTAGATAATTTCTCACTGTGTACATTAGGGTAAAACAGATCCACCCCATAACCGAATAAGAGGGTTATAATAATGTCAAAACCCCACTCCGTCAACATAAAAAGCAGTAACGTACATTTTTAATAAAACTTATAGCCACGTTTACATCTTTGTGTAAAAAGAGACATTGTCTTTGCAACACGGGTCCAGAAAATAATAAAGAAACATGTTTCAGTGGCATTTTGAGGTCTAAATGTGCTAATAAGTTTTTGAATCACTTTGGTATTAAAACAGTGTAAAAAGCTACTGTACAAAAAAAAACATTCTAGATAACTTTTTTTATTTATTTTATCCTTAAACCTAAAATTTCTATTCGTCTATTATTGTATTACAGCAAAACATAAAACAGTAATCAATAATACAGTCAAATTAAATCAATTTAACCCTCCGATGCCCAAGGTTTTTTTGAAACACGTTTACCCAAAGTGGGGTCATTTGTGACCCCGGTTTTTTTTCCCTGCTAATTATTTTTATTTTGTAATTTGAAATTAATTATATTTTTTAAAGCTTTTTATTAAAGATAAACCAAAAAATCTTACATGAAAGTCAAATAAACATGTTTATTCTTATTTACAAAATGAATGTACCTTGTTAACGTATAATATGATTTTTTAATGATAATAAAATAAACAACAGTATTTTTTAAAGCTTATTATGTAATATAAACTTAAATTTTTTAAAAACAATTCATTCAACAAAATAAATAATTCCACAATATGGTTTTCAACATAAATAAATAATTACCGAGAGAACACTTAAGAACTATTCATAAAAATGTTGTTACACAAACTCCCAAAGTGGGGTCAAAATTTACCCCAGCAAATAAAATTGTTATAACTGCTGCAATAATTGTTTATGAATAAAAACAAAAATGATAGGTGAAAGATAACATAATAAATGACAAATAGATGAACGGTGAAGAAATTTAAACGGCTTTTCGTGAAATAGGTAATACTTAAAAACGTGAGTTTGGGGCCAATTTTGACCCCACTTTGGGCATCGGAGGGTTAAAATGCTTTGGAGTAAAAACACCAAATATCAAAACTGATAATACCCTGTAGCTAAATTCATTTTAGTGAAGTTTTTAAATTTTTTTATGAAACAATTTAATTTTGTACAAAAAGGTCAGCCTTTGTTCAGTATTATTTTTTAACTGTTTTCGATTTAAATATAGTAGGCCAATTTAATACTTATTTGTATCAATGTTAATAGCCTTGGGTCATTGGTTCCATTATAATTGATTTCTGGATGCTGCATTTTAGCTGAAAATTAATATATCAGCATTAATGCACAAATTTCATATCCACTTGTTGTTTTCATTCAGTTTGCTGGTTATTCCATTACCGCTTGATTTTCTTTTGTTTGCTGTGATTATTTACATTGATTTATGCACTTAAGTCGTTTTATAATCTTCAAAGCGAGAAACTGCTTGGGCGAAATGGACTTAATGTCTAGATAACCTTTTTTTTGTGCTGTCATGTAACATTATCCGCTATATCGCACCGTAATAGTGGTTGCATCCGTGGCGAAACGGAAATTATTTTCTGTCCCGGCTAGTTCTGGTAACTTTGACTTTGTTGCGATAATTATTGTCATCCTTGTTTGGTCCTTGCTCCTTAATTTATCAAAGCACGAGATAATCAGTTAATCGACGCTTTTATGATTAGGTCGCATCTAATGTATAAAATATCTCCTGGTGTACGTTTCACGGGCCAAATGAATAATTCTGCCCTTAGAGGTTTAAAATGTAAAGGTTGCGGATTAAATCAATGAAACAACTTTGATGTGAGATGAACTCCGAGGAAAGCAGATATCGAGCATTGCTCCAATTTCAAAAAGTTTATGGCCGATGCGCGCATTTCAGAGACCAATTTATTTAATGTTTTGATCGTGTCGTTAAATACCTTGAAAATTATTCCGGTTGCTTTAACTGATTCGAAATATCGTTACTATATTTAAAGTATTAAATGTTCGTTTTTATTACAAAGACATACAAAAATATAATGATAAATAATCAATCAATTTAAGATTATTAATCATTTAAGAAACGTCAGCTTGCGAAACACTTCATCAAAAATGAATGGAAAAAACAAAACCGCTACAAAAAAAAAACTGCTTTTAAAAACAAGAAAAAAAGTAAGTTTTCTACAATGTAGGTAGTAAAATTAAATAATGGCAAACTATATGGGCTTTAAATCAATTTATAAACATACTATTTATTGCTTATTCTCCTAGTCTTTCTTACTTCGTTAACCATCTTGTTCTTAGTCTTTCTCCAGTTCTTTTTCCCTTAAACTTCGTTTTTCATCCTATTTTGCGAACCTTCTTTCTGGCATGCGTAATATATGTTCCAAACACCTTAACTGGTTTGTCTTCATCTTTTTTTATGTTTCTCCCTTCTAGGCTTTTTTGATTTTATCTCTGCTAATCCTATCAGCTAGTCCACATGCTTCTATTTTATTCAAAAATCTCATCTCCTACGTCTGTATCCTTAATTTTTGCTTTCTTGTTAGTGCTCAAGTTTCTGAACTGTAAGTAACAATTGGTATGTACTGCATTAAATACTCGTATTCCATTGCAAATAGTAAGTTCCTTTTATTTATCCGCTAGCAAACGTGATAAATCGTATGCATTTGCATTGACATTAATGACAGTAGTGGAATTATCGAATATAAATGTACTATTATCTATTCAAGGGTCCCCTTCCCACAAGAATATATCCTGAGTGCGGCACTGTTACTAGATTAGTTAATAATTTTTCCTCGTACAAAATTATAAATTAGTCTCAATCCAAGTACGAATCACATATAGCTAAATATTTTCTTTGAGTTAGACGCTGACATGATTTTATGAAGTAGAATTACTCTGGGTGCATGTTTTAATTTAGTGTTCAGAGAGCTGTAAATAAACGAACTCGTATGATTTCAAACTCAAAGAACGTATCTTATTTCAATATGAAACGTTGCAAGTTGGTAAAGGTAGAGACGAAAACTTTACTCCCGGCGAACTGCTAATACTAGTAGACTGTGAAATGGATCTATGTTTTAGTAAGATCAAATGGGCTGCATTAAAATGCATGTTAATGCCATCGATCCCACTCGTACCACCTGTGTACACTAAAACGTTAAAACAACCATCAAAGAAGCCCCAAAGTAATCATATATTAGAGTTAAAAGTTGCCGGAAGCTTCAGTCTTGCACTTCATAATCGTTCTTTGATATGGTAACAGCAACCTTAAGTGCTAAACGAACTTCTTAATTTGTTATTGTAATAAATTTTATGCCCGGGCGTTGTAAACAGGTCGATAAAATTTCATCGAATATTAAACCATTAGTGCATAGTCAGAAACTGAATATTATGTTACGCCAGGCGTCCGACGGCGCCGGAGCTAATATATTCGGTTATAACTAAATACATTTTGTAATATACTTCATCGCGCTAACATTTTCATGTAATAGGCACCTGATACCACAATTACTGCTACATTATTTGATGAATAAGACTTTTAGGTTTTCATACTCCAGGTCTGTAGATACATAGGTACCATAAATTATTTATTACCAGTTGATTTGATTCATAATAATATGCAGAAAGGACAACAAAATAAGTAATCTGACAAAAGTTTTTCAAGTTATTTCTTTCAAATAATCAATTAAAAATCTTTACGTCAACTCGTAATTTAGTTGTGCTTATTTTTCAAAAAATATGGGACTAAGCATCAACGAATGAAAAACCAAATAGGTTGATAATGGGACCTAAAAGTAACAACATAAAAAGGAAAAACTATCGATCAAAATCCAACAGAACAAGGAGATTCACTTTGAGAAAATAAAAAAATTCATTTATCTGGGTGTGCAAATCACTGATAACTGCGACAACGGGAAAAACATTAGAGTAAGATTTTCAAAAGGTAATAAGTGCGCGGGTCCTCTTGCAACAATCTTTAGATCAAAATTATCTAAACAAAGGCCAAAGTAAGATTGCACAAAACAGTATTAAGACCCACTGAAACTTCCGCTTGTGTAAGCTGGATAATCGACAAAAAAGAAAAAGAAGATCTCGAAAAGTGGGAAAGGAAAATGTTGCGGAGGATTTATGGGGAAATAAAAACAAATACCGGAGAATGGAGGAGAATAACAAACGAGGAAGTAAGGAGATGGTACAAAGAACGGTCCATAATAGAAGTAGTAAGGGCCCAGAGAATAAGATGGCTTAGGCATGCACAACGCCTCTCCAACCAAAGAAACACGAAGATAATGATTAAAGCGAATAGAATGGGTGTGAAAAAAAGAGGGAGACCTAAGAAAAGATGGTTGGAAGCAGTCGAGAATGATCTTTAAAAAATATTGAAATTGACGAACTGGACAAAAGCCGCGAAAAATAGAAAGAAGTGGAGGGAGACAGCAAACCGAGCCCTACGCCTAAATGGCCTGTAGCGATTTTATATAGTTACATATATTCTTAAACAACAAAATTATATTTTCCTTTGTGTATTACAGTATCGTAACTTGTACTCTTGTACAAAGCATATTATTATTATTACGCTTTAATTGTATTAGTTTTAGAAGAGTTTGTCACTTTATCTGATACTGCCATTTAAAGGACTTAACTTTAAGTACAGTTTTGATGTACCAAAAGTATGTTTTAACACTTTAGCGGGCGTTTCCATGTGAAATTTTTCCGACAATGCCAGAGTCGCCATAAATCAGTTTTATTCCTAGAACAATCCTTATTCCAAAAATTGGTGAGGAAAAAGTTGTGTATGTGAAGACTTTGGCGTAATTAGGACGCATGACGTAAAGTTTACACCTTGCGCTCCTTTATGTAGGTATTGCACATTAATAAATTAATCCCTTTTTTCTATATAAATTCGGAGCAAAAAAATATGTTATATATTTTTTTAAATTCTTTTATTTAATAATAAAACTCTTCAGCCTAACGGTAAATTTAAAATTAAACGTACCTATTACCCTAAATTAATTTTTAAAATTTTTATTGCATCAAATATTACATGTATAAATGCATTGCACGTATAAATGATCAAAAAAACTGCAATACCTTGAAAAGTGTGGAGCTATACGTAGAATATATTCAATGTCTTTCTAACCAGGGAAGGTCATGATACGTTGTGGCTAGAATTTGATTAAGGCTGTGTTTATTGCATTAAAAACATCAAAACTAAATGTTTTGCAGAGTTATACGTGCCACTGGCCATTTTCTTCGGAAAAATGGAGAAAAAACTGTAAAGCTGAATAATAAAAGTAATTTTTGCGATGGCGTTGGCCATGAAACCATCAGAGACAAAATCTAAAATTTTCTATTTATCAGTGCCCGCATCCTTTGCATGTAAAATGGTACCAAGTTTTTAAAAAAATCTTAAACGGTTCCGAAGAAAAACGCGAAAAACGAGGTCTTTGTAAAAACAGTTTTCCCTATGTTAAACGCTTATGCAAGTCGCATAGATATAGTAATACAGATATAGATACCAACTTCTCAAATCATAGCACATGTAGGGATTGCGTTTTTGACGTTTTTCTCCGGAACCGTTCAAGATTTTTTCAAAAATTTTGCACCATTTTACTTGCAAAAGATGCGCTACTTAGTAAATGGAAAAATTTCAATTTTGTTTCTGACGGTTCCATGGCCAACGCGATCGCAAAAGTGACCTTTTTATACCAATTTTTCAGTTTTTCCTCTATTTTTCCAAAGGCACGTAAAACTTTGGAAAACATTTAGTATTGATGTCCTTGATGCAATAAACACAGCCTTAATCAAATTCTAACGACAACGTATCGTGGCCCTTTCTTGTAAGACAATTAAATTATGAACAAAAAATTTTGAAAAATACAGGGTTTACTATTAAAAAACGTACTTAATCATGTTTAACATTAACCTTAAAGGACAAAACGTAACAAACACCGTTTGTGTTCTTCTAAAAGTTCTAGTTTGGCTTAATGCACAAAATACCTTACAAATTTTTGGAAAAAAAGTTGATTTTGAATCTTAAAAGTGTCAACAATATTGGCCATTGCTTAAGAGTGTTTAAATGTGTATATTTTTCTGTCCAATTTAATATTTTTATGTTATTTTTTGTCCTGTAAATTTTATATTTTGCCACCCAAGATCCACAAAAAAGAATTGGAAATTTCCTGCGTGTTAATCAAAATATGATTGCGTGCTACCTATTGGCCAGCGTGCCAAAGTTTGCCGACCCTTGGTATTATAGGCGAAGGTTATGTACCTCATAATGTCCAAAAAATGTTGTTTGACTTTTTTTTCCTTGAATAATAAACCAAATATGATTTGAACGGGTTAGATGCCTCTTGTTAATTTTTTTCATGCATAAAGTTATTTAAATACTTTATTAATTAAGTAAACTGAAAATCAAATGTCACATTTTTAAAACAATAATAAATTACAAATAATTTTTGTTGTTGCAGTGCGGTTTGCACGCATTGTTTTTAAATTTTAACAAATTGTAGGAAACCACCGCTAAATTACAATTGCCACCGGCATATGTGCACCATCGATTGTTAAAGTAATATTTAACGGATTCAATTGTTCCAGACTGTATGTTTTTGTAATTTTATGCTTTAAATCGTATCGTTCTGGGAATTCGCGTTCACATTTATTATTTAAATTTGTTGAACAAACTGGATGTTTTAATTGCGGTTGCATAAAACTGGAATCCAAATAAAATCCAAACAAATTTAACAATACAATTTTATTTTCAGCTCAGGTTTTACATTTTGGGTAACAAATATATTTTACGATCTACAACAGTTTGATTTGTTACATATTTGGTAATGTTTTCATCGTTCGAACGGCTAATAGTTAAATTATCTTTTCTTCAGTTCTTCACAAGTTAACATTTCCTGCATTACATGATTGTTTAAACATATATCGCTCAGTTAAGGTTAGAGCAGATTGCAGTAAGGAAATATCTACATCCACGAAAATAGTTTATAATATAAACAATCGAAACATTCACATAATCTTTCGTATGATATTTACAACAAATATTAAATATATTTACATTTTGAAAGCAGTTTTGACAATTCTATACATAAATCTATAATTTTCGGAAATGACACATACCATACACCACTTTTAGGTTAGGGAGTTTTGTCCATTTCACTTGTTTTTTGACTTTACCGTATCACAATGCCCTAATGAAGTATCCCTTTTTTGTAATGTTACATTTACTATCATTAGAACACTAAATTATTGAGTTGGCCAGAAAGTTCTAATCTTCAAGAAATATTCCAAACCCGTTGTTCTCCAGACCTCGCCTTATGTGATTACCTTTTTCTTTGGACACTTAACAAATACTTGGCGAACAAAAACCATGTTTAATAAGCAAACCTCATAGTTGCCCTAGAAGCATTCTAGTGCTGAAGACATGTCGCATATATCTTGCATCTTTATTCTTATGTTCCTTATTTTTGAGTTTAAACAGCGTACACAAAACCGTTAAAGACCTTCTAGCCAACACAATGCATATTTTTTTGAAATATTAATAGCTATTACGTTACAATTATTTACAGTTTTTCCTTAAGCTCTTCTATATGATTGTAATTCCCATATTTCTCACCTTTTTTTATTATGTCACTATCTTATTGTTACCGCATCGTCGCTATGAGATGTAAGATGCTAACAACTGCGAAGTATCCCAGATAGGACGACGAACCTGAAAACAACAAGCAGACGTCAAGTATGTAACATTAAGACACAACGGATATAAAAATATTAACGCTCCGTCTAGCATGTGCGTAAAGCCTGGCGCCACCTTTACAAAAATATTTTGCTTTATCCGCAAGCGTAATAAAGCCATGAAACATAATGTCTTCGGACATTTTAAGGACAGAGTTGCTGGGCGTTAAGAGCACATAAAGTGGGGTACTTTATAATCATTATCTCAGAAACCCGCGGTCCGGGCTATTTTACTTATTCACGGGCTCTTGTTTATCTTTATTTTCATCCTACTTCTCACCATGTTTATCGAGGTTACGACGGATAAGGGTTTATTATTTGAGATTTAGATTATAATAATGTTATCAGAGCGTTCATTGGTATGGTAAGCACTTTTGGGTAGCATCATTCAAATGAGGGAGCCGTTTTATATTAAGATTTTTTAATAAAAGTTTTCTACTTGGACGAAATTTAATGCCATTGTTTCAAAGTTGAGAGTATAAAGTTTAATTTAATAAAAGGGTTTTGCAAAAAATCGTTACTACAGATATATTGCATCGTAACTTTGAGGACAATAATTTGGTAAAAATGAAAGTTTCTTGAAGTTTTATTTAACACAGGCAGATATTTTTAAACCATCAAGAATGATTGTTCTAACTTTTTCGTACCACTATACGTATTTCCCATTAAATACCATTACTACCTGGAATATATCGTTTGTGTTTGTACATAACTCTAACAGATCTAATAAAGGGTGGCGCAACAAGAAATGCAATTTTAAATCAATTAAATAAACAAGTTTAAAAAAAATAATTTCATATTTCTTGGTATCAATATAATTAGTGCAGATGGTAATTATGTGCGGAAAATGATATCAACCAAATGGCCACCCCGGCTCCTGTTACAGATGACGACTCTTAGAGCAAAATTTTCAATAACGAATTCACATAAATGGATACGTATATCTGCAATGACACGAGTAATGTTGGATTTAAGGTCATCGATGTTTTTTGGATTCTTGGCGTACACTTGAGATTTAACGTAACCTAAGAGAAAAAATCTAAAGTAGTAAAACACACGATCGTGGCGGCCAATTCACATTTCTACGACTAGAAATTACACGGTCAGAGAACTTTTACTGCAATAAAGCCTTTGTTTCATCAGCAGTATGACAAGTAGCCCCATCCTGCTAAAAGCACATGTTTTCCAAGTACAAACCGTTCAATTTACGCAAAAAAAAGTTTGAATCAGGTCACGATATCGATTTACATTGACCGAAACTGCTTGACCATGTTTATCTTCGAAGAAATATAGTCCAATGACTCCTCCAATGTAAACCCAATTCTTTTTGCAAAATTCGTTTGTAACCAACGTCTGGAAATGTTTAATTGTTGCGAACGATGATGAGTTGATGTGCTTGATTTAGTTGCGACACTATCTAGGTGAAATAAAGAGTTCGATTAAGTGCATTTAAGGTTTGTATTCTTTTGCATTCTTATTACAAAAAAGTGCTGTAACGCACCAAACCTGCAAAAAGTAGTACCATTCGTGTTGAAAATTTTTACTTCGGTGACTAAAGACAACAAACAGTGACTTTTTGATACAGCCGTGGACTTATTGTCTGAGATGGGAAGGAAAAAAATGGAAATCCCCATCTTAGATTTTGGACTGGTAACGCAAAATGAGTTCTGTATCATAATTTTAATCGCAGAAAATCAAGGATGGTTTTACGCAAGGCAACAACGTCGACTGCAAATCTGAATATACACTTCAAAAAGATGCTGCTTTGCTTTTGGTAGGATATGAAAGGTGTACTCTGTTATGAATTGCTGCATCCACGCGAAGCAGTCACAGCAGAGCGCCACCATCATTGAGTGGTATTGGAGAGAAAAAAAGGCAGATCACCTAGCCAAAATTGGCAGCAAAACACTTTTCTTCGGAGAAGAACCAGCAGTTGGCACATCTTATGAAACATGCAAGCAGTGTCTAAATATAATTGCAGGGGCATAATCGCCATTTTTTTTAAAGTAGCAGGACAAGCCCACTCCAAGGCAATTCTGTTAAATGTCACTAAAGAAAAACAAAAGAAATGCTCAGGATGAGCAGAGCAGACATCAGAGCAGCCACGGAACTCATTACCAGACACTGTGGGCTAAAAATATACTTTTACGTAATAGTACTCTTAGGGACCAATTTATGCAGAGGACGTGGCGAAGAAAAAGATGCTCCTCTTCACGTAATATGCCAGTGTAAAGAATGCACACCCTATCAGCGCAGAACGTTAGGATGGAAAAACCAACCGACGAGTTAAGAAAAACACCCTTAAAGAAAATCCTGGTCTTCTTCAAAAACACAGGACACTATCACCAGAGTGTACAATAGACCAACAGGTGGTAGTTCAGGAACCCGAAAGAGGACCACTTACGCGGAAATAATAATAATCATAAATACTGGTCAGGGAAGCCGCGAAGTGATTTTGCAACATAATAACGCTAAACCATATACCGCAAACAGGACAAAGAAATTCATCTTTGCTCTGGGCTGAAGAATTCTTCCTCATGCACCTTACTCAAAAAATTTAGCTTCCTCTGATTACCACCTTTTTCCGGAGCTAAAGCATCAGCTGACAGATAGTCTTTTTCGGACATTAAAAGAGGTTCAAATTTTCTTGGCAGCTTTTTTAAAACTTATTAAATATTATAATTTATTATGTGTTTTAAATCGGTGGTACTAAAATTTTCATAATGCTATGGCATTGGATAAATTAATGTCAAAATTATAAAAAAGGTTCCTTATCTTAACAGAATTATTAATAGTGTTGTAGTTTTTGTGTTTTTAAGTTATAATGAAATGTTTTTAGCATGCATTTTGTGAAAGCTTAGTCGGCGCATTTTTCGTTTGAACGACACGAATAGTTTTAATTATGTTGTTGCCTTCTTATTATAAAAGTTTACAACTTTTTTTTATGTCAGTTACCGGCGTGTAGAAATTCTCTTTTCATCCGCATACTATGCCATCCACAATAAACCAGTAAATGAGATTCCAAGAACGTGACGTACCATTACTTCCGCTATAAGTTAGGGCGACTTGTAACTTTGAATAGCGAACAGTGTATGGAATTTGATAGAAATTCCACTGCCGCTTGTTATATTGCACATCGAGAATCGCCAAGTGCATAAGTTATTTTTTATTTGTTGGGAGATTAAAAGTTGTCCAATATAGGTGCAAAAGTTCTAACGGAAATTTAAAATATGTACCTATCTGTCTTCCCAGATAAAACAAGAAATGATTAGATAAATGCCCCAAAGGTTTAAAAACTTTATACCTAATCGCTCGCACCTGACCTAGTGATAAGCTCATTCAAACTTTCCACATTTTGCCTATTTTCCTAAATTTGTTAAAGACCAGCATATTTTTATATTATCGTAACTAAGATTTGCTAAATTAATAAAAACGCATTTAAATTAAACTTGTTGCTGGCATGGGCAGATTGCTGTAATCATAGAGTTAAAGAAAACAAAAGAAATATTAAGAAATCAGCAAACTTCTTTAAACACAAAAATGTATAAATAAATAAAAGTGATCTAGTAACGAATAGTCGGGAGTCTTGAATTTGGTTCCGATTTTTTTGGAAACGCGATTCTTCGTATAAAAAGAACATGATTTTTAAGTAAACTTAATTATCTACAAGTAGTAATTTGCTTTAAAATTTTCCAGATCCATCAAATTTTATCTAATAATCACCAATTTCTATTAAGTTAGCAAAATTTACGTAGCAAAAATAAAACTCAGTGTATTAGTCTAGAGCAGGGGGCGCCAAACTTTTTTGATCATCGACCCCTATATAATTTTTCGAAATCTCCATCGACCCCCATAAAAGTAATTTTCAGTTAATTAAGTTAAATACCTCGTCGTTTTTCTCACAAAGTTTGGAAAATAATCTTGATTTAAGAGGTTGGGCTTTAATTTGATTGATACACTTAATACAAAACTTTAAAGCTTTATGTAACTCTGGACTCAGATATTTTGCTATCGGTGATAACTCGAAAACAAAATACGATAACCAATTTTAATTTTCACCATTAACTTTTTCTCGAAAAAAGAGATCGGGAAAGCAGGGTCCATTTTTTGATACCTCTTATAGTTACCGAGATTCCTTATGAAAACAACGAAATTTGCCCACCCTGTATACAGGTTGTCCATGATAACATTTCCAGCATGGATATCTCGCTTATTATATAATAGATACAGATTCTTAAGAATGAGAGGAGCTACAATCTATTTTTTAAAGTACAAAATTCCTCATCCTTCATATGTTATAGCAAAAAATATGAAAATGTTGAATTTTTTTCTATATAATTTTTTTTGTTTTATTCATTAGATCCATTTTATTTGTTGTTTCTGAATGTACCTTCTTTATGTAGAGTGTAACTATTATTTTGAATTTTTATCACCATTTTCGAGATACTACCCCTAACTCCATTTTTTCTTATGGGCTGAGAAGTTGGCTTTGAAATAGTTAAAATGTGCTTTTTTTTACTGTATACACATATAATTGTTTTTTTTTTTTAATTACAAAACGGAAACTCTTTTATTGCTTAGCATGTAAATTTAAAAAAATTCAATGTACTTTTAAACTTAAGAGCACAATTTCGAAGGAAACGCTGTTCTCTGAAACTGTTCACAGGAACAAAAATCGAGTGAAACTTTTCTGGCGAATATTGACAATATTTAAATTATTCTAGCACGTGTCATATGCAATTACTCCGGCAGGATATAAAATAAAATTACCTTTGTGTATTATTTTTTTGGTTTACAGTTGCATTTCTGATGTAATACGTTCAATATTTCACAATTTGAAACATTCTCTGAGTTTCTTACTACATTACTTAATGCAAATTTACTATATTTTCGCTGTCGTGAAATCTGCAAGCGACTACCTTAAGTGTGGCATATCTTTAAATTCACAATAGAGTTTTCTTGTAGTTTTGGATCTCCGCAGTGTAACATTTCTTGAATGTACTACAGTGATTTATCCCACAGCAAAACACCAACACATTTACAAGTTAAATTTTCGCCGGCTCTCTCGAGCTGAAGGCGAATTTCTATTTTTATACCAGAAAGAAAATGTGTTATCGTAACTCGAAGAAGTAATGAACCGTTAATGGCCACATTATGAAATTATTGGCCGCCTGAACATAAATTTGGTTTTAGTGTTAATACATGCCACTCAATGCACTGATTATCTTCAGTGAACGGTAGCAGAGAAAAATGTACCCTAAATTTAAAAAAAAAAATCAATTGCACAACACTATACTTACTTATTACCACGTATCTAGATAATGTTAATTTGACTTTAATTAATAATTAATTTATATTATTTCTTCCCCTAAAATTTGTATTTTTTACTAATTTGCAGTTAGGATTTTATAATTTTTGTGAAGGATTGTTCAAAAAAGTTTGCAAGTAATAAATATAAGGCTTGTAAATGATTTAAATGTTTTGGGGGTATTGAAAAATAATTTGTAATTAAAATTAATAAATATCAAATTCAATATCATGAAATAACAATCCATTTCAAACGTTCCAATTAATATTAATTGTTTATTGAAAGAAAACATATTTAACATCAAACAGTTGTCAGAGCCGGAGGGCTATTGCAAAGGAACATTAAATTATTTGCAATGGTCCTTTATTTAAACTTAGCAAAGTACAAAAGTTTTCTTTTATAACATAAGCAATAGCAAACGATTGCACGTGAAAATAAATACGAGAAACAACAATCTCTTGCATAATTTAGTTTGTGTGGAATCTAACGACAAAGTATAAAGGGAGTTGGTTAAGATAATGTTACAGTAACACACAACAGCAAATCCTTTACAAGCTTTGTAGTCTCTCACATTTACTCCCTCAAGTGCAACACAAATTATTTTGTTTTAAACAAAAGCAAGCAGCAGATGTGTCCAACAAAACTTCATTTAATTAAGTGTATGCATAATATGTGCAATTACATAATTAAATAAACAAGCAAAATGAACAAGAATTTGCGTTTAGTTGTCAAGCAGTTGAGTACTGTACAAAATTGGTCTTTAACATGATTTATGGCATACTTTAAATTGATGTACACTGCCGGTCAAAAGTTTAAGACCACTTCGGTGTTTCTAGAAAAGTAAGGTTAAACACTGAAAATATTGTTTATATAAAAAAAAAATAATTACGAATAACATAAATACATATATTATTAAAATTATCCAACTCCATGGCCACAAAAACAGCCCAAGATTATTAGTGAACCACCCTTGTGATTCATCATTGACACCACACAGTCAGGTAGTTCCTTACAGCACCGGAAATCAAGACACAACTCAAGCAAAATCGTTCAGAACCTGTGTCCGGATCTTTAGTTAAAGGGCCAACAGGAAAAACTAATTTGTCTGGACGCATTGCTGTGAAAAAAATATTCTTTGTCCACAAAATAAAAAGAAAATGTTACAGTAGTCGTTAAACCACCGAGATTAAACAACAGCATATTTTATAAATTGATTTGTTCCGATGATTCCAAATCTGAAATATTTGGATAAAGGAAAAATTTTGTTCCGTGCAAGGCACACTAAATTGTGTGTCAACGGTAAAGCACGGGCGTGGTTTCCTCATGATCATGGGCTGTTTTTCTTGCTATGGAGTTGGAAAATTAGTGCACATTGAAGGAATACTAAAAAAATATCAGTATAAAAGAACTTCAGAAGTCAAGTCTGTAGCACCTGGGCTACAACCAACAGTTAATGGGCTCACCATGCAACAGGATAATGACCTTAAACACAAATCAAGACAATCAGAGGCTATTTAAAATAAAAAGATGCAGAAGATCTCTTGAATAATATGGTTTGGCCAACAAATATCCAAGTCCGAGTCCTATGGAGCTTGTAAGGTAAGAGCTCGATGTAAAAGTCCGAGAAAATGGATTATGTTTTCAGAAAAATTAAAGAGCATTTTACCAGAAACAATAAAAAAATAGCTGCCCGCATGCCAAGATTAGTAAAAAATTCCAATAGAAGCAAATACGGCTGTTCATGCATTATTTGATATAATTGCAATTTCAATGTGATTAATTTATTTATGTAATATAATATTTATTTAATATTTAAACAATATTTTCTGTGTTTAACTCCAATTTTCTTGAAAAACTGAGGTAAGTCTTAAACTTTTGACCGGCAGTATATGTTTAAACTGTTTAAATGGCTGATTTTAAATATCATTAAACAATGTCTTTGTAAAACGCACTTATTATGTTTTTGCGAAGAACCTTCTTGTCGAGGAATATCTGGACCAGTTTCGAGACTCTCGTCTCTTCATGTTTGGGTTTCTTACGTTATAAATATAAAAAAATTACCCTATTTAGACATATCTATTGAATATTCCATAAGAAGGAAAGTAAGGCTTTAAGAGACAGAACTTAATGTAATCGTGGAATATTAAAAAAAGTTCATAATTCCTTCATAATTCATAATAAATGGGTCGTGAAACGAGCAAGTACGATTATTATTTATTATGTTAAGCAATAATTCTATTAATATAGCGAAATACTATTTGAGATACAGCTTTAAATTAAGCGTGTTCCCACCTGCACTGTACACCTGGTTCTATTAGTCATTACATTTCTGGAAGCTACAAGAAGACCACTAAAAATAAAATGATCTTTAAATTAGCCAATTATATAATTACCAACCGCTACGTTTCAGCGGGTTATAATTATACTTTAATGGGCCTGACTGCATTATTTTGTTGTTAACATCCTTCTTGGTAGTTGTTAAAATGAGTGATGCATATTTTAGAATAGAAATATTCTCCTAACGTGCAGAAATATGATTGTAAATGTTTATGGAACCCCAATATTTGTGCGTGCATGGTTTTTGAACTTTACAATAATTTTTATAGTGAAAAAACTGTCTTACATAAAAGTTCTTGTTTTACAACTTTTAAATTGTGATCGCACAAGTTCATTTTCATATTAATGGTAGATGACAACAGGGTCCACAAAAATATTGCTTTTAATGAGCTGAAATTAGTAAGAAGTATAATCAGCGTCAAGTCTTATGACGAGCGGTGGGGGTGCGCACTAAACACAATTAGAATTGAACACACCTACTTACTTAGCTGTATAAGTATACCCACCAATGGTTTCAAGGTCCGTGGACCATATTGTAGCGTATGCTGTGCGAAAACACCTCCACCTCTCGCTATAAGACTTGACGCTGACTATATAAAGAGATTATTGTGGGTGTTTGCTTAACTTGGAGACTGTTTTTTTTTGAGTAATTTTAGTTTAAAAATTTAAATCATTGGTTCGATTCGAAAAAATATGGGAAAGAATGCATCTTGATCACAAAATTTTGAGTAGAAGATATGGTACCTACTACTGAAGTTCTAATAGAACGTACCTTTGCAGTTTAAAAAATGTATACTTGAACTTGTATAATCGTAAGCTAGCTGTGGGGAAACTTTTAGGTAGAAAGTTTTTAATGATCTGATTGAAGTTCTTAATTTATGTAACTCACTTTTAAAGATTCTTGCGTCGCCACATGTATCGTTGGACATTGGGGTTGACGGTCCAGATATCACGCCTAGTGTCAAAAAGAACAGCCTCCTTAAATTAACAATTATTTTTAAGTATTAAGTTATTTAGAATCTTTAGCTAACCAATTATTTACATTTAAACCGAAAGCAAAATGCGATTTATAATTATACTGGGTGGTCCACATAAAAGGGCCACTATTGGGATCTCGTAAACGATAAGAGCTACAAAGAAGTTTAAATTAGACAAATCGTTCCCCTTTCTAGGACCTATTCAGTAAAGCTTTAAAGTTTTAAGAAACTTCCATGGCACGCTTGATAATAAACAAAAATCAAATCGGGCACTTAAATCGTTGATAACTCGGTTATAATTGATGGTACAAAAATATGTTTGGGAAAAAGTTGTAGATTTTTTACACACTGCTAAATAGAAACAATTATTTGCTTTAATATTGTTTAAATTCATGGCACAGCTTTAGTGGGACGCTTTGATGAATTTTATTTGTTTTGGGGCTTAATATCAAAATAAATACAATAAATCCTGAATTATTGAAAAGAAGGGGAAAAAATGCTTTTTCATGAGGTCATAGCCAACTATGGTTTCCAAATAAAAAAAGTGCAAGTTTGTAGTTTATTTAAGAATTTAAACAATATTGAAAGATTGAAACAAATGAACGTTTTTATTTTACAGTGCGTAAAAAAATGTATTAGTTTTTCCCCAAACATATTTTTCTACCACCAAGTATAACCGAGTTATTAACGATTTCAAAAAATGGCCCATTTTGATTTTTGTTTATTATCTAGTGTGCCATGGAACTTTTTTGTAACACTAAAGCATCACTAAATAGGTCTCAGAAAGGGGAACAATTTGTCAAATTTAAACTTTTTTGTAACTCTTACCGTTTACGAGATACCAATAGTGGCTCTTCTATGTGGCCCACCCTGTAAATCTTAAGAAACAATGTTAATCTGATTATTTCCCTGTTTACTCCCCATTATATTGATTATTAGCTTTTATATTTTGCGTAAATTTCGAAGCTCTTTGTTGTATAAGTGAAAACTTTCAAAACATTTTTCACCTCAATTTCTTAAAATACTTCGAACTTTTCAAATTTATTTTAACACAATACATTCATTACGGACGGCTCCAAGAAGTTTTAACAAAAAATACCTTACTTAAATAAAGGACTTGGTATTCTGTCTATATTACACGAGTTCTTGGACTAAATTCTGTTAAAATACTCTTCCAGCTTTTGGCTGCTTAAATCAAAATACCGAGAATTTAGAAGTTATACGTTTAAAAGTTGCTAACGTGCAAAGTTCAAACTTTTTATAAACCATAAATTAGATCGCGTTAAGTTGAGGATGAGCGGCTCTACTGAATCTACCATTATTTAGGGATAACTGCTCGCTAGAATTTTCGGTAACAGATCATAAGCGCTAGCGGCTCCAATTTATACACTTTCAAAATTAAAGATTTCAGACACCCTTCAGTAATAAACCAATAAGACAAATTGTATAAAAGAGTTGATACCATTTAAAAACTATATTTGAAATAATCTCCGAAGTTGAACAAAATTTTTAAATTTCCATAATATCAAAATTTATAAAACATTTTAAAAATTTTGAAAATTTCCAGAATTTTTTGTAACTTTGGAAACTTTTCAATTTTTTTTTTTAATGATAAAATGTTAACTCGAACAAAGATGTTTTAAATCAGCTAAACTAAGTAGTCCTACAATTTAAACTATAGTCGTTGTTAAATTAGGGTTTTTTAAAACTTGTTATTATTTGATTTGTTAAAAGAGACTTAAAGAAAACCGATAAAAAACTTTATATCGCTGTTTGTTCTTGAATGAAAATTATTTTTAACAAATAGTATCCGTTGATTTTAATTGCTATTTGCTGCAATACCTTCTTCTTCTTCTTAATCGTTTCCTCTTGTACCTTTCGGTATCGAGGCTGCTTTTCTGTTACTGTATTATCTTTCTCCACTCCTTCCTATCGATGGCTAATTGTGGCACATCTTTCCAGCTGACTCCTTTTCCTTCTAGTCTCTTCCTCACTTCTTTTTCCCATTTTATTCTTGGCCTTCCTCTAGCTCTTTTTCCCTCTATCTGCATTTTCCATCCTATTTTCGCGTATCTACTTTCTGGCATGCGTAGTAAATGCCCCAGCCATCGTAATTGATTCGTCTCCATCTTTTTCTTAATATCTGTTACTCCAAGTTTATTTCGGATTTTTTCGTTACTGATTTTATCGATCAGTCTACAACCCTCTATTCTTTTCAAAAATCTCATTTCCTGTACCTGTATTCTTTGTTTTTGTTTTTGAGTTAGTGTCCAAGTTTCTGAACTGTACGTGAGGATGGGTACGTACACTGCATTAAAAACTCGCGTCTTCGTCTCTTTTGATATTTCCTTCTTACTTATCAAACATTTATTTGTGGCGTAGTAAAATTTCGTCGCTGCCGCTATTCTGTTATTCAGATCTTCCTCCAATTTACCATTTTCTGCAATTATTGTTCCTAAATATTTAAAACTTGCTACCTGTTCTATCTTTTTTTGGTCTAGCATTATTGTAGCTGGTTCATGATTTTTCGCTATAACCATAACCTTTGTCTTTGTTATATTAATATTCATATTATATCTGCTTAATGTATCTGCCCATACGCCTAGATTAAATTGCAAGTCCTTTTCGCTTTTAGCTAATAACACCACATCATCTGCAAAGGCTAATTCTGTTAAGGATATTGGTTTTAGTTTATTCCAACCCCAGTAGGCTTTCTTTGTGTTTTGCTTACATTCTTTAATAATTTTATCCATAAGAATTATAAAGAGCAGAGGACTTAATGTGCCTCCTTGTCTTACTCCCACTGTTGTTATAAATTCCTGGGAACTGCTGTTGTGGGTTCGCACATAATTTCTACTGCTCTTATATAAACTCTTGATGGCGTTTAATAATCCTTCTCGAACTCTACTTTGTTTCAATATCTTCCAGATCTTTTCCCTTGGCACTCTATCGAAGGCTTTAGAAAGATCGATAAAGCACAAATACACCATCTTTGAATGTTCCATTGATTTTTCACTTAATATTAATTTTCCAGGATTTTTTGTAACTTTGGAAACTTTTCAATTTTTTTTTTAATGATAAAATGTTAACTCGAACAAAGATGTTTTAAATCAGCTAAACTAAGTAGTCCTACAATTTAAACTATAGTCGTTTTTAAATTAGGGTTTTTTAAAACTTGTTATTGTTTGATTTGTTAAAAGAGACTTAAAGAAAACCGATAAAAATTTTTATATCGCTGTTTGTTCTTGAATGAAAATTATTTTTAACAAATAGTATCCCTTGATTTTAATTGCTATTTGCTGCAATACATATTGTACCTATATAATATTGGGGGAAAAATTAGCAAAGGAAGAAAAGGTATTTACAACAGCATAGTAAAAAAGCAGTGATCAACAGCTGCAAAATTTGGCCAATTAAAAGTTACACAAAAATTGCCGAAAACTACAGCACCTTAAAATCTTAGAAATTTATTGAAATCCGAAACACTAGCTATTAGGATTACTAAGAACCTATCGTATGTGTTACTGCTGTAATTTGTAGTATATGTTTAATTTGATTGTGTTTTTGCCGTTTTAACCGTTAATCAAATAGTTTTTCTTTCAATTTTGAATTTTTTTCCCGCTTTTTTTAGATATTTCGCGTCCACAAGTTGAAAATTATTGAACTACAGAAATGGGTTTTTGGGGGCCAGCTGAAATAAATTATGCAAAATAACAAATTAAATTACAAGCGAAATTATGATCTTAACCGATATATTTATAAGAGACGTAAAAAACAACAATAACTGTGTTTTGGCCACGACCAACAAAACTCAAAACAGGGTTAACCCAAACAAAGCAAATTATAATAATAAATGAACATTCCTTAAATATTTGCAATTATAATTTGTATTTAAATGATGAAAGACAACAAACAAGTTTATTCCAATCCTTATTAACTTTATTTACCAATAACATTAAGTCTACTGGCGCATTTTACAGAAATAACATTTGATTATGAATTTAATTTAAAATCATAACAATAACATTGCGTATTTTTGATGGAATATACGAGTAGCAAAGCAGTTGTGTTTTTTTTTAGATCTGGGGAAATTTAATTAAATATATCTGGACAAAAATCATTGAGTTTTATTTTTTTATCAAAAAATAAATACCATTGCCGCCCTTATTAAGTCTTTTTTTTTAAATTATCGCTAATGACCTCTTCAAACTTTTGAATATTTTAGTACATAGGTAGGAAATATTTAATGGTGATCTTTTAATCTCTTATAAGAAGTTTAAGGTCGGTATTTGTCGATAAAAATTTATTACAAACACGAATTAAAGGCTTACCAATAAAATTCAAGACCAAAATTGCGTGCTACCTAAAAATTAAGAAATTTTAAATAAGTGTATAAGCAAAAAAGCCAATCATACTTATGCTTTATAAAGTTTAATGAATACATTTTGCAAGAAGGTTGTGCGTATAATTATATTTAATAGTAAAATTAATTATCTTTTCGTCTACATAGGGTGTGCCAAAGATCACTACCACCACAAATTTTTTATTTGCTTTGAAAAGTAACCTCAACAAACCATTAAATGATGGAAAAACCTTTATAAAATGACGCAAAACGTTACAGTTTTATTAAAGCTTTGTCAACATTTTTTCGAATTATTTTAATGCCGCTAGTGTGAGTTATATCAAATCAAATAAGAAAAGTTTTTTATCTCCTCATATAAATATAATAAGATAATCAAGGTAGTAATTACCCGCGAGACACCCTGCATGATACGGACACAAATATTTCCTGAATATAATTCATGTTTCTGCAACTCTTATAAAGCCCATTTTATAATTTATTTGATTAAAGTTAATAATAATAAAGTAAATAGTCTTGTTAATATAATTTTAAACTAAATAAGATTCATTTTACGTAGGTAAATTTAATTAGTGAATTCTGAATTACAATTTTCTTGAAATTTTGAACGGTGAGTTATTTGAGAGAACAAGCATCTAAAATTACAATCGCTAATCCGATTTAAATGACAAACATGAAGTTGATTTCCCTTGAGATTTATATACATCATACAGACAATTGATCTTCTTCGAAAAATTAAGTTAAAAAGTAGTTAGGCAGTATCAACAAGAGCTGGTGTTTTATTTTTTGTCTGTTTTTGTAAAACAGGGCAAGCTTGCATGCAATGCATATTGAAGTTTTAAATTAAAAAGTACTTAGCAAAAAAATGTATGAAGAATTCTTTGTTTAGCATGTGCGGAAACGCTAAATTCTTGGTTGTATACAATATCCCAAGTACGTGACTTTGGTTTAATATAAAATTTTTATTAGACAAATTCCATCGTTGAACTTATGCCACATATTTTTGTCTCAGTTTATTTTGGTAGCATTTTGAAACAAGAAATGCACCTAAAGTTTTATACGTCTTGAGTTAAAGAAAGACATTTTAAAATTTTAAAACATGTATATTTGTGTAGGTACACTACATTCTAGATCTAGAACAATAAATAAAATCTTTAGTAGTACGTAACTCGTTTATTGTTAGCTGAAATTAAATAGCAAAAAAAATTGGCGTTTTCGTTACGTCAATGAAATTTAAAATTAAAGTATTTTAGCCTAGTCCAGGGGTGGTGAACCTATGGGACGCGTGCCACAGTTGGCATTTTATTGACGCGCGGAAAAAATAGTTGCCTTCCTAAAATTTTTGGAAAATTAATACTTTTTTTTAAAATTAATAACATCTAAATATTTTTATTCAAACAAAATACTTACTGTATTTTAAATAGAAACTATGCAAATTTCAAATAAATTAAATCAAATTAACCAAAGCTGTAAAATCAATAATAGATACATTTTCTTCGCAATTTTCTCAATTTAAAACAAAATTCATAATCTACTCAGACATAATCAAAGTTGATGAACTTGATTTGAAAATTTTTGATTGTTAAAATTAGAAAATTTTCAAATGCAATTAGGTTAATTTTCAATTAAGTGCAATTTGGAGGTTAAGGTTTATCACCTTAACCTTTCAGGGCTAACGTTTTTAACTTGAACATAAAGGCTAACGTCGGTCTCACAGACCGAAAATAAAATATAACAGAAAAAAATATTTTTTAAATAATTTTAATCTGAAATTTATAAGACATGTAGTAGACTGTATATAAAAACAATTTAAATTAAAAAAATATATATTTCCCTCGTTTTTTACAAAAAAAAAACTATGTAAAAAAACCCTTACAAAAACGTATACGTATTTTTTAAATGAAACAAAAACAAACAAAAAATTAAAAAAAAAAAAAAAAAACATCTGAAATAGGTTATTCACATTATAAATTAAGTAAAATTCAGGTTTAGCACAAAAAAGTACTATATATTTGCAGGCATTCTACACATAATATGCCTTTTATGTGTTCCATACACCTAAACTTATTGCATATATAGCACTTATATTTGGTTTTTCAACTTTTTTTACTACTGCAGTTAAAGCAGCGCCCATGTGCCTGTTCATTATTTGAAACATTCAGTGTTATTTAAAAAATTTCTTGAAGGCGTCCATACCTAGTGTCTCTAAAACAATTCTTCAAAAAGTCTTTGCAAGTAATTTTGTTGTTGTTCGTAATAGATTTTTACACTATTAGGATAATTATTACTTAAAATAAAACACTAAACCAGTAGCTCCATTACCTTTACTTTAATTACACCAAGGCTAACGTCGGTCTCTGAGACCGAAATTTGATGTAGTTAAGAAACTATACACGCATTTCTGCTGCCGTTTTGGCACAAGCAACATCTACATATAATATGAAGCTACTGAACGACCCAGCACGATATTCGAATCCATCTATCATTTATCGGAATAATTCGGTTCCGTCGGTCTCTGAGACCGCACGTTAGCTCTTAAAGGTTAAGGAAAAACTTAGAGATTATTGAAAGGGAACGTTTGAAGAAAAAAAAATATAATAATGCTAAAAGCAAAATATTAATGTCTGGCAAACGATTCAAGAAGTGTTCAAATCTCTAAAGAAATCAACGTTGGCTATTTAAACTATATTTTCTCCTACATACGCATGTGAGTCACTGTTTTCACAGATGAATTTGATTAAAATAAATTCAAAAATACATTAACGGATGAATCTAGTACAGCAAACATTTTATTAAAAGTAACGATATGAAAAACTTAACAAAAAGAATTCAACAACAAAAATTGCATTAAAAACTCATATTTTAATTCTTATTGTAGGTACCTACTTAATTAAAGTTGTTTGAAAAGTAAACAAATGTAATGTGCAATTTTTATTGTTACTTAACTACGTAACCAGGTTACTTATTATAGTGATCGCGTATCGCCACCGCCCCAGCGCCGGTGTGAGTTAACCCTAAACCTGTGAACTTTCCTCGTATATGCGATCACTAATCTAAGGCAAATTCTTTCAAATTTTATTTGTCGATAGCAATGGATTAATCTGCATGTTTACTAAACATAAGGCAATCTGTTTAATTTCATTTAAACCAATTCTCACCTGAAGAGTTATTCTTTGGGTCGAAGACTGATGATGGTCTAGGACGAGGCCTCTGTTCTTGGAACTCGTGCTTCACTTGCGAATTATAGAGATTGAATAATCGGGCAACACACTCCAATTTCGCTTGTCCACCTTGAAAGGTGTTACTGTCAATGTCTAGCTCAACGCTAGATACGGTAATCTTTGGCATTCGACGAGCTTCAACAGCGTTCGGATCGGGGAGGTACGTGAGCGAGGTCTCGTTTACCTAAAAGAAGATGAATTTTTTCAATTTACTGTCATAAAAACTAAGTAACACACGTGTAGAATAATAAAATGAATGATAGTGTGTGTTGTGGAAGAACGCCTGTGGTGACAATAATGAAGTCACGTCGACGGCGCGCGTCCTGCCCCTGTCAACGCGTAAAAGGGAGCTGAAAGATACCCATGATAGGAATTAGACTCACGATTCCATTCTGAATAAGTATGCACGCACAGAAATATAAAGCTACCTCGCAATAAACGTGGGTTTAAATTTCGAAGTTTACGTTAGAATTGTATCGTGACGTTTTATATTAACTTTTAGAGTAACAGAATGGAATACGTTACATTCGACTTTTGTCGAAAATAAATTACGTAAGTAGTGAATTCAGATAAATAATACTTTCAGCCATCACAATCAAAAGCGTTTTCTTTTTGTATATTTGCGTTTTGATCGACAGCAAATTTTGCATAAAAATTCCAAAGTAACAATATTTAATTAGGGACTCAAACCGAACCGGAACTGTAACAAAAACCAGTACGAACCGGTGCATTTACCATAAACCGTAAACCGGTACTGAATCTTTTTGTTATAAAAACCACAAAGTCAAACCGAACCGACTGGTGTAAACCGGTTTGAACCGGTTCACATAACGGTTCGGACCAATTATGTTTTTTAAAGATATCGTTAATTTTTTATTTTGATTACATATGACCAGGGCCCGTACCACAAAGAATAATGGTTCAGTTTCGTTTAAGAGTTCGATAAATTTTAAGTTTTCGTTTTACGTTCCGAACCACGGGTTTTTAAAAATAATGATTCGGTAACCGGTCTGGCGGCAACGGTTTAGTTCCGGTTCCGGTTCAATGCATATGATGTATATTTATAAATTGAACTGTCTGAAATTTTTCCATTTTTGGTCAAATGTAATCAAAGTTACGAAAATAAAAACTATTACAATGTCATTAAAAATAATTGGTTAACATTATTCGGTTCGGTTCGTTTCTGTTATCTTTTGAATAAAAGGTTCCGTTCCGATTCACCGTTTATGAAAAAAGCACCGGTTTGTTCCAGTTCCGGTTCGGTTCGGGTCCCTGCAAATGACCATATTAAAAACAACAAAGGCAAAATGTGCAATATGTTAGAATGAGTATATTTCGATTTAAAAAAAAAAAGGTCGCTGTCCATGAAGTCATGTCCCAGTTCATCAATTTGACTGCATAAGCAGTCGCGTCCCATTTCATTACATTTGAGAAAATGATAAATTCATAATTATAATAGCACAAATGCGTAAAAAAAATCATTTACTTACTAAAATAAAAAAAGTAAGCAGACAATAATTTAACGCATTTAAAACTTATTCTATAGTAACCAAAAAAATATATCAACATCACCTACATTTGCAATAAAAATGCTTCATCTTTTAGACCTATAGTTGCCTAAAAACATACATGTTGTATATTAAAATATGTTTGAAATTGATAAAATTAACTGTACCTGCAGAAGACACCAATAAACGCATCTCCTATTCCAACGCAGTCATCGCAATACAAGTAATGAATTTATTTCGAAAGTAAGGGTTGTATACAAATGCTATTTAAAAAAAAAATATTATGGACAATCCCCTGTGTTTACATGGTATATTCACGGACAGTCATTGTTTATCTATATATTTTTAAACGCAAAACATGACTGCGTTTGCAGTCATGCTTCTCCTTTACTCCGACTGCATATGCAGCCGTTGTCCGCGAATGTGGTTATAAATCTGTTAAAGTTTTGTCTGTAAAATATTACACACAAAAAAACATAAGCAATGGTAACGTAGTAGTTCGTATCTGTTTTTTTAAATGTTAAATTTCATTAGTTTTGAATTAAATATACAGTGGCCCATTTTTTTTTAACGTTTTGTAGACTTAGGGTTTTCCTACACTTAGGTACGACTAATACACGATAAAGTTTTTATTGAAGCACATGTTCTCTAGTTGCTCTTGATTAAATGTGGGCAGCTACTAACGATGTAACATAGGTTGCTTTTAAACCGACAAACAAACAAAATATTCATCTCAGACGAAAACATGATTTATATTGCGAGGAATAACTCATATTTTTCGAATATTACATTTATTGCTTCTTAAAAAAGTAATTAACTTCCAAGAAAACACAATAAAACATTCCATTACAAAACGATTCATTTTTGTGGTTGCCATGGTTTGTTTATGTTCATATTGGGTAGAATTGACGGGCATTTTAGCGTTGTCGCAGCGTAAAAGTCAAAATGAATTACATCTGTCAATTCTACCTAAAATGAACATAAACAAACCATTGCAACCACCAAAATGAATCGTTTTATATTGAATATTTGATGGTTCATGTTTACTTCTTTTATTTTTTACTTAAAAACCGTAGGTTAAACGACAAAACTAAAGAAAAAAAAGAGCTTCTAAATAAATCATTCTTTAAAAAAAATATTAATTGCAAAATTTTAACCCACCAAAAATTTCTGATAAAAAAACAACCGGGGCCGCACTTTTCAGCCCCCTTTGAAGGTAAGAGAAGATTAAACATATTAAGTACTTTGGGAAATCTTTTAATAAGTATAAAACATATAACAAATATCATTTTCCTACATTTATCCAAATTTGAGAAATAAAAACCTAATTTCACCGCTCGCTTCAGGAGGGTGTAACTCGGAAAGGAGACGTCTAAGGAAAAAAATGTATGTATATGAGAGACCCCCCTTAATTTTCGGTAAGAAATCACCTCTTAAATTTTTTTTGCAATACTTAAATACTTAAGAAAGACCCTTTATAAAACTGGCCCTGGTAAATTTTTTTTATTGTACACTTTTTGTAACTATTGTGATTCAGAATTTAATTTTAAATCCAATCGTACGTCAAAAATAAAAATACATTAGGAACATTTTTAAAGAATATGAGTGCCAAATTTATTTATTGTTTTTTACAAAAAAAAAACATAAAACGCAATCGCTTTAAAAATTTACATTTTATAAACTGTATAATTGTTATTCTTTAGTACTTACAGAAAAAAATTATAAACACTTCACCTTGATCTGTCAATTAAAAAAGTCATGAATTTGTGAAAGTGCGCATAGTTGCGATAAATAATTTAAAATCGGGCAAATTTTCATGTGTTTATTATAAACGAAACACTTTTAGCGTTTGTCCGCTAACGGCCAGGATTTTCCATTAGCATTCATTCATGTGCCTAATTAAAACGACGAAAATCAAAAGCTTTTTTTATTTGCAAATGTAAAGAAAATTATTTCACGAAATGTAACAGTAAAAAATTGCGTTAAATTACGTCACAATCCAACAATAACTAATCAAATATTATGCTAAATGTATACAACCGCCTCGGGCGTGATTCTGGCAGTCATTAGCAAACATTTTGTGCTATATGGCGCCTCATTTATTTAATCATGCTCCATTATGCCTGTCTACAATAATCTTTCTGAAAGATACAATGTGTCACGCTCATTCGCAATTTAAATCTATGTGAATTTTTAAACAGCTAAAAAGTGATTTTTATGCTCAGTCTTTGAAAATGAACATCGTTTGTATGTAGCATGCAGATTTGTTGAAATAAAATATTCGGCGAAATGGTAGTTCACCATCCGAGAATTAAGTGTTCGTTGCTGATAAAAAAGATTAAATTGCGACTTTTAATACTTGACAAAAATTTTAAGTTACAAAGTGACGTTATAAATATGCTTTATATCAGCAATTTTGCGCATAAATCAACAGAAATTTAAAATTATTTGTGGAATACGACGAATATTATATTATGTAAGAGTTTTTCTAAACCTATTGGAACTTTTCAATTGTTTTATGCAAAGGGACTAAAGAAGTATCCAATTGTTTTGAAACCCGTTTCCTGTTTTACACTAGTGTATAAAAAAATTGCCTCAAATTGTTTTTATATCATCCCGTTTTACAATTGTTTTCCCTTTCATTTCTTTGAGCCCTTTTGAGATATTTGGCACCCCCTTCCCTAGAAAAGCGCTGACTTGTGCAGTGTGTGATATCAAATATTTTTTGTAAACAGGGTGTCCCAGTTATCCTGAACAGGGGGATCTTGCAAGAGATACAGAGATGGTTAAATAACTCAAAATTATCTATGAATTAAGAGCAACTATTTTATTTAAAAAAATCTTTAAAAAGTTGACAGTTTTTGCGCTATTCATACAAAAAACAAAAGAATTACGTTTTTTATTTTTGTTTATGCCTTGCTTATTTAAAATCATTTCTACTCAACACATTTTCCACAATATCAGGGCATTTTTTTTAGTAAATTTTAACTTTTATAATAAATGTTACGTATTTTCATTGGTTTTTGTTATTTTAACATCATCTTCTTATTTTAAATACGGGTTGTATTTGGCCGTGACACAGTTAATAAGACTTTTTTTTTCTCATTTCATTGATGCATGAGTTGTATTATTGTATTAATTAAGTTTATTAAGTGGTCATAAAAAAACAAAACAAAACATTACATTAATAAACTAGTTGTACTTAATTAATCACAAAAAAAACTTAAATAATTTAATATATTTTTACATTCATTAATAATTTACGGTTTTTCAGTTACTCTATCGATCAATACAAATTTGAGTTCTTCGTTTTGTAGATAATAATGTTTTCCTAAGTAATTTACTTTTTGTTTGATGAAATGTTCTTAAAACAGCCAATCTAAAATAGACAGCTAAATACAATTGATAAATTCAAATTAGCTATTTTAGGTACAGTTCATAGAATAAAAAATATATGCTTAGTAAAACGTTATTATCTACAAAGCGCAGATATCAAATTTGTATTGCCCGATGGTGAGGAGGTTACACTTTGAACGAATTCGACAGTAATAATAAAAGAAAAATCATAAATTATTATGAAATGTAAAAAGATCTTGACTTATATCAGTTTTTTTTTGTGTTTAATTAAAAGTACAGTCTGTTTATTTGTATGAGGTTTTGTTTTGTTTTTTAACGGCCACTTGGATTAAACTTAATAAATACAATAAACTGTGTTAACAAAATTATTTTTAAAGATAAACCCACAACTCATCCGTCGATAAAACGAGAAAAAAAATATTTTTAATGATGTAGGGGAAGATGGTATATACTGGGACATGGTATATAGTGGGACAATAGAGATTTTGGCCATCTGTTACCCCGTACTTAAAGTTTGTTTACATCAAAATAGCGGTTAAGCAGTCCCATTATATCCTGTCTACAGTATGTGTCGTAAACAATGTCATAGTGACTTGCACATGTGAGGCATGTTTGGTAACTGCGCATTGTTT
Organism: Elmis aenea; assembly: GCA_947652605.1. Lineage (NCBI taxonomy): Eukaryota > Metazoa > Arthropoda > Insecta > Coleoptera > Elmidae > Elmis > Elmis aenea. The sequence goes on from OX393576.1 coordinate 60,571,358, forward strand.
TTTTGTGGTTATTCAGTTTAGGTGCTAAAACTTTTTTATTTATTTAACAACAATTAGAAAATTTGGCGTAGGTGTACCTTACAGTATATTAAATGTATGTACAATGTTAAAACTTAAAATAATCATACAAGTTTTTCATTAAATCGTTGCTTTTAAAAATTGATCACATGGTGCATTGTGGGACAATGATGATAATCAGGTAAATTTTCTGAAAAAGACTTCCGACTTTAGATTTTCTTTCTCCAAAAACAGAGATAAAGACTGTGTTGAAAAAGAAAATATTCTGTGTAGGTTAAGCGCACCGACTACGTTTGGGGGCACTGAAAAAACAAAGAAACATTTTCAATTTTAGTTTGATATTTCAAAGTACAATGTCTAAATGCCCATGAAAAGTAAAAGTTTTTAAAATAAAAAATTAAAATTAAGCTTTTTTTTTTAATTACTTATGCTTTATTTCATATATGTTTTTTGCTGCCCATAATGTACCACGGGGTGGTTTATGTGGGGACAAGTGGTGTATAGTGGGGCAGTCCCTCTATTTGTGTACCTTTATTTTTTTTAAATATTTTTTTGTATATGCAATGATAAACTAAAGCAATATGAATATCTCATATCAATTTGAGGTATGCAAATTAAGCCGTTCAAAAGTTATGCAAAATTTAAAAAAAGTGTCCCAGTATATACCACCTTCCCCTACCCGTATTTAAAATAAGAAAGTTGATGTTGAAACTACAAAAACAAATGAAGATACGTCAACTTCATTAACAACTTTTAGATCTACTCAAAAAAAGTGTCCTAATATTGTTGAAAAATATTTCGAGTATGATTTCAAATAAGCAAGTTATAAACAAAAATCGAAACGTCATTTTTTTTGTTTATTACGTATAGCGCTAAGACTGTCAACTATTTTAAAGAATTGCAGGATTATGAAGCTTGCATTGCAAAACCCCTTTATTTTTAACTTTTTTGTGTCTAATTTAATAACAGATAGGAGTAGGTATTAATTAATTTGTATTAATTCAGTAAAATACCCGGCGCCTCCACTATTTTTAAAAATAAATTTTTAAAACGGTAATAAGTCCAAAAATGTTGCTTTTCGATATAGGACACACTTAACGTTTTTTAAAGACAATTAAATTATTCACAACAAAACGTATTTAAAACAACAAAGTTGCATATCGGTTATTGAAAAGTAAACACTTGGTATATTAAAAAATAATGCAGAATTAAAAAAAGGGTCTAGAATTGTTTTAATTTGCCGTTTCATATTATAATAGCAGTTTTGATTTAGTTAGTGTTACCTCGATCAAATTGTAGTTAATACTAGTACAAAAAATTTAAGCTTTTGCCTACCTTAGAGTTTGTACCACTAATATAAGTCGATATTGGTAAAATGTATGATGTTGTTGAAGGGCATTTTAAAACAAACTATTGATTATAAGTCGCGTCCTAAATCTATTCATATGGAAATTGCACATTTCATGTAATTCGATGCACATGAATGAAAAGAACTTTGAACTCCGCTGTTCTGTTGGTTATAAAAGTCAATAGCGGTAGCAACAAAACGCTTTCCCAAATATACGGCTGAATAAAAACCGAGTTTTGTCCGTAACAGGGAGACGGGCTGTGTGAAAAAAACTGAATTTTTTTTAAAAACTTTTACATACTTGTAAGATAAAACCTCTCGAACTTCAATCAATGCCGGTGCTACCGTAGATATTGAAAAGTTAGTAGAACGTTTAAAACGAGCAGGATTTTTCCTGTGGTAAATACTCTTCTGCTGTCGGATAAACTACAGTTCGTCAAGTGTCTTGCATAAAACGTCAAACTTTTAATTGAATAACTGTAGAGCTTAAAAGATTTTATCATTTCAGTTGCTTCTAAATGAAAGTGACAAAAAATACGTTATTACAAATTTTACTTTCAATAAAGTTAAAACTATTCTTTTAATTACTTACAGTAAATATCTTTGGGCTTAAAAAAAAAACTCATAACTTCTTAATTAAATTTAAATCGCCTCGCTTTAAGATTGTTTAAAGTTTAAGGAATGAAAAATATTAATAAATAAATTGCTGAGTGCTTAATCAGGGCTATAAGGGAAATACCAAAGCTTTACAAAACAAGACTGAATAATTTGTTGAACTCAATTAGGCTAATGCAATCTGCAACTGTCAAGAAGCAGCATTTTTCTTCCGACAAGAACTTGATCTTTTTCCTGGTAAAGCGATTTTTAAATTATGACTAGTTTTACCTTAAGCCTCTCATGAATTTGTTAAACCTTTCTGCAATTATTTCATTAATAGGATTCTATTTGCATCCCAGATAACTGAATCAGTTTTTCTGAAGAAGATTGAGTTTTCACTTTTTTTTTAGTGGAAGGGTCCTTATTAACAAACTGCATCGACTCTAGTTTAATAGAAAGGTCTCCCCACTCAGGTCTCAGCACCAATCAGAAAAAATCATTCTGTAAAACATCTAACCAGGGAAGGTCACGATATGTTGTCGCTAGAATCTGATCAAGGCTGTGTTTATTGCATCAAGAACATCAAAACTATATATTTTGCAGAGTTATACGTGTCACTGGCCACTGGCGCTGGCCAAATAGGGGAAACACTAAAAGGTTTAATATTAAAAGTAATTTTTGCGATCGCGTTGGCTATAAAATCGAAATTCTTCTATTTACCAATTCGCGCATTCTTTGCAAGTAAAATGGTGCAAAGTTTTAAAAAAAACTCTTTAACGGTTCCGAAGAAAAACGTCAAAAACGAAACCCTTGCAGAAGCGCTATGATTTAAGAAGTTGTATAACTAAATCTATGCGACTTGCATAGGCGTTTAACATAGGGTATACGGTTTTTACAAGGGCGTCGTTTGTCGCGTTTTCTTCCACAACCGTTTAGAATTTTTTCAAAAAAATTGCACCATTTTACTTGCAAAGGATGCGCGCATTGGTAAATAGAAAAATTTTGATTTTATCTCTGACGGTTTCATGGCCAACTTAATCGCAAAAATTACCTTTATTAGTTTACTTTTCAGTTTTTCCCCTATTTCTCCGCAGGAAATGGCCAGTGGCACGTATAATTCTGCAAAACATTTAGTTTTGATGAACTTGATGCAATAAACACAGCCTTGATCAGATTCTAGCGACAACGTATCTTGACCCTCCCTTGTAAGTTTTGTTAGATTTTTTTGCAAAGTTTTTGCTTAGGTGTGAGACCTGTTTATCCAATGCTTAAAGACTTTTTATAATTACCAAACCTGTAAAATATTTACAATTTTGTTTCACAAACATTATCATTCAAAGCTCTAATGAAGACTTTTAATAGGCTATCAGTTAACGGTAAGTTTTTTGTTTTCTTTTTTCTCCAGCTCTTCCAAGCGTCGATTTATCGTGGGTTAATTCTCTGTCCACTTTAAACTGTTTACTTAATAATATCTTGGAGAGTTTTTCATATGCATCGCTTTCATCCTTAGGTGTATAATTTTAGGTGCTTTGTCCTCTCTTGTCAAAAATTGTTCTAACACATCTAAACTCTAAACTGATTTCACTCAATTTCATGACAGACAAAACACGATAAAATATTAAAATACAATTTGGCAATTAACCTTTCACAGTTGCCCGATACAAAATGAAAACTGTTATTTATTTTCGTTGATTTATAGATTATCCAAATGTTTGTCCTGAATTATATTTTTTTATTTTGTTCTTAAAACTGTCATCTTCCTCGATATAACCAAATGTTTCTTTAATACAATTTAACTACTGCTACAACGGTCGATTTACAAGGGAGGAGACAATATATCTGTGCATGCAAAATTCCAACTATCTCTATAAAGTACTTCACAGATATACAACTAAAAGTAATACTGGATTATTTGATGTGATAATTTATTGAGACGCATGTGACCGGTATTTTTTCGCATGAAGTGTTGTGTTCTATTTTTGATTCCGTTTTGGTTCTATTCATTCCCACGAGACGGACACCGAACTCGACATGCTGTACTGACAATCCTCTCATATTGCTTTGAATGACAACAGCATGCAGCTATTTATCATTTGGAGAGTACGCCAACAAAAATATAGGACAAAGTACATTTCATTACGTGTTACGTGAGTGCACTTGTATAAGCAGTAAAAATAATTCATCCTCTGTTTATTCTAGTGGATATTAAATTTAGATTTATGGTAGAGATGTGTGTGTCGTTTTAATTGTTACATAGTTAGTGTTGTTAAATTCAACTACACAATTATTAATTAACAAGTATAATTAATGCGATGTCTGACGCACAGTGTCGGTACATAATATTTTAAGCTCGGATATTTTATTTAAAAACAAAACTCTGATATAATTAACGATCACTAAGACGCCTGCTACATGAGCTTCAACACAATATTTTGGTTTGATATACAGGGTGGTCCACTTTTTTGAAGCAGGACTTTTACAGTCAATACAGAAACTTATTTTAAAGCGAATATTTCATATCAACATGGGTCCATAAACGCTTCATTTTAAAGATACAGGGTGTTGAAATTTTCGAAAAAATATCGATAATTTTTAACCGTTTCCCAACCAGTAGATATATTTAAACCAAATTTGGTATACACTATACAGCCCAACCTTACAGGTTACCACAATCGGTGAGAATGTCAACCCCCACAAGCAACCAGTGGTGGAGTTGTTGGGGTTTAGTTTCAATAAATTTTATAATAAACTAGTACGGCTCTGTTAAAAATTGTTTTTGGTTAGAAATTTTATTTTTAACAAAAAGCGTCTCTTGATTTTTCTTCTTCTCTACCACGGTTTGGCGCGAAGTTGGATTTATTTTACTATTCTGGCGCAAAATTTGCTCATGTTCGATTTAAAAATAACGCTAATATTCAAATTAAAGAACTAATTACCGATTTTTGCAGTTTTTAATAACAGAACATGCTAATAATGAGGAAAGAAGTTCCTCTAAATTAATGATTATTGAGCATTTACTCTGCAATCAGCAATTTTCTGCTTTTCGCAATATTTTTAAATCAAATTTCGCGCCAAACTGTGACAGATTCAAAGAAAAGTCAATTGACACTTCTTGTTTAAAATAAAATGTCCTACCCAAAAACAGTTTCAAATTTGATTTTGAACAGGGCCGTACTAGTTTTTTTATAAAATTTATTAAAACTGAACCCCATAACTCCGCCACTGGTTACGTGTGGGGGTTAACACTTTAACCGAATGTGGCAACCTGTAAGGTGGTGCTGTATACCAAATTTGGTTGAAATATATGAACTGGTTGAAAAACGATTAAAAATTTTATCAGAACTTTTTGGTGAGTTAAAATTTAGCAATTAAATTTTTTTTGTGTAAAAGCCCACTTTATTTAAAAACTTTTTTTAAATTTAGTTTTCTCGTAAAACCTACAATTTTTGAGTAAAAAATAAAATAAGTAAATTGAGGAAATTTTAAAATATTTGATCAGATCGTTCTTGTATAAACTTTTTCTTCGTATCAAGATACTTGGGCTGATAAATAAGAAATACTTGGTTTATTGATCAAAAAAAATGTTTTATACAGGTAAAAACTATTTTTATTTAATAGTTCGACTGTTTATGCAATAAAAAGAGTTTGTAGACCCTTAACGAACTTAAAATTGCATGCGTTAAGTCAGCTTTAATAGTGGAAAAATAAGAAATACCGTCAAGTTTTAATTTGGCACGAAAGATGTACGTCCCAATTTTACTTTATTTTTTATTGCAAGTCCTAATTGACTTTAAACGATTTATTGTTTTTGCAAGAGACTAATTTAGGAGACCTTAAAGTTACTCAAAATATATTTTTGCTCTATGAACAACGACCTTGTTTTTCCAGTAATGAATTTAGGTTTCATATCTTTCGTTTATCAAGTCTGCACTAAATATGTTAACTAAATTATTACATCTGACGCACATTGGAGTTACACAATGCCGATGCAGGACGTCCCGGAGTTACAAAATAAAGTCGTTTGCATTTAACCATTCAATTACTTATTTGAAACAATCTGGTGATGAAATGGTATTGGCAGCTGTCAAACTCACTACTGTACCAGCGGTGTTCAACAAACCGAAACGTGCGATATTGAACATGAGATATAGACAGGCACTTACTCGTTTTCCGTTGATGTACCAAGTAAGATTCACTGGGGGATAAGAAGGTGGCGAGGTGCAGTTGCCCCTTAAAGTATAGCCCACTTCATACGTATCCTTTTCGATCATCATCTGGGGCTCAGCTTGTGGAATATCTGCAAAAAAAATCTATGCATAATACTCAGTTTTAAACTTCGTTTATATAAATTTATAGATGTATGCGGGTAAACTATGCAATTAAGCAAGTAGAAAGTTTGGCGTGCTTAAGTATTCAGCTGTTTTCAATTAAAAGCAGCTGTACAACTGACTATACTTGATTTATGACAAGCTCAGATTCCTTAAACATAAAATAAATATGGTAGTATCATTCAATATTCCTTATTTGTAAAGTTAACGCTATTAAAAGTCATTTCATCTTAACTTTTTAAGGTCTTTATTTCTTTGACAAAGGTAGGTATTTAGGTTTGACGTAAATAAATATAATTGTTCTCGAATTGTAGCTCAAGTCTCGCAAACATTTAGATGGAAAACGTTTCTTGGAGTTTAAAATTTGTATTAGTAAATATGGCATGAAAGTCCTTGTAAAATAATAGTCGAAGGCAAGTATTCTTGCAACTTAAGTTTTGTAAGTTTTTATCAAATTGCGCACTTATAGTTCTAGAAGCAAGTTTTATTTTGAAAAATCATTATATTTATCGATAGACTGGATTAATCTTTGTAATTTGATTCATTGTAGTTAAATATATAAAAAATTTGCCCAGGTATGTAAAAACATTAGCATACACAGGGTGTCCCAGATTACATTTCCAGCATGATGATCTCGCTTATTATAAGAGATGCAGGTTTATTTATATAAGATAAATTATTCATAAGGATGAGACGAGCCACAATCAATTTTTAAAAGGATAAAATTCCTCGTGCTTTAGATGTTATAGCAAAAAATATGAAAATGTCGAATTTCTTTATTTTCTCATAACTTTTTTGTTCTATTCATTGGGTCAGTTTTAGGTACTTTTTAATGGAGAATGTAACTGTAATTTTAGGTTTTTTTTTATCACCTACAATTTTTGAGATATTACCTAAAACTTCATTTATTCTTACGGGCCGCGAAGTTGGCTATGGAATAGCTAAATGTGCTTTTGTTTCTCTTTCTAATGAGATATTACTTGCTATATCTATTTTTATAAATAGGTCGCCAAAATCAAGAAAAATCGTATTTTACCAATAACTTATCAAGCTATCTATGAAAAAAGAAACAAAAAACAACGAACTAAATGTTAAATGACAGTATCAATTATTGTCTGAGGTATCATTTATTATATATAAACTAATGGACAATGGTAAAGCGGAGCCTGTTCCTTTATTAACACAATGTGGAAAGTCATTTTACAATAATAACCGCACAAGAATAATTATTCATCGGGAGGTCATTTTAGTGTTTAAAAATATGAATTTTTATTTTCTTACAACCAGGGTGTATAAAAATCATGATTTTTTTTAAATCAAAAAAATCTATTTATTTGATTTAAATCAGATTTTTTTAATTTAAATCCAATGTACGATATAATCGAATTTTGTGACATATTCACATGCTATTTCTGTTTTGTGCTAATATATTTAATAACCAATATATTTAATTCAGTGGTAAATTTTTGTCAAAATGAAAAATGAAATATAATGATAAAAAAATTTGAAAAAATCAGTGCTAAATGGTGATGTTTAATTAATTATATACAGGGTGTCATTAGTGCGGGATCGGTCGATTGTGGCTAAACATCTTGAGATATAAAGTTGATTCAAACGCCATTTCAAACAGTTTTTTCTTCCGAACACGATAAAAATATTTTCAAATATACAGGGTGAGTCACCTCTCTGGAACTAATAGCCACTTTTATATTTCAAATACAACACCCCATTTTTTATTTAATATTTTTGACCGCCTTAATTTTAGCTTTGCATCAATATAAAATACTACAGGTTTTTATACGGCGTTGTCAAATAAAAAAAAAAAACAAAATTTTTCAAGGTTTTAAGTCTATTTAAAAAATTCTCCTCAAATTATTTTGAAGTACAGAGTTGTAATTTGGTACGGACATGCAGAAAACATTGCTCTGTTTGCTCGATATGAAAAAATTCGAATCACACATACAGGGGTAGGGGTGTTCATAAATAGGTGGCAACTTCCATGATTTTTAAAAGCTTGTAACTCGATTTTTTCAAATGCAAACCCCTATATTTTTTTATGTCATCAAATTCGTCTTTAAGAGAGCTTCATTTTCTGTTAAGTGTGTCCTATACCCAAAACTCATACTTTTCGAGATATTCGACATTTTTCTTCAAATCGTTATTGAAGCAAATCGAGTGCCGTGGAAATCTAAAAAAACTGACTGTTTACTTCGCTAAAGTCAAAAAATTGTCATTTACTTTTTTAATTATTGCATTTTCACAATGAATATTACTTTACAAGAGCAAATTGATATGGTTTATTCACCATTTCGTGTATTTAATTACTAATAATAATAAAATTTTGTTTTATTATAAATATTATATTGTACTCATATAATCAGTGATTTAAATTGATGATTTAAAAAAAAATCACTTGATTTAAATCGTGATTTAAATCAATTGATTTAAATCTGCTCAACCCTGCTTACAACTATTTAACAGTTATAATCAAGACCATTTGTGAAAAAGCATTGTTTAATGATTCAAAAACAAGTATAGATAAAGTGAAATTGGTCATGACTTTTTATATTTTTTTCTTGATTAATTAACACCTCTCAAATACTTTTAGTGTATTGTGTGATTTTACTTTATATCTATGCTTGTTTGTTTGTCGTTTTGTGGTCTTTCATAAAGGTTACTTTACCTTGTGTGTTAAAATTTACATCAAACATGAAACTTGATATAATATGACATAATATAATACGATGTTGCCAAATACATCCTTCTTAAGAACTTTTCAGGAGTTAGTTAGCTAAAGCTTTGACAATATGTTTGTAATCGGATTTTTAATTTAGATCTTTATTTAATTGACAAAATTGTCCGCCAATTTATACACACCCTATATATATATTTCAATACCTCAATACAAACAAATTGGTAATACTACAAACAAAACTTAATCTTTTTGTGTATCTATTTATATTTTCAGTGAACATGAAATGCGATCCTTTGACATAAGAATTTGTCAAGTTGGCGTTTCTCATATTTCTAACCAATCAGCGATTAGGAGCCGTCACTTCCGTTATATTTTTTTGCTGCATAGCGAGTAATAAAAATAGAAATAACTTTTTGTGCTTAGACCAATTTGTATGATATTTAACACTGCATCTTCGCGTCTTAAGTCCTTTTAAGACTACACTAATTTGTAACTATTTTTGCGTTTAAGAAAAAAGCATCAGTTTTTATAGAAAAATAGCATGGAAAAATGTACCATTTACATGGTAATATTTTTTGATACAAAAACTCTTATGTTTTGGTTACTTTTTAAAAACTTCTATTATATTTTGTTGGCATTTTTGAATAACTATGTCATACATTTATTTATATTCTGATGTTTATTTGTATAGGTATGGGTGCTTCTAGGTCGACCAGGTATCCCGGTTTTCACTCGGAGTCTCCGGGTTTTTAACATTGTTCCTGCGGGATCCGGATTTTATTATGATTTCTACGGGTTTCGTAATAGTACCAAAAATTAACTTCGAAAAAAACAGTGCCCATACAAAAAATTGTATCAAAGTATAACTGTAAGTCGAATATATCAATGAAAACAAGAAACGCAATCGTATTGTCCATTTCTTTTTTTCTAAATATTATGTTCACACTTTGCGTCTGTATGTTATTAATCCGGGAAGTCACGTAATTCGTCTTGTTTTTTAATTTATTTATTACGTCGTTATATATCCATACAATAAAATTAAATTTGCTTGTTTTTGTTTTTTATGTATCAACATTTGCATATTTTCCACTGAGAAATTTTCTTTTTATTGCGAATTAAAATTCCGGAAAACTACAACGAAAAATTAAGGTGTATTTCCTAACCCCCCAAATCCTTTCATCGTCAGCGGGTTTACATAAACTGAAATCTGGTCACCCTAGTGCTTATGCTTATACAGGGTGGACCAAATTCGAATGTTTTACGGGGTATCTCGGTTACCGTAATAGATAGCGAAAATCTGATTTCGGTCTCTTGGGCTATTTTTTTGAGAAAATGACGATTATGCAATCAGATTTTTTCTATATGATTCCATTTTGGCACTACAGCCGAAAAATGAAATTTCATCATTTTTGAAAATTTGCTGTAACTTCTTTATTTATTAAATTAGAGCAAAATGTTATAGAGGTTTTTTATACAGATTTTTTTGCTTAATTTAAAAACAAAAGTAATTTTTTCTTAGCCACCTTGACTTTCGAGATATGGAGTAAACTTACATTTTTTTAAATGGAAACCCTAGTTGGCCATGACTTTATGTGAAAGAGTATTTTTTTAGCTTTACAAAAATATATAGTTTTATATATTTTTTGCAAAAAATAACCGAGATATGGCCAATTTTGTAAAAATTCGATCATCAAAGTTTGCCATGATTTCGTAAACAAGTGATGTTTGCAATGATTAAACAACTAAACGTCATTTCGAAGTAAATATTTCAACTATTAAGCAACTTCGTGTATTATTTTGTATTTTATAACTGTTTATTGTGGTATTGTGAACATGGCTAAATTTGAACTCTTCGAAAAATTTAATATGTTAGAATATTACCTACTTTTTAAGTGATAAAAACATAGCGACTGTTTTAGAATTTACTTGGCAATGCCGTTTAGTTGTTTAATCATTGCAAACATCACTTGTTTACGAAATCATAGCAAACTTTGATGATCGAATTTTTACAAAATTGGCCATATCTCGGTTATTTTTTGCAAAAAATATATAAAACTATATATTTTTGAAAAGCTAAAAAAATACTCTTTCACACAAAGTCATGGACAACTAGGGTTTCCATTTAAAAAAATGTAAGTTTACTCCATATCTTGAAAGTCAAGGTAGCTATGAAAAAAATACTTTTGTTTTTAAATTAAGCATAAAAATCTGAATAAAAAACCTTTATAACATTTCGTTCTAATTTAATAAGTAAAGAAGTTACAGTAAATTTTCAAAAATTATAAAATTTCATTTTTCTTCTGTAGTGCCAAAATGGAATCCGATAGAAAAAATCTGATTGCACCGGCGTTATTTTCTCAAAAAAATAGCCCAAGAGACCGAATTCAGATTTTCGCTATCTATTACGGTAACCGAGATACCCCGTAAAATATTCGAATTTGGTCCACCCTGTACATCAGTGGTTTCCAACCTTTTTGTACTTCCGCCCCCCTTAAACAAAAAAAAAATTGCGCCCCCCTCACTTTTTATAACAATCTAATTTCATAAATACTGTCCTGATATAATAATTATTTATTGGTCTACAAAACAGTCTACCTACCATATTTTGTATAAATAAAGTTCTATTTGTTTGTTTGTATTCAAAAATGATATTTAGGTAAAAGATGCGCGCGCCCCTTGCTGTAGTCTCACGCCCCCCTAGGGGGGGCGCCCCACAGGTTGGATACCACTGCTGTACATCATTACAAATGAATAGAAAACTACTACTTATGGCTACAGTACCATTAATAATGTTACTAAACAATTAATAACGACTTGGTTTTTATTTCAGTTAACTTAACCCACAACTGACAATTACAGTAGAATACGCATGCAAGCATGCTAAATATTGTTTGCGATTGGAACACGTCCTATTTTCGTACGTTTTTTTGGTGCAAGATTTTAAATTTCTGAGATTCTTGCTAGTTTGTTTTTATTGCTCAGAAGCTGTTATATTAAAAAAAATGTATAATGTTACGATAACGAATGTATAACTGTTTTGCTTGTTGATGTTGTTATTCTGAGGAGCATCTGTTTACTTAGTCTGCGTGCATATGTGTCCGCATATATGAAGAGATACCTTAATTCCGACAAAGGCGGATTAGGTTACCAAATGTTTCGGATAATGTCACCGAGAAATCCTAAGCCTCTGACACTCAAACGCGGAACTACATTATTCATTCCAATGCGAATTATGTACACACACTGTACGCATCCACGCACATATTCCTATGAAATTTTATTCTGCCGCATAAAATGCGCAAAAAAAACGGAATATTTGCATAGTTGGTGGATTTGGTTATATTTTAGTAGATAATGAACTACATAAAAAAACTTATGGTACAATATTTTGCCGACAGTAATAGCAAATTTTGTTATTTTTAAAAACAAAAAATATTTCAATAATCTTTTCAACATTCAAAATTAAATGTGTTTATCTCTGTAAGACTCGCACAAATTTAAAATATTTTATAGATCAGGTATAATAAATTAGCTTGAAAATTTTGAGATTCCTAAAATTGTTCAAAGCGAGCCAAAAAGCACGAAATTTACCATAAATTTTTAATATTTGCCATTCAAAAGGTAAAATTTTAGACAACCTATCCTAACTTAATATTTTCGAGTAACGAAACGTCATTTACAAAAATCAGGTTACCAAGAATGCACAGAACATACCCAAGCAGAATCGCTATCTCCTAGTAACAAAGCGTATTAGACTGCCATCTGAATAAGAGGCTTGGAACTTTTGAGTAAAGAAACGAGCCAAGGCACGTGACTCTTGCGCCAAATTTATAATTCATTTCTAAATTCTGGATTTGCTGTAGTTGACTCTTTTTTGTAAATGGGATTTTCATTAAGTAACAGTTTGGCAAAAGAGTTTTAACGATAGCCTTTTTCAGAGCAAACAGAGAACTAAAGAAAGTTAAGTATGCTCACAAATATGTATTTTACATTTCTCTATGTACCCAAAATGATGTGCAAAAACAGAACTTGATAAGTTGTAAATTTTTACGAAGGACTTTATAAAATGAAGGTTGGAGTATGTTCATATTTGTTAAGATGTAATGAATTAATGTTGATCGAAAGAACCCCCCAGCATGAAAATATTTTGTGAACAAATAGTCTATAAAAGAAATATTTTTTGCTTGATATCCACTAACGTAAAGGACTGGTTTAGGTAATAGGCGTAAAACATCGAAGACTAAGTTAAAAGCAGGTCCGAAATTTGCATGGATTGATACAAAGTACTTTTGTGTCCTTAAGGATGTACTTTTTAAGAGTTCTAAAAATTTAGATTCATCGTTTTCAGTTATAAGCTGCTAATTGTACAACTACAACGTTATTAATAAACAATGGTTTAAAATTAGGACCAAATCCATATGAAGTTCAATTTATATTTTCAACACCACGCTATGTTGTCCAAAAAAAATTATCGTATGGGCCTAAATTAAACGCCATAAAACGAGACGCTATGTGTATTCAAGTTATTTTTTTTTTAATGTGGTGTATGTAATTCTTTAGGCTTCATTTGTTTCTCATTTAGGCTTTGTAATTTACCTCAGCTTATTGTTATAAAGTGCTATAATAAATTTTTTTACAGTTTTGAAACTTTTGGTTAAATATTTTGATTATAATATGTTTCAAGATAAGTTTTTTTATGTTGTATTAAAATAAGTAAATGACACCAGGTATCTTTTACTTGTTTTAATCTGAAATATTCACTCCACCGTGTCAGCAACCAATCACAATACATTTTTAGTGCGTTATTTTCTGCTCCATAGATATTAGCGGGAATCTATGCATATTTTAAAAATGTTTACTAGCTCCACCTAAATAAGGGACCTGGTACTAAATTGAAACACGGAACAGCGTAGCATATAGCAGTTCCACTCCACTGCAAGAATGTCTGGGCGGTACCTACTTTTTTATACATACAGACACGTAGATACCAATGGTACCTATGGCGAAATTTATTTGGTGTTCACACAAGTTAATTTTACTCCCATCGTCCCATAGCTAGCTAATTATTTTCACTATTGACACTTAATTGGCTTCGCAAAGCTATTTTAATTAAACTATTTCAATACTGACAAGCCGATGCACAACATTATTAACTATTATCTCCGATTTAGTTTGAAACTATATTCGTTCTAAGTTATATTTTTATGTAAACTTTAAAGGTTTAAAGTATATGTTTTTTTATTTTTAAACTTCAACTAAGTTCACAAAATAATAAATAACGAGTCTACGAGAAAAATTAAGTAAACACAAGAACTTCAAATTGAAGCGCTTCTTCAAAAATAAAATATTCCTTCAAGCCTTTATAAAATGTATAAAATATTTTTGAGCTGTAAGCAACAGAAGTTAAATCATATTGTACAAAGTTGTTGTTACATACGCGCACACATACGTAATATGTTTTATATGATTTATTTAAAATAATGCCTGTGTGCATAAATCAGTTTATTTATCAAACGCTTGTATTTTATTATTAATTCATGGAATTCTGAGATTTGCAATTAATTTTGTTAAACACAAACGCTTTGATGTAGTATTGCGGAGTATTATACGGGGATTAACTGACCCATACAAATTAGAACTGTATATACTAATTAATGCCTGAATTTAATTAATTTCACATAGTCAACATCAATTAATTAGGATTTATATAAAAAATTTAATAATCATGATGTTATAACATTCCTATTGTATTACGTTTTATAAACATTTCTATTCCATAATCGTCTCGGATGTGTTTCTAACCGAATAGGAAGCAGATTAAAGATGTGTGTTTTCGGCTCTATTTTAAGATGTTATAAAATTGATCATGCAGTAAAATTCATCCTGGCAAAAAATTACGGTGAAAGGTTTTTATTCAATAGGTATAGCTGTACTTGGCTACCAACTTTTTAAAATATTAGCATGCCATTCGTTACATCGATGAAAGATCATATTTATTTTTAAAACTAACAAAATCAGTTTTAATATTTAAGACATCGGTTAAATATGAATAGCCGTGACAAACAAAAGCTGGAATCGTTAAATATTTATTGGAAATTGCACAACATGACAACAAGATTATGGTTATCAAAATAAATAATAAATTAACTAACTTTGTGAAGCTGAAATAAAAATAACAATATGGCCTAAGTAAGAAATGTTTAGGAGGTTACAAATGAAGTTGGGCAGATTTTCAAATGTATTTAACTTAAACAATTATGAAAGTGTCTCTAAATTAAGTTTTGTTGCACAAGGGAATTATTAATTATAATAAAAGTTACGATACAGTAAATACTCGAAAAAAGCAACTTTTCTGAATCGATTTTGCTTGTAAAGTTGCTTTTGTCAAATTAGGTGCACTATTTTAAAACATTTTGAATTAAACTTCATTTACATTCAAAAATTAAGAAAAAATTTTGATTTATTGTTGCTAGAGAACAAGTTGGTGTTTTTAAAATAATGTTTATTGATTAAGTGAAAATCAAGACGAATTAAACAAAAAAAATCAAAACTTTATTTTAACATGCTGATTTTTTCTGCGAAAACTTTCTCTCTTATTCTTCTTAGAAATAATACGTCCTCTAATGACAAAGAAGCCCCCTGGACAGTCAACTGCAACACCTAAACTCTTGATTACATTACCTATGTTGGTAATGTCAGTGGTCATATCAATTTCTTCTTTTTTATCTAGATCGTTCAACTCATTTACTGCATGATCAGGATTCACTAAATGATTGCCGACTATTTCTTCATCGGCAATGATTCTGGATGTTTCTCCTACTCCCGAAGAACATTCCATGATTTTGCATCTCTTAAGTTTTCGTCAGGAACAACACGTCTATACAGATGTGGAATGATTATTTTATTTCATTGTCGAAGTACCACTAATGGAATCATGTCCTCCTCATTCCGTGCATCATCTTCTTCTGTGAGTTTGTTGGCTTTAATACGACTCCATTTTTAATGACACTGGGTAAAATTTCATTCCACGATTCGGTAATCATATACGCAACATCTTTAATAGATATAATTTTTCGGTTTTAAAGAAATATCACCAGGCATTGTATATAATCGCATCAACAGTTTCTTCCTGTATGCATCCTTCATGGATTTAATTATTTGTTGATCGAGCGGTTGAATAAGGGATGTTACATTTAGCGGGAGAAAAATGCCTTGATGTTGCCATCGGCTGATGAGAGCTCATCGAGTCCAGTGTGACAGGATGCATTGTCGAGGAGCAATATAGCTTGGGGTTAAAGATTTTGCTCTTGGAGATGCACTGTGAATAAATTGGCTGTGAAACCACTCCGTAAAAAGAACCCTCGTTTGCCAAGCGTTTTTTGACGAAAGATAGTACCTACATATGAAGCAGAACTACATTTTTGAAGCAGGGTAGTTTTTTTGCCTTGCCGATGGCCATCAAAGGAAGACGGTGATGGCCAGTTCCATTGGCGTTATAGTTAACCTTTCCTTGGATTTTTTACGACCTGGTGCTGATTTTTTCCAAATCTGCTATTTTCAATCCTCTTGTAATTTTGATTTACATGATTTCTATATAATTCTTCAGGAACAATTTAATTTTTATGGGCCAAAGTTAATACTTTCAATAAATATCACTTTTAGCAAATTATTACTTTTAGCACAAATATAAACAAACACAAAATAACTTTCGTGAGTAACTGAGAATATATCAAAATATTTCTCCTTTAATACCATCTTTTCAGTCCCGTTAATAACAAGTTACCCAGAAAAAAGTAGTTTTTCTCGAATTGTTGTTTTTAAATCGCAAAATATTTTTTTATTTTTTATTTTAATACATCATGCTACCTTTTTGCTGCTCTTTTGTTATTTTGCGTTAAGCTTTTGTTTTTCTTTGGGAAAGAATAAAAATGTTTAACCATGTAACTTAATAAATAAACATGCCGAACCTCCAGATAAGCAACAAATAAATAAATAACTTTGTATACGTTACGCTGAATCAGTAAACTTGCCTTGCAGGTGAAATAAGCAAGTAAGTACGTAAAATGGTACCTGATTCGCGAAATAGGCAAGACATAAAATAATTTTTTTTAAACAACCTGACCCTTATACAGTTGGTCAGTAATTGACGATTAAGTTAAGGGTTAGTCAAAGTTTTTTTAGTAGTATTGCTTATTTCACGAACTGGAAAAGTTCACTAGTTCGATTTAACAATGTACAGGGTGGTCCAATTTCCATGGGATTACATCGGTATCTCGTTTAATAGACAAGATATAAAAACCGTGAAATTACCAAAAATGTGCAGTTTTGTTCGACAAACTCAGAAACGTTTCCAAAAAGATTCTATCATATCCAGTTTTTTTAGTTGAGACTGTTTTCTTGTCATATTTATGTAATTTCTCTTATTGTTCTTAGTATATCAGAAAAATTTATGAAGAGTATTTTTAGATATTTATACGTATATTTATTATAAATATGACAAGAAAACAGTTTTTTGCTAATAACTCAAAAACCAAAAACGGTTCTAAGATTGTACCACAAAACTGCACATTTTTGGCAATTTAACCGTTTCTCTGTCGTGTCTATTAAGTGAGATACCCATGTAATCCCATCGAATTTGGACCACCGTGTACATAAGCTAGTATATATATCATGTTCAAAATTGCTGCGTTAAAAATGATCACTTAAACATCTAATTATAAACTAGAAATTGCTTGATATCTAAGTAATTTATTTAAGTAATAGAAATAAGTTTAAATTAATCCGCTTATCTTATTTATAAAGGATGTTTTGTAAAAATTGAAGACCATTATCAAGATTTGGTGAGTTTTATTTTACTAATAATAACATATTTTTTATTAACTAAGGAATCTGGCGTTTACACTGTTCATTTTCGTAATTATATTATAAATGAAGCACTTTGTTATGAATTAATTTGAACATCCTGTAAATAGTTTATCAAACGTTTGCACATCTAATTGTGGAATTAAGAGATTCCGCTGGGGAAAGACCATCAGTTAACAATTTAACAGATATAAAACCAGTAAAACACCGTTATCAGCTTAACAGGTTACCCATTACAAAGGAATTTTATGTTTCCTCAACACGCAACATTGTCTGTCCGCTTTGTGCGAATTACCCGGCCAAAATTAACTTTATGATTTTAAAGGGTGCTCATAAATATAAAACGAAAGATATCGAAAGCAGAGAATAATAAATGACGTAAAATCCTTCCAACAGGTTATCCGAATCTGCATCTTGCGGTATGTATATTATTGTAAGAGCATTACTGAACCGCACGAGATAAGAAAACTCCGGATTTTGTTCTTTGAGACAGTACGTTTAACAGAAGTTATTAGCAATGAAGCGAGTTTCTGTTTTCTTTGTAAACAGTGAGTACTATTGCTTAGCTTTATTTCTGTTATGAAAGATAAAATAAAGTAAATAAGAAGCCGGTGTTTAATCTAAGCGAAGAAAATGCGATACTGCTGCCAAGTTTTAGATTGGTTCGTTTTGAAATTGCCCCTGATTTTCTTTATTTGCTATTTGCTGCTGTAGCAAAGATCATTACTTCAAAGATATTATTAATTTAAAAAAGCACTCTGTTGAAACTATTTCTGTGTTTGCGGTGTTATAAAGTATATTTTTACTGAAAATTTTCATCGCAATACGTTTTAGTGTATTTGAATTTCTAGGAATTCAAGTTCTGTTGACCTATCTTTTATTGGATAAAAGTTAGCAATTTTTTTTTAGAGACTTAAATTCGTATTTACTGGAACTTTTTTTAATTTGTTGTTTTACTGCTTTTTATAATACTGATACACAAAATAACTAAGTAGTGCAAAAAAGTCTACTATGGCTGAAATAAACTGAAAACAATAACTTTAACAGAACTGGCCTTTGAAGATGACGCAGTGCTATTAGCTAAAAACGTGCAGGATAATTTGGAGGTATGGGCAGATACATTTAAAAGATAAAATATGAACATCAATATCAAAAAAAAAACATATACTATATGGTTATAACGAAAAATTACGTAACGGTTTCAATCAATTTAAAGCATAAGAAGATGAAACAGGTATTAAATTTCAAATATTTAGAAACAGTAATTGCAGAGTACGTCAAATTGAGTCGCAGCGAAGAAATTCTATCACGCCACTAATTAATGCTTTATATGTTTAAAAGAGATCTCAGAAGAAACTAAGATGCAAGTATTTAATGCAGTGTACGTACCAATTCTTACTTTAGTTCAGAAACTTAAGCACCAAGAATAAAGAAAAAACAAAGGATATAAACGCAGGAGATGAGATTTTTGAAAAGAATAGGAGGGTGTAGACTAATTAATATGATAAGCAATAAAAAAAATCAGAAAAAACATAGGGGTTAAAGACATTACAAATATGGCTGTTACCAACCAAGATGGTTGGCACATACTAAGCATGTCAGAAAGCGAGTACGCAAAAGTGGGATAAAAAACGAAGTTTGAGGGAAAAGGGAGTTGAGGAAGACCAAGGACAAAATAGGAAAAACGAAGTGAGACCCAGACTAGAAGTAAATGGAGTCAGCTGAAGAGATGTGACACAGTTTGCCAATGATGGACAAAGATGGAGAAACATAACCAAAAACTAGGAAAAATACATCGAAACCGATGGAGACAATAAATGATAACGAAAAGTTAGACTCCACATAACACGTTTACCGCCGTGGTGGTCATAAATGACCGGCACTGTAACTTTCAGTAGCGCCGTGGTGGTCATAGATGACCGGCGCAAACGACTTCAATAAAAATGCGTAAAATACGCAAATAATAGCGTTTATGATTTTGTAAATGTAGTTAATATGAAAATAGGGGTTAAAAACAATAGGTGCAGCTACGAATATGTCAAAATTTTTATTTTTAGTATTACAAATCAAATAGAAATAAAGCGATGTAATTTATTAAAACACGGTGACAAAAGTGTGGTTTGCCATCACAATCGGCACAAAATGTTGACACTTTTTTGGTTCTATTTTTTGCTACCGTTCTACCATGTATTTTGAAATTATGTTTGTAACAATTTTTGCAATATTTTCTGACTTTACACGCTTCTCCCTCCTTCTTGACGCAGTCTTGGCCTTAAAACTACTGAGAAAACGGGCGAGGAGGTTCATTTGGACACTGAGTCAGATGCGTAATTAATTTTTTTCTAAATTCAACAATTGTAATAGATTTATTACGTGTTACTCCTTGTTTTTATACAGTGTTAAGTAAAAGCTCAAGTGCAAGTTTTCTGTACCATTTTAGTTTTTCTCAGTGGGTTGCAATATGCAGACATTTGTTCAGATAAATCGACGGCAGCTTTGCCTGCGTTTGTAATCTAGAGGGTGGTCCACTTTTTTAACAGTCGATAGAAAAACTTATTTTAAAGCGAATATTCCATATCAACATGGGTCAAACGCTTCATTTTAAAGATACAGGGTGTTGAAATTTTCGAAAAAATATCGATAATTTTTAACCGTTTCCCAACCAGTAGATATATTTAAACCAAATTTGGTATACAGCACCACCTTACATGTTACCACATTCGGTGGGAATATCAAGCCCCACAAGCAACCAGTGGCGAAGTTGTGGGGGTTCAGTTTCAATAAATTTTATAAAAAACTAGTACGGCCCTGTTCAAAATCAAACTTGAAATTGTTTTTCGGTGTAACATTTTATTTTAAACAAAAAGTGTATTTCAATTTTTCTTTGTATCTACCACCGTTTGGCGCGAAATTTGATTTATTTTACTATTCTCGCGAAAATTTGCTAATAGATTCGATCTAAAAATATCGTTAATACTCGAAATTAAGAAGTAATTACCGATTTTTGCAGTTTTTAATAACAAAACATGCTAATTATGAGAAAATAATTTTCGCTTAATTAATGATTAATGAGCATTTATTCTGCAATTTGCCATTTTCAGCTTTTCGCAATATTTTTAGATAGAACTTATGAGCAAATTTTTCGCGAGAAAAATAAAATAAATCATATTTCGCGCCAAACGGTGGTAGATACGAAGAAAAGTCTAGAGACACTTTTTGTTTAGAATAAAATGTTCTACCCAAAAATAATTTCGAGTTTAATGTTGAACAGGGCCGTACTAGTTTTTTATAAAATTTATTTAACTGTACCCCCACAACTCCGCCACTGTTTGCTTGTGGGGGTTGAAATGTATTTACTGTGAAATTAACCGTTTTACCGTGTGAATTATTTTTTTTAACCTTATATAATTTTTAGATGTAAATTTACTTTTGGTACGCTCCTACGCCGTGGTGGTCATAGATGACCGGCAGCGTGATTAATGCACCACGCATAATAATTTTGAACTATACATTTTTATTGGATGTAATTCCTATTGGGTATGATTCCAATATGGACAAACTCTCACCGGCGTTGGATTCAACACCAGCAAAATAAGCTCGGCAGTAAACGTGTTAACAAAAATTTTATTAATAATGCTTCATTTTACGGAATCTAATTAAGGAGATTGATTTTATTTTGGTAAACGTGAACCGACGTTGCTGACTGCAAACAAATAATTAGGCATTGGCGAAAATACTATTTGTTTTAACCCACGCTGCAACCATAAAAGTTTTCTGAGGACCAGGCTAATGATTTTCTTTTCAAGCATGGCTTTCAATATATTTATATTAAGCTTGAAACTTCTTTGTCGCATTTCAGCACATTTATAATAAACACAAGTACATACAATTATTAACTCGTAAATGTTAAAATGTTCAAGGTATATTAATGTAGTTGGTATGGATTGAAATTATTTTAATTATGTAAACGTGTAACTTTTGAAGCGAATTAACACTTCGAACTGACATCCACCAATGGCATTAATTTTAATTTTTCTTTCCTGCGAATACTCGCGAATTTTATTCCTCTTCACTTACATTTCAGAAATAAATATGGCAGTGTACTTATAATCAGGGATGGAAAACGTAACGTAACGATACCCGATAACGTTATAATAACGATTCAACTATAATTTTTTATACAATAACGTAACGATATTTTAATAACGTTATATAACGTTATAATAACCGATAACGTTTCTTAAAAGTTATTTTGTATCGTTATTCTCTTTAAATTAAATTCTTATATGGCGATCTTTTTATTTTCTGAAGATATAATATTTTGTTTGTATTTTAGAAATTAAAATGAAAATAAAATATCTCAACCTCAACGTAATTTTGTAGGTACTATTTTTTAAATTTACATTTACAGATCCCAAAAATAATTTCAGAGTTACAAATAAAAATTATTTTTATACAGCATGTTTCTTAAATAATGTGGAAAAATTCGGGAGGTGATACTTAATCGAAAATTAAGAGGGGTCTTTCATATATTTTTTTCTTTAGAGTCTCCTTTCGGAGTTACATCCCTCTAAAGGCGATCGGTAAAATTTGGTTTTTATTTTATTTCTCAAATTTGGATAAATGTGGGAGATTTATACTTATAAAAAGGTTTCCCATAGTAATATTTTTAATCATCTCCCACCTTCACATGGGGCTGAAAAGTGCGCCCCCTGTTGGTTTTTTTATCAGGACTTTTTGGTGGGTTGAAATCTAATAATTTTAAATTTTCTTTAAAAACTTGATTTATTTAGAAGTTTTTTTTATTCTTTAACTGTTCTCGTTAAATCTACAGTTTTTGAGTAAAAAATTATATGAATGAACATGAACCATCAAATATTCCAATATAAAACGATATTGGATAGAAGTGACGGGTGTAATTCATTTTGACGCTTACGCGGCGACAACGCTAAAACGCCCGTCAATTCTACCCAATATGAACATAAACATCATATTCACTCATTTAATTGTTTACTTAAAACTGTAAGAATTAAGAAAACTAAAAAATAAAAAAAGGTTCTAAATAAATCAAACTAACAATTTTTTTTTTTTGCAAAATTCCAAAACACCAAAAAGTTCTGATTAAAAAACCAACAGGGGTCGCACTTATCAGCCCCCTATGAAGATGGGAGATGATTAAAAATATAAGTATGGGAAACCTTTTAATAAGTATAAAACATCTACCAAATATCATTCTCCTACATTTATCTAAACTTGAGAAATAAAATAAAAAACTAATTTTATCGCTCCCCTTTAGGGGGGTGTAACTCCGAAAGGAGACGTCTAAGAAAAAATTGTTATATAAAAGACCCCACTTCATTTTCAATAAGGAATCACCTTCCGAATTTTTTCGCATTATTTAAGAAACACCCTGTATAACATAATTTATGTAACGTTATATAACGTTATATAACATAACAATTCTTTTTTTTAACGTTATTTATAACGTTATGTAACGAAAACAAATAATAAATAACGTTATACAATAACGTAACGATTTAAAACGTTATTCCATCCCTGCTTATAATATTTTTTTCTCTCCCTTTTTTGTCTGTTTTTCTTCTTTTCTTTTCGTAACTAATAAAAGCTTTTCCGCGAAATATGCTAGCGCAAAAGTTTAAGACATCAGACTACACAAAAATTTAAAATATCAAAATTGTAACCTGCGCCATACAACAATTATTTCTGCTAAGACCAATGGGTTTAAATAAAAAGCTTTTGTTTTAACATCTGTAAAATATACAACACCGTTAAGGAAATACGTTGCAAAAAAATCTACATTGAACCCGAATTTTGTCAAGTAGACTTAAGATATAAGCTTTGCCTGACACCCCTAAGCATAGAAGTTTTTTTTTCCGTTTCGTTTGTCCAAGCTTGATAAAAGCTTATTGTATTGGAAATATGCAGAATCAAGAGCTTTTGGTCGTCCAAAGCACACGGTTACCGACAGAATATTGAACGGTTTGGATATTTAATAGCAAAAAAAGCTGTGTTTGTTTTGTAGTAAAACAAATCTATCATAGAAAATATAAGCGCTATACGCATAGATAGACTTGCGCTTTATCTAACGATTTACGTAATTTAATGATCTGAAAGTGAGTAGAAATTTATACTAGACCTAATTTTATAATTGCTTATGCACATAAACTTCTGTAGAAGTTTTAAGAACTGAAATAAAATGAAGAAGAGCAGTCTGAACGTAAGCGGTATATTTTTTAATAAAGGTAAATATTTAAATTATACATTATCAAGTTTTTTTTTGTAACATGCAGTGTTTTATTATTTTAAAAGTGCACATTAATAGGACAAAATATTAATAATAATATTTGAGTTATTTGAAATTTGAATACGTTCTAAAAGCTGTAACCAATATCGTAAATTTAAAATTTTATATACAGTGTGAACCATTTTAAAGCGGATCACTAATATAAAAAGTTTACTTATGGTCCAATTTTCATTGACTTTTTTTTTTAAACGATACAGCACTATGATTTTTTCTATGTCAAAATTGGCAAAATAGGTTTAGAGATTTTTTTATCTAAAATCTGACTACCCCACTGGATACAGGATACCCTTAAATGGGTTTTTACCAAATTTCATGAAAACATGTTTATTACTTTTTCTTTGTATTTTTTTATTTTTTATAGTAAACTTAGTTGTTCACCCATCGAAATGATAATTAAAGTTGCGATTTTAATACTGGTACGAATAAACTGTTGCTCATTTAAAAGATGCCAACTCTAAGTTTTACTTTTTACTTATTCACAAATATTGAATTAATAATTAATACCTTAATAATAAATACTTTTTCATGAAATTTGGTACCAACTCATTTGAGGGCATCCCAAACCCAGAGGTGTAGTCAGATTTTAGATTAAAAAAATCGCTTAACATATTTTGTCAATTTTGACATCGAAAAAACATCATAGTAGGCTTTGTGAAGGTAAACTGTATTTTAAAATAGGTAGTCAAAGTATAGTTTTTGATGCTTAATCGTTTAAAAAGAAATTCATGAAAATCGGACCATAAATATACTTTCTATAGGGGTGATCCGCTTTAAAATGTGTCACACTCTATAATATCAATATTGAGAATTTATTCGCAAATAAACAGATTAAAATGTTGCAGCTTGGAAGTCATTGTGGTACATAAGTAAGTGTGAGTTATGAACTGCTCTATATATATTAGGTTCTATCTCGGTACATTTACTTGAATAAGTTTTGCTGAAATCGATAGCATTTAAATGCAGTCACAGAAAAATGGAACAGACAAACTCAAATTGAACAAGTAACTTGCGAGGAGCCGTGCCAAGGGAAACTGTAACATTTGACATCGAGCTTTTAGGTGCAAAATATCCACATTCTTTTGTCTTAACACAAATATCTTTAATCAATTTAAACCACCGATACGTTTATTTTTGCATGCTTCTCCAACAACGCAAAATTATTTGGACTGACGTAGATGCAACCATTTTTTTTTTGTAATTTAATGGTGTTAGGAGTTAAATGAGTTAATTTCCTCTCCCTTTTAAACTCGGCCTTATATCTTATATACCTTTTTCACGGCTTTCTCTTTCGTTTTGGGTCGTGTTATATGTTACAATTTCCATCCTATAATCCAGGCCGTTCCATCCTTTGAGCCAGTCTACGTGCTATCGCGGTCGATTCATGCCAGTAGCCCTATTAAGCTGGGTATTTCAGTATCCAACCAGTAGGCTGAGTAATCAACCACGTCTACTTGATGGATCGGCCATTGAGGAACAAGGGATGGGAAACACTCCAGCCGTTTTAGTTCAAACTTTTTGTCTTGCTCGGCCAAAAATGGTCATGTAAGTAATTTATGCAGAGACGTCTGGCAAAACATCATTGCGAAATATTCAAAACTGAATTCGGTTTAGTGCTACGGGTTTTATTGGGATATAGGTACTTAACAAAACATTGGTGCTACCAAATTGTTTTTTTATGGAAATGCTGCTTCTAAAAGTATTACAGTATACAGGGTGTCCCAAATTCGAGTAAATGCATGGGGATCTCGCTTATCTTAAGAGCTACGAGGTCGGTTAAATTAGGGCAAAGTTGCGAAATTAGATGCTCATCAAATATCTGCAAAGAAAATGTTCATAGCTGAAAAAATTCATTTTCGTTTTTTGCTCTATTTCCTACAATTTTTAAAATATCGACAATCTGGAAGGTTTGCACCCTTACAGTTGAAGGAAGTTTAATAAAGAATGGAATAGTAAACGGCTAGAGTCTAGCCGCTAGACCCTAAGTCTGGTATATATGGTGGATGATGTGTCGTATAATAGTTGAGCTACAAAAAACAAATCTGCTCTAGACAATCAATTTCTCGATGATGCACAAAGCTTTTCATTCTTAAGGTTTGTATGTCGATTGTGAGGTTCTTAAATATATGTTCGCAAAACCATTCTTAGAAACTCTATTGCGTATCACCACAAACTTTTCAATTAAGGCAAGAATATTTGACCTGTTCAGAAAATTGTTTTCATGGGTCAAAGTTAATTAAAACAGAACGCCTTACTTGTTACTGTTTAAATTAGGTTAACAAACACTGCCCTTGCATACTGTATGATTTACAACTACACGCACTACAACAAATAAAACGTTTTGAGAAAATAGTTTTTTGCGATTCCAAAGATAGTATACACCATCACTATAGGATGTATGTTTGTAGTGTTCTGTCAACTGAGGAAGTCTAGCACGTTGAGTGTAACCGTATGATGTAAAAAACTGACCCGGCAGGCCAACTTTTTTATGTAGAATATCATTTATATTGCACAATAGATTAGGAAAATAATTTTTTCAGTTTTAAAAAAAAATTAGAAACATGTTTTTATCTGTTTCGAAATTGCGTTGACACATAGGTCTCACGCGGCCTCCTACTGTACCTTAACACGTAAAGCGCCATTTGTATCCATATGGATACAAATCATTTTCCTGTATCCATTTGGATACAACAGCCTACATTTAGATTCGGCTGCCTGTATTCTTAACCCTAGGTTTACCGTTAAATTTTTCACCCTTCGTTTACCGTTAAGGTACCCGGGTACTTTCATTTATTTTGTGCTGAAAATATAGTATTTTTCAAATGATACTATAATTGTCTCGATTTTCAGTTAGGAAAATATTTATTATTGTATAAAATGTATTAATCTACAACGTTTATTATTATTTGTTATTCATAAACATTTATTATTCAACTTATTATTCAAAAACATTTTTATTCAAAAAAATTTATCATTCTAAAATATTACAATTAAAATTATTAAAAAACAACTAAAATCAACTATAAAATACCACACTGACGTTTAAATGACATTCGTTGATTAAGTTTTTTTTTGTTTTCCACGTCACACTTGAAAATTTTGTGAAACCTAACCTATTTTAGTTAAACTTTTATTTTTTATTTCTTATTAGTTTTGCACTAAAATTAACTTATGATTACATTGAATTCAGAAAAAAGTGTCTACCAGATTACGTAAAAAAAAATATAGATGGTGCTATTTGAAAAAAAAATTGACTATCGTTTGACATTTAAGTTCAACTTGAAAAATATTAAAATCCAATTCAGTGATAGTATTTGAGGAGCCATTTCATTTACTTTTTTGTTCACCAAAATCGGACCACAAACAACGGAGTTACAGCTTGCGGCGTTTTTTGTGTGACACCCTATATGCATACCGTTTCCGTAATGCCATACGTTTCGAGTTGCCGGGAACGCTTTTAATGTCCCCATCGTCATGTCTTCTTTTACTACGGATGGAATAAATACAAGAAATCTATTTCAAAAAAACAAACAAGTACACAAACAACATACCATGGCAATTGACCTGTTGCGTTTGATGGTCCAGCTACTTCGTTATCCATAATTACAAAACTAATTATTGTTCACTTCACTAATCTAACTTTATTGAAACTGAATTCTTACTCGCGACACAGTCAAAACAAACGAAAAGTGCGTCCGACAGCTCAAATACCAAGCCGCGCGACGCGGCGCCTTGTACATAACTTTTAGTACCCGGGTACCCTAACGGTAAACGGCGTATAAAAATAATTCAAAATGATTTTACTAAAAATCTAAAAACGCAATTCATTTTAATTTTTTACATTATGTGTACAACATGTAGATTTAAGATGTCAGAGACGTTCAGGGTCCCAAATCGCCCCTAATCAGTTAAAACGAAAAAGTTACCCGGGTACCTCAATGGTAAACCTAGGGTTAAACATACATGTAAGTATTACATATAACTATACCAGAAAAGATTTAAGGATGGCCTGGTGGACCAGAAAACCTTGGTGGCCAGCGATTTTTCTACCCACATTAATATTTAAAAAAATGTTTATGATACAAATTTATTCATACAAAAATCAAATTTACAACTTATAATTGTCAAAAGAAAAAGCACATAAATGATATAAAAATAAAACTATATAATTGAGCTCTTCTTCATAAGACATAATGTAAATATGAACACTTTATGTTTGGAAATCTTTTACCGTTGGGGGTTAATTAATCCTGTAACTATTTAATTATTTGTTTACCTGCTACCATCGGATTATAATAGTTAATAGGTAGGTAGTTTTGACGAGTATATACATACTTGTATTCGATAAGATACAGTGGTGAAACACTATTTTCTTCCCCATGGGCCGCCTGTATCCAAATGGATACAAATCAATTTTTGTTTAAAAACGGGTTAAAATGTTATTATTTTGTTGTGAAATTTTTTTAAATTACTTAAGGGCAATTAAGAAACGTTAATTTAAAAAAATATATTGGTAAATAAAAGTCGAAGCTCATACAATATACGACTTTATTGTAATTTACAAAACACTTCTACCAAACACCCTCGGGAAGGGTATTTTGGTGTGTATATAAAACTTTAATTACGAAATTTATTCATAAATATCTGTTGTTTTTGCCGATTCGGATGTTTTACCGATTGAATTACAATAATAAGTCACGGACTAAAGGTTATTGGCCAACAAAATTTATTTTGTTGTGAAGGAAAATGTGTATGGCTGCGATGAAAACAGTTTAAAAGCTTAATTTGTCTGCTGGAAAGAAATTATTCGGTCTTTTAAATTAAGCCACTTTCTTGCCAAAATACTGCCAAGTAGAGACCTCACATTTCACTGATCCCCATTACGAGGGAATTGCCTAACGGAAAATGTCAGCTCGAACGCCCAGGTCTGCGGTTTCCATTGCGTTTGCTTTGAGGTTTGTGGTGGCCGTTACTGGCTGCTAGCCGCTGTTTGTACAGCGGAATTATCATGATCTCTACGGCTGAATAAACATTAAACATAAGGTTAAGTTTACATAGTGTCCAAAGAGCTAGCAAGCATATTACAGGGAAATTTCTATTGCTCCTAATAGAAGCGCGAATACAAAACAAAATATTTATCTTTGCTTTGTCGCTGAGTATATATCATGCGAATTCACACATTTTCTTTCTTTTACAGTTCTCCGTTTTCTCGAAATTATCATAAAATATTCACTGGGGAAACTATATTACGCCTGGGATGAGTTACAGTGGCGTCGCTACAATAAATCAAAGCTAGTTTCAGTAGGGCTCCCAACTTAAAATGTTTCCTAACCATATATTTCAACTTTAAGCCTATAGTTGAGCGGTAACCGAAGCCCGTCCAAGTTCCGTCCGCGTTGACAAATGCCAGCTACTAGTTTCCACCTGCCGACGGGCACGGTTGAGTGGCTGCCATCGTTCCTTCGCTAAAAGCTGCTGCTCTTTGCCAACTCCTCCCATTCTCAATAAAGATTTGTGTGATTTAATCAAGACTAGTGTAGCAGGGTGTAAGTAGGTCAAAGTAGACATATTTTTTACTTTATTTTGCGGCCACAAAAAGTAAATTACTTTATTTTGTACGTAAGAAATAGCTCTACTTAAAATAATAATGTAATTTGCGACGCCGTTTTCGGAATTGTGCTACGAATTTAATATTTGCATGATAGATGTCCTGCATTCCCCGTATTCTAAAGTTTTCATTTGGTTTTTTAATTTCATTTCACAGCGGGAAAAGCGTTCTGCGGTCACATATGGCCCAATTACCCTATAACTTCTACCTCGTTGACCACAGCGATAAATCTAAAAAAATGGCTTCACCCACGCGTGCTAAATCCTCCCTCCTCGGCATTCTACTATATTGGACGTAATGCTAAATTTATATTTTTATATGTTGCCAGTATTAAATAGTGTAACTTTGATAAATACGAAGCGCGTTTTATATTTGACATGCCTAAATTAAAATATGTCGGATCGCAGCACTCACAAGCGTACGTTGTAATACACTTTACGATTACAAAAACAACGTGAACGCTTCAACTTTCTGTTCTAAAGCCCAAAATTGCAAGCAATATACCCCATTACTTTCAAAAATTACACTCCAATTTGTCTAAAAATAATTGACCAATTTAAAAATTGCACATTCTGCATTTTTGTTTGACTTAAAACTTTTGTGTTTTATGTCCTTTAATCGTTTTTTATTGCAGTTATAAAAAGTATTGGGTTGGCCAAAAACTAATGTCGGAATTTTCAGTAAAAATCAGTAGGTACTATTCTTTTTTTTAACTTCATTAAACAATGATTCACTATTTTATCTAAAACCTTTTGGCATCTCGCAGGCAGCTTCATAATTCCATTCTTTCAGATTTACCTTTTCAGAAAAAAAAAAATGGACAGGTTCATTTTGCACATTCAGAATTTTTACCATCTAGCGAGTTTTGCAGAGATCGAAACAAATAGTAGTCCGAGGGTGCAAGATCAGGTGAGTATGAAGGATGAATCAGAACATCCCAATTTAGCAATCTCAATTTTTGTTGCGTTTGCAAAGATATGTGCGGTCTCGCGTTGTCATGGTGAAAAATTGCCCCCTTTGTGCTGGCGAATTGTGGCCGTTTTTTTTTTAATAATTGCCCTCAGTCGGTTCTATTGGAAACTATATTTGTCAGAATTTGAGTAGATCGCAGAAGTTTATCACAGAATATTCCCTTCCAATCCCACCATAGCACGGTCTACTACATAGGTTGGGAAACTCCCATATAAAACCAACTGAGGCCGGTAACTAGTTCCGTGAATTATCCGAAAGATGGCGATAAGTCTAAGAACCGTTCGCCATAAATTTTCGGTAGATGGCGATAAGTCTAAGAACCGGTTCGTGCACAAAGTTGAATCATAATTCTGACAGTCAGCGAGATTTATGAAAATTTGCAAAAGCGTTTCTCATCCGTCAGACTAAAATCTCTCTCATAAAACTTCTTAAACCATCTTTGAACCATTAGTTTATGTACAGCACAATCACCATGCCCACAATTTTTTTTTGCACCGTGTTTTTCTCTTTGCTCGAAAATTCAAATTCTCGACAATCATTATGAAAACGAGATCAACTAAATAAAATGTCCAACAAAATGAATTTCCTTTAAAAGTAGGCGCTTTCATAATATGTATGTGGTCCACATAGGAGGGTCACTATTGGGATCTCGTAAACGTAAGAACTACAAAGAAGTTTAAATTAGACCATATTTTCCCTTTTCTAAGACCTTTTTTAGTAATGCTTTAATGTTTTAAGAAAGTTCTATGGCAAGCTAGACAATAAACAAAAAACACAACGGGCATTTTTTTTAAATCGGTCATAACTCGTTTATACTTGATGGGAAAAAAACATTTCAGGGAAAAAGTGTAAAATTTTTAACGCAATGTAAGATTAAATCCTTTATTTGTTTAAATTTAAGCACTCTAAGCTTCATAGGGATTTTTTGTTGAATTTTATTTGTTTTAAGTCTAAATATCAAAATAAATACATTAAACTTATATTAATGAAAAAAAGAAAACCCTGTTTTTTTCATAAGGTCTTTCCACTTAAAAAAAATGCAAGTTTATAATTTATCTGAAAATTTAAACAATGTTGAAACAAATGAATGTTGTCATTTTACAGTGCGTATAAAAATGTACAACTTTTTCCCTAAAAACATTTTTGTACCATCAAGTATAAACGAGATAAACGATTTTAACAAATGCCGATTTTGATGTTTTTTCATTATCTAGCGTACCTACCATGGAAATTTTTAAAAACATTAAAGCATTATCCGAAAATGGAATAATTTTTCTAATTAAAACTTCTTTGTAGCTTTTACATTTTATGAGATCCCAATAGTGACTCTTCTATGTATACCCCTCTGTATATTTTAAAGTTGAGAAAGAATGATTTTTTTTTTAAACATAAAAACGCCTTCTTCTACAGAAATGCGACATTACGTTTTGGTCATCCCATAATATTTTAAATTGAACAAAACTTGTGTCTATTACTGTTTGCGAAATAATGGCACGCATAGCTCTTACAACCTGTATAAAACCGTTGTAAAAAAAGTTAAAATATATCTGCCCTTAATAGGTAGCATGCAAACGTACATACTGATACCAAATACACTAAAACACTTACGCGATTACAAGAGTCAAGGGCCCTAATGCTCAAGAGGCAGAAACTTTAGTCTTCGAGTCTGAAGGAAATGTTGTTTCCTACAAGCTCCGCCTGATTCCTTAGTTTACTTTGAAATTGACTTCTAATTCGGATATACGGAGCATTTGTATCCGACAAACGAGAAGAATGGATGCTTGCTTGGATACAGAACGTGCAACTTTAATATTTTAGGCTTGTTATCTTACAATGCATCGCATGTCTCATTTCGGCATCATTTTAGAAATTCAAATTACTTTCAGGGAAGCACAAAAGCATGTTTAACCTGTTTAAAGGTTGTATTACAAGTAAGATGTACACAGGTGCACATAAGAAACGGCTGTTGGAATGTTTCGGGTATTTGATAGCGTAATAAGCTGCTGGAATTCTGCTGCCAACATAAAATGTATAAAGGACATGCGATACTTGTACGGGTTCCAACTTTGTGAATGGTAGAAAGTAGTTTCATTAGGTACTGAAAACCTGAAACTCGTGTAACATAAATTCTAGTTTATGTGTGTTTTACACATAAATACTTCTAACTTCTCATATAGATGCAAGCATTTAATACACTGTGATCTGAAGAAAATCAAGAATGATTCTAACAAAAACAAATATATGTAATGTGGCGCGCCGTTAGAGGGGATTTATTCTAAAGTGGACTGTTATAGTGTTAATCGCCGGGGTGCGAACTCGTTTTTGGCGCCCTAAATCCATATTTTTAATGTCACGTATAAAAAATGTACAGTTGGCTACATTCGATAGAGCGTAGAGAGAAGTTAGTGTTATTCGCTTCGCAAGTGCAAGCGTAGGTAATATAAATGAAAATTGACATTGTCATTTTACTTTTATGTAGTAGTAAACGTAGGTTCGGAGTTCAGAAGCCTGTTGAAACATCGGGAACTTTTCGACACAAATTTCCGATAGATGACGATACGTCTACGAATGAAATTTAGATTTACTATAAATTAATTAACGCTTTTCTACATTTTTAAATATTATACAGAGCGCTTTTTACCCTTGGTCAAAATAATGAAACTTTAAACATATAGAAACTTATTTTTCTTTAAATACACATCATATTTTCTTAGTCTCAAAGAAAATTTAATTGTCCTTCAAAAACAATAAGCCTGTTTTATAACTAAAATTGATATTTTCCGAGATATCGCCATTTTTCATCAAATCTGGAACTTACGATAACGGTCAGATACCAAATTTTATTGTAATATCTTCAACGATATCTGTCTGTTTCCATACTTTTGCGTAGCACTATGTTATGTTAAGATGTAATTCTGATTTTGTTGAATTTATGTGAATTATGTTTATGTTTTTGGTCTAATATTTTTGTTACCCTTTATCGCATATATTTCCTTTTCCAATTTCAACTGAATTAAGAAAGTGAGTTGGCGATTTTGGCTTCATCGACATCCTCTGTTGGCGATTTTGGCTACTCTAGCTCGCTTTTTTTGGCGATTCAAGCAACAACTCACCTGGTCACCCTAAGTGCAAGTGCTATTCCTTTTGTCAGCTTGTATCCTATTAAAGCAAATTATTTTTAAGAAAAACCCCGCTGCATTTTTTCGGCCTCCTTTCGCTTTTGCTTGAAAACATATGTATAAAGGCACAATTTTATCTCGTTGCATGAGCCCCCTGATTGGCCGCGCCCGGCTGCAAAGTACCCCTTGCACCCCCGGCACGACGCGCCACTCTATGTAAAAACTGATGTATGAAAACAATGCAAAACTTTTAAATTTTTGCTAACGCTAAACACACTTTACTTTTTTTTTAAATCAGTTAAAAAGTGTTAAGAATATATATGGGAACATTTTTGGGCCTTTCCTCATTTTGAATGTATTGCAGAATTTTTATCCTTTACGTTTACCTCCATAAAGCAAAACACAACACAAATATGTACGCTAAAATAAAACACTTTTTTTTAAATTTGTGTAAATAAGTGAAATGTTTTGACTATCTCATGTTGATATTGCTAAATATAAGGTTATTAAAATTTTATGTTTGCAAATAAACATTCGAGCGCGCAGTCAAAGCATTGAATTGAAATTTAGAACAAAATAATAACTCAAATGCACGGTTTTAAAAAAGAGGACGAAGCGTCGGTTATTAAAGCTGCGTTCACATAGAAAAGTATTGCATTGTATTGTAGCGTAATAAATTGTATTGTAACGTGCCTTCAAGAGTAGCGTTCACGTAGAGGTATTGTAGTGAGTGTTTGTACACTAATGGCGATTCCCACGCGCATACGCAGGGTTAATCCGTAGATCACTGTGATTGGTTCTTGTTCAGGGGATACTTCAAGAAGCTTGGACCTTGCGATTTTACCACGCGGCTTGCAACGCAATTCCACTACTTTGCTTATGTGAACGCTATCAATAGATATTCGTATACTTAACTTTGCTTACGCTACAATACAAATACAATACAATATTTTTCTATGTGAACGCATTAAGTAGAAACCTTGAACGCTGTTTCAATCCGGGACCCAACCCTACATTAGTTTTTGAAAAATAATGCTCAAATTGCGTTCAATAAAATGCTTAAGTTCATACCTGCAACCTAATTCTTGATTTACAAACACACTAAGTTTTTAGTCTTGCATATTTTTGGACGAAATTGTCTTTGCTACTGAAGTTGCTGTAGTTTTTCTACACCCTCATGTAGTGCGATACGATTGGTGGCAATAAATTTAATTAAAAAAACATTGACTTACTTATAATATACATATAACCCATTTCCATAATGGTATAGAAATGTGGTGAATCAGTGGAAACTTCGCATTTGTATCGCCCGGTAACTTCCAGTTTTACGTTTCTGAGTACTACCTCGTTGGGATTTTATGTGAACGCATTAAGTAGAAACCTTGAACGCTGTTTCAATCCGGGACCCAACCCTACATTAGTTTTTGAAAAATAATGCTCAAATTGCGTTCAATAAAATGCTTAAGTTCATACCTGCAACCTAATTCTTGATTTACAAACACACTAAGTTTTTAGTCTTGCATATTTTTGGACGAAATTGTCTTTGCTACTGAAGTTGCTGTAGTTTTTCTACACCCTCATGTAGTGCGATACGATTGGTGGCAATAAATTTAATTAAAAAAACATTGACTTACTTATAATATACATATAACCCATTTCCATAATGGTATAGAAATGTGGTGAATCAGTGGAAACTTCGCATTTGTATCGCCCGGTAACTTCCAGTTTTACGTTTCTGAGTACTACCTCGTTGGGATTGGATTTACTCAACTAAAACAAAGAAACAGTTTTAAAGAAATGGCGCTTCACGGTTGAAATAAAGTCCACAAATGTATAAAAATGAGAGAGTACTTACATCGACGTCGATTCCGGGTAGCGGGAAAACTTGAGTGTTTGGTAATTCCTTGGGGATATAACGGAAGAACTCCTTCGATCCCTTATACCATTTTACGGTGTACAGGGGTTCGCCCTCCAGATCATAACGGCACTGCAAGGTCACGGTATCGCCCACAGTAGCCGCTTGTGGTATAGTCACACTCACATCCTTTAGAGCTGACGTAACTGAAAGAAAAAATAGGGCGAATTAGAGATATTACTCGCAAAATTGAATCCTAACTCTTTATATGCGTAAACGTTTAGTGTAATAAAAACTTAATAAGGTGAAAGAAAGTTCCTCAAATTGGTGAAAGATAAAATGTTTAAATTATACAAGTCAGTGCTGGCGGAAAATCGCTGCAGGCATGAGATAACGTTTCGACAAAGAGATTAGTAAAGCTGTACGTTTTCACACGATCGGAATTATGATACGTGGCGCTGAAAATGATTCCTTGTGTGATTTATGGCTGTAGGGGAGCTAATAACAATTGCACAGGTATTACTTGACGTAAGCTATCACATTCAATGAAAAACACATGAAAGTCTGAATTAAATGAATAAAAAATTTTGCTGTTTCATAATTCATCTAAACACAACAAACTAAGTTATTTCGTTGAACTTCTATTATTTATATTACTATATAAGCTTAGTGCAGTTTTCTCACAGAACTTCTTAGCAATCATTAAGCCGATTTTAAAATAAATGATTTGGCAGTTATTTTTATTATTTTATGTTAATGAAATTGATTACAGCGTCTCAAATTTAAATGATTTTTTTATGCTACAGATACAAACTCCTCAAAATTTTTTGCGTTGTGCAATTTAAAAAAAAATCCAAAAATTTAGTAACGTATAAATAAAAATACTTTGTATTGTAAGAAAAATATTGGTCTACTTGAATTTTATTAAAATTAATTGTAACAGTGATAAGACATTGCTTTAAATTTTACTACGTCAATGTAGTTTGCTTCCTAAGTTTGCTTAGAATCTTTTATTTGAAACTTTATTGAGTTTTTAAGAACTGGAGCACTTGTTTTTTTTTCGAAAATACCGTTTTAGAATTTTAAAATCTAGTTATACAGGGTGTGGAAAAATTGGCCTTAGCGCTACACGTGGCGATGTTCTTCGTAAAATCTTCGTCGAAAATCTTAATACGAAAATGTTGTACCATGCTTGCTGTGTCTGCAAGAGGTCCTCAAAGTTTTGACATTTTGTCCTTTAATAAGCGTTATTATTTAATACTTGCAAATGAAAAAGCTGCAATTTCAAATAGTATTTTTTCCTAGATATTGTGTTCATCCTTTCAAAAATTGGTGTTGAAAATATGTAAATCACATTTAAATGAAAATAATACATTATGGCAACATTGTCATTAGCTGTCATCTCTGTTTTTCTCGTAATTTCTAGGTTGTGTTTTACGATACCCAAAAGTTTGCAGCTATGTTTACGAACTGAAGGCTTTCAGTTCGAACAAAAATTGTAAATACCTAAGTAAAAATTGCTGATAAAAAAATGTCCAAACGCAAATCAATGTATGCAAAGTAGCCATTTTTTTTTCTTTAAATGGTTCCTGAGGCCTTAGGAAGCATGGTACAATATTTTTGTATCAAGATTTTCGACTTAAAATTTTACGAAGAACATCGTCACGTGTAGCGCTTCCGCCAATTTATACACACCCTGTATAAATTTACAAGGTAGGTACTAAGTCAAAGTTTTTGAAGCTTTCATTCCAAGTTCGATTCTCAATTTTTATTTAAAAAAAAATTAAACGTCCGGTTAAAGAGTCAATTTAAAATGGTTTTTAAGACCTATAAGGAAGTAACTTAAACCTCGACTTAAACCTTATAAGTTTATTGCAATTTTTGCCAATTTTTTTGCACACTCTTTGATAAATTTTTTTTTAATTCTTATTTACAGTTGTCTTATTTAATAATTTTTAATAAAATAATTGTCCCGGTGAGAAGGAACGCAAGTTCAAATGACATCTTCTAGTCAATTATTATAAATTAATTAAAACTAATAAAGCAATCTTAAATCTATTCAAAATTTGTTATGAGACATTTTTGGTAGAGCGCAAAATTCTATAAGATTTTTGTTCAACATTTTCGAGACCAATTGCCGTACGAGTGCCAATTATTTATCAGATTATTTTTTCAACTCTGTTCGTGAAGATATCGAAATATATTGCCCTGGAATAACGATAAAAATATTTCATTTTGATAAATAACGCTACTACTTCCACATAACTGTAGTTTTCTACTTCATAAATTACAATTATTTTTCCATTTAACGAGATACTTTTGTTGACAATCGATTTCTTGCGCGAAAAAAATGATGATATGTGGAAACTTGTAAGTTAAGTATACCAAGGAAGTGTGAACGAAAACAACATATAGATATGCAGATCTTGCGACTTATACAGCGTTATACAAGTTCTGGAAGTCTTTGGGGCGTGGCTCCGTTGGGACACATCACAAATTAAGCGCTGGTTTAAAGGAATTTACCACCAAACTCCAAGCAAATACCGATTAAGTTACTTGTACGTGTGCCATTTACAACACACCAGCCACCTACTCAGGCGCCCTATGCTTGGTACGATATTATTACTAACATGTAATGTATAGCTAAATCCAGTTAAAGTTTGTTCTCTCAATGCCTTTACGCCAGAAGCGCGCTTACTCTAAAATTGTGAGAAATTTAACACAGATGCTGCTAGCAGTGGCGCACTGGTTCCAAAATTTGGTTTTCTGGAAACAAAGGGGGCCCGCCCATACAGTAATATTATTGTAACCTCTATTATATTTTCAAGCTACTAAAAGGTCATTAACATTTCTTACCCATTGTCTAGTGTTTAAGGAAGCCCACTTCATCAGGGGCCCACTTGCCATCGAGCAAGCTGACACATTGGCCAGTCCGCCACTGGGCTACATTATACATTGTTAATCATAAATGCGATCTTTACTTCTGTATTAAATTCGGTATTGCACGTTTCGTATTTCCATATTGAGGAGCAACCGTTCCTCACAAAGCTAGGTGTACATATATTGCTTTCTCTATCACAAATTCCGATAAGAGTTGGTAAACTTCAAAATAATTTAAAAAAACATCTCTTAAAAATCTCGCCAGGCGAGCAAATTTGTTGATATAACTGATTTTACAGCAGGTTACAGGGTAAAAAGCCCGGTTTTAATCGATTTGGTATATTTGGACCAAATTTTTGTGTCACTTTTATCTTCAATTGTTAATTAAGTGCTTTGTCGCTTTATGCCATTAGGTCAAATTTGTGGCGTGTAAGTTTCTAAAAGAATAACACCGAACATTACATTAATTGCAAATGACCAATTTTATCGATATTAGTAGCAAACTATCAAAGTATTTAAAGAAACTTGTATAGGTTATTTAATACATTAAGCAATTTCTCATGTACAGGGTGGTCCAAATTCGATGGGATTGCATGGGTATCTTGGTTAATATTTAAGATAGAGAAACGGTTAAATTACCAAAAATGTGCAGTTTTTTGAGACAAACTCAGAACCGTTTTCAAAAATATTCTATCATTTTCGGTTTTCGAGTTATTGAATAAAAAGTGTTTTATTGTCATAATAATAATGTGCCATATCTCCGTTATTGTTGTAAATATCGAAATTTTTATGTTTAATTTGATTATCCTAAAAAAAAATAATTTTACAATCGCCGTTAAAAAGTTATGACACAAACTTACCTTTTTTTAAATGGGAACGATAGTTGGCTATGACCTATTTAAATTCCTTATTTTTTTCTCATTCCAAATATATTGGGGCCGATGTATTTATTTTTTATAGCCTACTATGATTTTCTTAGAAAAAAAAACTAAAAAACCTTCATAACTTGCGTATTATTAAAAATTAATACATTGACTCTTATATATTTGGAATGAGAAAAAAATTAGAAATGTAAATAGATCATAGCCTATTATCGTTGCCATTTAAAAAATAGTTATTTATGTATCAAGGCCAAAAAGTACGTTTTGGCCGAGTCGCATATTAAATTTTTTGTGCGATAGAATTAAAAACAATTTAAATTTTTAGTAATTTTCAAAATTATAGGTTAGAAACTACGTGACATTCTGTCACTGACAGATGACGGCGTGTGTACTGCATTACCGGCCCTCTCCTTAGCAACGGCCGTAAAAGTTACTTTTTCGGCCGTTGCTAAGGGTAACGGCCTGAAAAGTAACTTTTACGGCCGTTGCCAAGGATAGGGCCGGTAATGCAGTACTTTATGGTTGCTAACGCGTCCGTCAAACAGCTGTTTCTAGTACGATCGCACAAAAAATATCTTAAATATTAACCTATATACCCATGCAATCCCATCGAATTTGGACCACCCTGTACAGTTGATATACAGGGTGTTTCTTAAATATTGCGAAAAAATTCGGTTGGTAATTCCTTATCGAAAATTAAGAAGGCATTTTTTTATTTTTTTCCTTAGACGTCTCCTTTCGAAGTTACACCCCCGTAAAGGGAAGCGGTCAAATTAGGTTTTTATTTTATTTCTTAAATTTGGATATATGTAGGAGAATGGTATTTGGTAGATGTTTTGCACTTATTAAAAGCTTTTTCATCCTTATATTTTTAAATATCTCCCACCTTCACAAAGGGCGGAAAAGTGCGACCCCTGTTGTTTTTTTTATCAGAACTTTTTGGAGGCTTAAAATTTTGCAATTTTAAAAATTATTTTTAAAAACTTGATTTATTTAAAAACTTTTTTTACTGTTTAACTTTGCCTGCAAACCTATAGTTTTTGAGTAAAACATAAAATAAGTGACCATGCACCATTAAATATTCTAAAATAGAACGATTCACTTTGGTTGTTATCATGGTTTGTTAATGTACATATTGGGTAGAAACCATGGCACACTTTGATAAGGAAATTTTTACTAAATTAGCCATATCTCCGTTATGTTTTGCAACAAATATATAAAATATTTTTTAAAAAAATGTCTTTTAAAGTCATGGCCAATAATTTAGGGCATAAGTTTATTTCATATCTCGAAAGTCAAAGTCGGTAAAAAAAATTATGTTGTTTTTTAAATTAAGCATAAAAATCTGCATAAAAAACCTTCATAACATTTTGTTCAATTTTAATAAATAAGAAGTTTTATAAGATTTTCAACAACGATGAAATTTCATTTTTCGTCTGTAGTTCCAAAATGAAAAGCGATATGAAAAATCTAATTACAAAGGCGTTCTTTTCTTAAACAAATAGCCCAAGAGACCGATATCAGATTTTCGTTAACTATTAGGGAAATCGAGATACCACGTAAAACATTCGAATTTGATCCACGCTGTATATTAGATACTTTAAATTTAAAACAGCAAATTCAATACAATTATTTTACCTTACTAAATCCAGAGGTTAGTTTTCTACAGAAATGATTGAAACTGACTTATTATTATTCCAAAAAAAATTTCCACTGCGGTTTAACTTTGACACACATCAAAAACATTCATGTCTTATTTTTCTTGAGTCAAAATAACACAATTTTCAAGTGGAGCAGTATAGTTTTAAATAATTTTGGTATCTATTAAAATTGACACCGTAGTTTAACTGTGAAGTGTGTATGAATTATTTGATAAATTTAAATTTGGTTACTAAGCCCGTCCCAGTTTTCGCAAATTTAACAAATTGTACCAAAAAATATTCATTTATTTAGTATGTGTATGTGTGTATCATGCACGCTTGAATATTATTGAAAGTATTTTTTTTTATCATAAGGTTCTTCGACCACAATTTCTAAGCAGTACCCATTATGCTTTCTTTTTGCACGGCAAGTTTAAAAAAAAAAAGGTGTATTTACTGCTATCCGCGAGATAGGTTTAGCGGTTAATATTAAGCAAAGTTGTAACTCAAGAAGTAAAGAAAAATATTCTTATCTTTATAACGCTGTAGCGCAAGTCTGTGAAACTGTTTAAAATTTAAATTTAAAGAAAACCTCAGAACATTAAGAACGTGTATTTTTACTGAACATGGATCGAATTATGAGCAAATTTTTTGCTAGAATAGTAAAATAAATCAAATTCAGTGCAAACGATGATAAGTCTAGAGATACTTTTTGTTTAATAAAATGCTCTACCCCAAAAACAAGTTCGAGTTTAATTTTGAACGGAGCCGTCTTGGTTTTTATAAAATTTATTGAAACTGAACCCCCACAACTCCGCCACTGGTTGCTTGTGGAGCTTGACATTCTCACCGGATTTGGTAACCTGAAAGGTTTTTTTTTTTTTTTCTTTTTTTTTTTTTTTTTTAAAAACACCTTAGGTGTTTGGGTTATTAATACTGGTCTAATAGACCAACCATCAATTTTTTTCTAGTAAATCTTAAAACTAAATACCTGAAAGGTGGTGTTGTATACCAAATTTGCTTCAAATATATCTACTCGTTGAGAAACAGTTAAAAATTATCGATACTTTTTCGAAAATTTTAAGGCTTAGTATCTTTAAAATAAAGCGTTTATGAACCCATGTTGATAGGGAATATTCGCTTTAAAGTAAGTTTTTGATCGACTGCTACAAAAAAGTGAACCAGCCTGTATACAGGGTGCACCACGACCCTGAGATTCTTCGATAGCTCCTTTATTAATGAAAATATCAAAAAATGTTTAATACAAATATTGTGCGAACCTATTTTCTACATAACCTAAAATTATTTTCAAATATACAGGGTGTTTCGTTTGACCGGCACATATAAAAATTTAATTTTTTTAAATAAAACACCCTGTATATTTTTACATTTTTGGATTCCTCTTAAAATTTACTTTAAAAAATTTATAAGGTTATATGGGTCTTAAGTCAACCGTTTTCGTAAAATTTACATTTTTGTGAAAATTTTGAGCGATACATCACTTTCAATTTTTTTTTACAATAAAGTTATTTAAAAAAGCGGTAAAATTTCGTTTAAAATTTATATTGACAATAGATTAATTAACACTTTGCGCTAGCTACATTTTAAAAATATTATACAGGGTGTTTTTTACGCTTGGTCAAACTTGTGAAACTTTAAACATCGATAAGTCATTTTTCTTAAATGCATCACCCTGTATATTTTTACATTTTCTTGTAGAGAATTTAATTGTCTTTCGAAATTATTAAGCATGTCCTATACCTAAAGTTAATATTTTTCGAGCTATCTCGATTTTTATTGGTATTACTAAGGCAATTAAAATATTTTAAAGTGGGCCATGGACGTAAGTCGTAATTTTTCAAAGAATTTTTAAACAAAAGAATAAAAAGAGCTCCAATTTTAATTTTAGTCCAATAATGTACCCCTTTTCCCCGAAATTTATCGTATAAATTGTTTAAAATTATATCCTTTTTCATGTTCTACGCACAGTCGTAGATGTTGTCTCAAAGACTCTAGCACTTTTGATAACATTTCGGGGGTTATACCATTAAAAGCAACACAGGAAGTAATGCAGTTGCCGAACACAGAATATCCTAATAGATGGATAGGGCGAGGTAGACCAATCTCCTGGCCACCTAGGTCACCTGATCTTACCCCTATAGATTTATTTTTGTGGGGACCCATAAAACAGGTGTATCAAGGCACCCCAACAACTGCTGAAGATGTGCAGAACAGGATTCGTGTTGCTTTGGATGGTATAACCCCCGAAATGTTATAAAGGGAGCTAGAGTCTTTCAGACAAGGTCTACGGCTGTGCGTAGAACATAGACATAATCTTGAACAATTTATACGGTAATTTTCGGTAAAATGGGGTACATTTTTAGCCTAAAATTAAAGTTGCAGCTCTTTTTATTCTTTTGTTTAAAAATTCTTTGAAAAATTACGACTTACGTCCATGGCCCACTTTAAAATATTTTAATTGCCTTAGTAATACTAATAAAAATCGAGATAGCTCGAAAAATATTAACTTTAGGTATAGGACATGCTTAATAATTTCGAAAGACAATTAAATTCTCTACAAGAAAATGTAAAAATATACAGGGTGTTGTGTTTAAGAAAAATGACTTATCGATGTTTAAAGTTTCACAAGTTTGACCAAGCGTAAAAAACACCCTGTATAATATTTTTAAAATGTAGCTAGCGCAAAGTGTTAATTAATTTATTGTCAATCTAAATTTTAAACGAAATTTTACCGCTTTTTT
This sequence comes from Elmis aenea, assembly GCA_947652605.1. NCBI lineage: Eukaryota > Metazoa > Arthropoda > Insecta > Coleoptera > Elmidae > Elmis > Elmis aenea. Next base: position 60,615,245 of record OX393576.1, read on the forward strand.
AAATAACTTTAATGTAAAAAAAAAATGACAGTGCTGTATCGCTCAAAATTTTCACAAAAATGTAAATTTTACGAAAACGGTTGACTTAAGACCCATATAACCTTTTAAATTTTTTAAAGTAAATTTTAAGAGGAATCCAAAAATGTAAAAATATACAGGGTGTTCTATTTAAATAAATTAAATTTTTATATGTGCCGGTCAAACGAAACACCCTGTATATTTGAAACAATTTTAGGTTATGTAGAAAATAGGTTCGCACAATATTTGTATGAAACATTTTTTGATATTTTCTTTAATAAAGGAGCTATCGAAGAATCTCTGGGTCGTGGTGCACCCTGTATGTATACATATTGTTGTTATTTCAGAAACAGTGTAATTTTTAGATGGTTTAAATCATTTTATTGACGGCCAAGTTAATGTCCACAAATCTCATGCATTTTCCCTGTACGTGTATAATGTTTCCAATCTCCGTTGTGTTTTATATTTTGTTATTAAAGGGCTTTTCATTTTGTTTAAAGTTGCGCAACTTTGCCGGTGTATAGGTTTAGTAAGTTCTTTATGCACATATAATATACTTAACAACAAATCTTTAGATGGGTGACGATAAGTCTGGAAGAAAGACGGTTAAAAGGATAAAAAGTTTTGAAACTACATATTTTCGTTGGAAGTTTATGGCAGAAACTAATCGCGTTGCCGCGAGTAGAGAATTCTTGGGGAACTTTTTCTAGAGCTCCCTTGCACTTTTTTCGTCTATGACTTGTAGTGATCAGACTTGTGGATTCTTTATGGGCACTCTTAAAGTGGTTTTTATTTTATGGCCGCCATTAGCGCGTAACACATAACGCTGTAAATATAACAATTAGCAATAAACGCAGAACAAATTAAGTAATAATGCCGGTGAGTCAGTATTAGCTCAGGGTTTAATAGCTGCTGGTTGAGTGTATTCCCGGGGCGGATGTTGCAACATTATCCTCTTTAATGTGGGATGAGCAAACCACTTTCTGCAAAGGACTAAAGATTACGCTCTGAATTCCGCTTATGAAGAATTCATTGTTGCTACTGTTTGCCCAAAACTGTTTTACGCCTTAAGGTAACGCTGTAAATTGCGCTGATATACTGAGGACTCCCAGAAGTAATTACATCGCACCTTGCTCATTAACAATTAGTAACCAGACTTTACCGTTATAGCAGCAAAAATATATACAGCGTAGCTACATACGACTAAATAAAAATACCGGGTGTTTTAGCAAAGTCGTCTGCACACAATTTTTAATAAATAATCACCTTTAAAGTAAAACGACAATACTAAACAATTGGAAATCAATACATTGGAAGAAATTCTGCTGACGCTTTTGTGACAAAAGTTTTGTATTAAGTTTCAAATTAATTTGACACTGTCGTTTTTGCCATTTGGACAAAGTAATGGTGTGTTAATTTTTAACCCATTATCAGCTATTGTCACATATTTGGGACGCTTGATTTTTTCTCAATATTTCAAAATTATATTTAATATCGCGACTTCTATTAGTTAAAATGTGTTTAAAATATTATATTTGAAAATATTTAATAAAAACTTTAGGGCTATTAAGCTATGTGGTTGGCTACACCTGTTTGAAAAGTTGGTCATTTTTACTTAAGAAGTTGGTTGTATAAAAATAAATAGTGTTTTCATTTGGCGGTTTTTTCACAAGTGATTTTTTCTGTGTGATCTCGTAAAACATCGTTGTTTTAATTTATATTAGTGGAAATAGAAAAAAATATCACAGGTGTATTTTTTCATGGTCTTTTTTTTGTGTCCTATAAATAGGACAATGGCTTAATATGCTATACATATTTAAGATTTGTGACCTTCTAAATAGATGGAAAAAAGACAACTCGTGGATATTTTGACTGCCAATTTGTTACATCCAGTGAAATTTTAATTGTCAAATTGAATGACAATAAACCAGTGAGCGTAGCAACGAATTATAATTCAATCGATCCTCTTCCATCAACGAAAAGATTCTCCACTAGAGAAAAAAAATAGTTTAAATTGGTGTTCCAGAACTAATAAGCGAGATTAACTCGTATTTGGAAGGTGTCGATTTACTCGACAAGCAAATATCTTTATACAGATTAAAGATAAGATCAAAAAATGGTGGTGGTCAATAATTACAAAAATGTTAGCCATTAACTGTAGTAAATACTTGGAGACTCTATCAACTCGTCTACCAAGACAAAAATGTTTCTTTAAGTGGACCCATATGGTCTCAATTGGGTGTTAATTTGTTGTTAAAATTGAACCCGTTGTATTTTTGCTGTATATGTGTTAAAACAAAAACAACTTATATTCCCAATATAATAATATTTAACCGATGAACAAAAAATCTAGAGGATAAATGTCGTATATTACAGCAAAATAATGCTTTTATTTTTGTATTTTTTGATAATCAGAATTCAGAAATGACTATACGTAGAAAAAAGTTTTTGTAGATCAGGAGTTCTTTAATTATTTTCACGTTTTTTTAACAAAGACGTTATAACAAATACGCGATATCAAAAGCCTCGTTGTTCTTGCTGAACACTAAAGATAGCTATAGCGTTGCATAATTATGCAACCCTCTGATGAATTTTCAGGTTTTCGTAGAACTTTTTATTTGCATATTAAGGTTTTAATTTTGACTTCACCTTAAGATTTTTTAATCCGAAATCATAAAGGTGCTTCTCATTTTACTAGTCAGTATTTTTTTTGTTTTTATTATTTTTTGTACGATTGATAAACTCGAGACTATTTTCGTCTGCTCTATTCAGTTAAGTTTTCCCTAACCTAATTTAAAACGTAACCCACATTATGCAGTAGTTTAAGAAACATTTACTTTAAATTCTAACAATTCTTCAAGCTAATATTTGAACTGAATTAAAACTCAATAAAAAAAGAATAGTTTTGTTATATACTTTTAATATTCGGCAATGCTAAACTTTACTTAACAAATGCAATTATAATGAATGCTAAAATAATTTGGGATTTATTTATGAAAATGAATACATTCATTTACAAAGCACATAGATGGTTTCTAAAAAGAATCTTTTGAAAAATGCAAGACAAGTTTCTAGATTTTCGTCTTTTCATTAGTAGAAATCTTATTTATTTGTTAATAGACAAACAAGATTGCTACTAACGAATGGATTAGAGTTTTAAAACTGGTCTAACAATTCTATAAAGAGATACATGATTTGAAATTGAACTCGTTTATACAGCGCCATTCAAAAAGACTGCAACAAATTAAAAAAATGTTTGTAATTGATTGATCAGAAAATGTTATTCTTTATAAAAGTTGGTGCATGGTCTAAAAAAAAATTTAAGATGAAAACAAAATCGATAAAAAGTTATAGGACACTAGATTTTAGCGATTCTTGAAATATTCGCAAGAGTAAAGTGCCCTTATTAAAAAGTTATTTAGAATCCAAAAATAAGGCTAGATTTAAATTTTGACGGTCAAACTCTAATTTTTGTTTTTTTAAGAAATTTCAACTCAAAAAGTCTGCAACAAATCGAAAAAAGGTATTATTGACATCTCAGAAAATTTTATTCCTGATAAAAGTTGGTGCAAGGTCTAAAACTAATTTTAAGATAAAAAAAATCAATAAAAGTCATAGAACACTAAAATTTAATGATTTTTGAAATATTCGCAAGATTAAGGTGCCCTTATTTTAAGAGATACAAAAAAATTAATGTGAAATGTTGCTTCATCAGAGCATAAAATATGTTTAAAAATTGGCTGTTATCATTCACTTCTTCTTGAACCCAACAACAAAATTCAAATCGTAAATCATAATCTCGGTCTGGAAGTTAAAATTTCTTAAAACATGAAAATTTGATCTCGACCGTCTTAATTTAAACAGTGCCTTTTTTGGATTCTAAATAACTTTTTCTTATAAAATGTTTTTGTATCTCTTAAAATAAGGACGCTTTACTCTTGCGAATATTTCAAAATTTGCTCAAATCTTGTGTTCCATGACTTTTTGAATTTTTTTAATCTTAAAATTACTTAAGACTATGCACCAACTTTTATGAAGAATAAATTTTCTGAGATATCAATAATTTATTTTCCATTTGCTGTAGATATTTTGAATCACGCAGTACTTATAAATCTTCATTCAGTTTATGTTTTGGAAATTGATTACTTCTGATTTTTACTTAAAGTAATCTTAAAAGAGGAACTTAGTTATATTCTAATTTGCGTTAGATTCTACATATGCCACATATGTTGTTTCTAAAAAGTTGGATAATTTTAGTTTGGTTGATCAATATTCCGAAATACTTTGTCAGTTCTGTTTTTATCGTTCGATATGAACCGGAGTTTACAAAAGTTAATAGGGTTTCTAGCTGGTGTAAATGAAACAATTTTACTACATGCTTTGAAACACAAGTTAGTCGCGCCTGAAATTTTACAACCACAGCACGGGAACGCGCAGCTGTTCTATTGTGAAATTACAGCCAGTTTGAGGGTTTATTGGGTTTACTCCGAATTCTACCTACGACTAAAATTTACTGCAACATCTTTAAGGACAACTGCCGTTTTGATTAATCTCGACAAAACGCCACGTTATGAAGAAGAAATAAGCACGAAAGTCGAGTAATTGATATCCCAGCTGTTGCTCGGACACACGTGCTAAACTGAAAATCCAGTTCAGTCTTCATTAAATCTCGGAGAACGTTTTTATTTGTTTAGCGAGAGGACATGCTACATCCGGTGGCAGATATAGTAGCCTTTGCCAAAGTAACATCGCTGTAGAGGTGAGTGAACGACAGCGATTTGAACATCCCGTGCACATCCGCATATTCCGAGTGCGTATATATTATTTTGAGCATTATATTTATGTCGACAGGCTGGGCTCCATCTATCATACATGGGGACAGCGAATAAACCATCCCGAAGACGAAGAGCAGATATATCTAAAATATCTCTAGCTTTCATCGCACAATATTCGTAATAAATTTACATCATTGAAAAAAACCAGATTTCCGAATGCAATATAAACCAATGTTACCGGGAAACAATAACAGAGATATATACAATCAGAGCTGTAACATCAATTCTGTCTTTCGACTTCAGATTCAACAAAAATTGACAAAAGAACGCAGACTAAGAATATAAATGGGCCTTATTTTGTTTATACACAGCGTTGAATAAGGTTTAATAACGCTAACACTTCCAAGTCCCGGAATAAAACTGATAAACTTTTACTTATAGAAAGAAAATTACCATTCAAAACAAAAGCCGTAATAGTTGGCTGCGAATCCAATTTCCTTAAACCTGCAGGCAAAAAATACTCAAGATGTTCTTTTCCAGTAATACTAACAATGTAAAACTCTCTATTTGGTATTTTTAGCATAAAATAAAATTGCAAAAATGGGTATTTCCAATGAGTTTTGATTAATTTAATTGCCAGATAATTATAAAGTTCACTGTTCTGTACAATAAACTAGATTCCGAAAAAATCTGTAAGGTTTTGAATGTTTCTTATGTTATTATCCTTGATAGGTGAAGTATTAAAATTTTAATCCTTATTAAAACTCCAATATACAAAAATATCGTAGCACTCCTCTTTCAATACTGCTCTAGTATACAGGGTGTTTCTTAAATATTGCGATGATTTCGTATCGAAAATTAAGGGGAGACTTTCATATAAAATTTTTTCCTTAGACGTCTCCTTTCGGAGTTACACCCCCCTAAAGGGTAGTGGTAAAATTAGGTTTTTATTTTATTTCTCAAATCTGCATAAATGTAGGAGAATTATATTTGGTAGATGTTCTATACTTATTAAAAGGTTTCTCATGGTAATATTTTCAATCATCTCCCACCTTCACAGAGGGCTGAAAAGTGCGACCCCTGTTGTTTTTTCTTTAATCAGATATTGCGAAAAAATCGTGAGGTAATTCCTTATCGAAAATTAAGGGGGGAGGCTTTTATATTTTTTTTTCCGTAGACGTCTCCTTTTGGAGTCGCACCCCCCTAAAGAAGAGCTGTAAAATTAGGTTTTCATTCTATTTCATTTTAAATTGCAAAATTTTAACCTTCCAAAAAGTTCGGATTAAAAAAACAACAGGGATCCCACTTTTTAGCCCTTTGTGAAGGTGGGAGGATTAAAAATATAACTATTAGATACGTTTCAATAAGTATAAGACGTCTATTAAATTTCATTCTCCCACACATCTCCAAATTTAAAAAATAAAATAAAAATCTAATTTCACCGCTCCCCTTTAGGATGGTGTAACTCCGAAAGGAGACATCTAACAAAAACAATTATGTAAAGCTTTCCCCTTAATTTTTCATAAGGAATTATCTCTCGAAATTTTCGCAATATTTAGGAAACACCCTGTATAACCTAAATTTCTCAGATTTACAATTATGCAAACAGATATATACTTTATATTGTCATTCAGAAAACGAAATTAGGTACACTAAAAATTCTGTTTTATAAATGATTAAATGTTGGTAACGAACTATCAGGCCAGGTTAAAAATTGTACTAGAGTTGTAAAGTTTAGACATAAGCTTAGTCATTTTATGAAGGTAAAGTTTAAATAATATATTGATATGTGTAAGTTAAATAATTATAAAATAATTAGCCAAACGCTTAGAAAATATTATATTAATTATAATTATATTGTTGGGACCTCTTCATATCAGTAATTAATTGAAACAATATTTACCATATTACGTAGATACGTAATTTAGTACACAATTTTCTCGAATTTCTTAATTGTTAAGTTAAAAGTGCTTGAAGATGTACTTTATTACGATAGTAGAAACGTCGTTTATTATCTGAAAATCAAAAAGTTATAATTTGTTAAGTAAAAAGTGCTTGATGATGTTCTCTATTATGGTAGGAGAAACGTCGTTTATTATTTGAAAATCAAGTTGATAGCGATAATTTGCGCGCAAAACATGTTATTTGTCGCATCGTTTGATTAAAAAGGAATTAAAACTTACTAACGCGTTTGGATTTTCCCTTACCTAATTGATAACACTTTTACAATTCATTGTCTTTATAAATCGCCGGTAGCTGAAGGTGAAAACAAACATAACAAACTCGGAACGACTTCTAAAATTCCTGTGAGAATCGCCACATGATCTCGTTGTTCTCGGCGAGGATACCCATAATTTCTCATTCATTCGGAGATCCTTTCCGTTCCCATTTTACCCTATTGGTTAGGTGTAAACGAGAAATTACTTTGCCCCAGTATTACGCTCGATATGAACAGAGAAAGATAAACATTAAATTTTAATTAGATTTCTTAAAGTACCTTAATATATTATATTTGTTAGTTTCTGAATTTATATTCGCAGTTTATTTAGTTAAGAGATTGGATGAGACTGATTTTTTTATGGCCATAGAAATAATTGAGGTTGACTTAATTTTAATCAAAACTTTAAAGTTTGACACGCAATCTACGGTAGATAGTATCTAATTTTTCTTTACACAAAATAAAACCATTTTTAAGTGTACCTGTACTCCTGTACAGAGTGACGATAATCTACATGTGTTGTGGGTATAAGTAACATTGTTATTATAATAGCAACATAGTCGGTTAAATGATCAAAGTTGGACAGATTTTCGAGGAAAATTTAATGCCATTTTGACATTTGATCTACACCTTCAACTTTTTTAAATATTAAAAAAAACTAAAAAGACCAATTTTTTAATGGCAAATAATTCCATAGCCACGTATGTTAAAGTCATAATGTGAAATTATTCCTGTAGATATTTTTACATGCAATTAGAAAAAAAATTCTGAAAGTCTTGGCACTCTTGTATTTTAAAATATAAGCCAAACTTGTTTTTTTAATGACAACCGTAGTTGGCTATGTTCATTAAAGAGACAATTTTTTCATCGTATCATTGATGTGTGGGTTGTTAGGTTTTTCTTTAAAAATAAGCAAGTTATAGCAACGTTATTGTATTTTGTAATGTAATTAAAGTGACAATTGAAAAATAAAACAAATCATCGCATAAATAAAGTAGCTATACTTAATTAAACACAAAAAAAACTTAAATAGTTTAAAGGATTTTTTACATTTCATAATAATCTAATATTTTTAACTTATTATTACTTTTAAATCTAAATTATTACATGTGTTGAAGGTGTAGCCCTCTTTCTATGGTCAATACAAATTTAAGATCTGCTTCTTCTTCTAGATAATAATGTTTTCCTAAGCAATTACGTTATGTTTATTAAATCTTCGTAAAACAGCTAATCTTAAAAAGGCATTTGAATACAAAATAAAACTTCGCTAGGGTCTTATTACGCAATTTAATTCTAACTAAATAAAACTTAATGGTTTCTGAAACAAAAGAACTGGAGGGTTGTTCGAGTGAGTTTGGTTTCGACACTCGGGGCTCCGCGACCGTGCTCGGTTCTCCTCAACGGTGGTTACTTTACTGTGTGCTTTATATCTACAACAAATTTTTTGAAATTGAACTGGAAACAAATTGTTCAGTATAAGCGCGTTTTGAACTTAAAAAAATCTTTCATCGTACGTTTCTTTGTGCAAGATATATTGACACTCATAAAGTTAGATATAGCGTCTCACCACACTTCTGTCTCCATGCAGCTTGACGCCCTCTCTAGTGTATAACGAACCCTCATTAAGTTACGTTAACGATAGGCGAGACAGACGCAAACGCAGCAGTTAAATGCCACAGCATCTCCTCCTTCTATTTACTGGAGGGGTTACTGCTCGGTAGTTAAATGTGCCATTATTATATCAAATGTTTTACAGGCTTCTAATTTCTACAATAAAATCAGTAGAATAGTCTGGTCCCTAGCTATAACCTAATAAGTAGTTATAAGGGTGAATATACGTAATTTGCTGACACAATGGCAAGTTTCCTAAACTAAAATTACATAAAATATAAGTTACAGTGGCGAAGGTGCGTGGACCGTCCTAAATTTTTGATACCTTAAAATTTGCAACAATCAATTAAACTAGTAAACAGGAGAAGGGCAAATAAAGAGTTTAAAATACAACTATACCTTTTCAAGTTCAAATTGGCACTAATCAAAATCAAATTGGCACTAATCAAAATCAAATTGGCACTAATCAAAATCAAATTGGCACTAATCAAAATCAAATTGGCACTAAACAAATTCAAGTTGACATTAAATAATTTAATTGTTAATTCAAATTAACATCTTAAAAGAACCCTTCCACGTTCTCATAATGCCTTATATAAAAAAAGTTGACGCCGTAAACAGAAAAATACAAATTTGCGCTGTTTATAATTCTAACGGGGGTTGGCGCAATCTTGCAAATGTTCTCGGAGTTTCAAAAAGAACGGCGTATAGATGGGTGAAAAATCAAGACGTTCCAGAGAAACAGCATGGACGTAAACGCAGACTTAAAATCACAGACGAACATCGTCGTTTTTTTGAAAATGAAATTGAAAGAAATCCAAAGATAACTCTTCAGCAATTAAAAGAAAAGATTTTACAATCATATGAAATTAATGTCACTAAAGAATGTATTCGTCAACACCTCGATGGTCTTATGTATACAATAAAACAAGTACCTACATCAAGAGCCAGAAAGAGCCAACAGTATAGACAATAAAACAAAAAGGTTAGAATATGTAAGAACATTACTTAATCTTCAAGCAGAGAATTTGCCAATAATTTATCTTGACGAAACTAGTTTAATACTCCTATGTTTATTTCGCGGACGCAAGGACGTTCTAAGAAAGGAAGTCGATGTACATTTGTAGCAGCTGGTAGCCGAGGCGCAAATATACATCTTATTGGATGCATAGGTATTTCTGGTCTAATACATTATGAGCTAAGACGGGGATCATTTAAAAAACCAGAAGCAAACGAATATGTGAAACAATGTTTGAGAAACGCCCAAAATATATACCAAGAACCAGTCGTTATGGTTATAGATAATGCACCTTGCCATTCTTCTATTGAAGAAGTTTTTGCAGAAGAGGAATTTTTTCACCATAGATTAATAAGACTTAGTCCATACAGTCCCATGTTAAATCCGATTGACCAAGCATGGTCTGTATTAAAGGCTAGTGTAAAATCAGATTTGGCAGATAACCCAAGAGATGTTTTAGCAGGAGAAGATCAGCATAATATCTCCCAAACTGAATACAAAATGCGCCGGTTAGAAAATATTGTTCAGAATCATATTAACACAATCAATGTGGCCAATTGTGCAAGATTCATAGCCCATATTCAAAGATATATTCCAGCAGCATTAAATATGGAGAATATTATTTTCTAATTAATTAATTTAGCAAATGTTGTTTATTTAATATGCCCATGTTATTGTTTTAAAATATAGTATAAATAACATTATTTACTTAGTTCTATTTAATCGTATGATACTGCTAATTTTAAATTATTTAATGTCAACTTGAATTTGTTAATTGTCAACTTGAATTTGTTTAGTGCCAATTTGATTTTGATTAGTGCCAATTTGATTTTGATAAGTGCCAATTTGATTTTAATTAGTGCCAATTTGATTTTGATTAGTGCCAATTTGATTTTGATTAGTGCCAATTTGATTTTGATTAGTGCCAATTTGATTTTGATTAGTGCCAATTTTGATTTTGATTAGTGCCAATTTGAACTTGAAAAGGTGCAGATTACAGAGGTGTTTGAAAAAAAAATGCTAGAAAGTATTATAGTATATTACATAACGAGTTGTAAGAAGCATATTAGGCTCGAGTGGAAAAGTCACGCACGGAGCCGCGTAGCGGCGAGTGGGTATTTCCCCAAATGCGTAATTGCCTTACA